>OZ018325.1:17179233-17649233 GCA_963969495.1 Ceratothoa steindachneri
TGATTTTGGACACTTAGTCCGAAATCATTACAAAACTTACGTTAGCTTCAAACTAAATAATGGTAAGTAATGCATGATAAATTACAGATATAATATAAGCATGACTATAAGTTGTACATATACACTGTACATCTTAGGATGGATGCAATTGCAAGTTACGTGCAAAACAGCATTTTTTATTCCAAAAATTATGGTGGTTAAATTTCTGTAATTTTTCATGCATTACCATTGTTTGGTTTGGAGTTATATAAGTATTGCGATGGAAGCCTAAGTATTCAAATCATTTTAGCCGATAGTATAAATTTTATCGGATCGCTTCTAAGGAGTCTGATTTTAAGCTAAGGCTGAAGGAAAAAACGAGACAGCCAATGGTTCTCATTTAATCGCAACAACGTTTGGGGTAAACTACCTATCTTCTAGCTCTATAAATTACAGTTATTAGGATTAAATCTGATGACCAGCTATGATTACCAAAATGCATGATTGGAAGCAAAATTAAAGAAATTAAATTAATGGTAAAAATTAAGGTAAGCTCACACTGAACAAATACAATAGTTACATGTGATTATTAATTATTATTATTGAAGTAATGTTGGAAATTAATTATTGTTTAAACATAATATATACACTGCTAACCTTTTTCAAATAGCAAATGCAGGAATTGATTTTTTGTATGGAACGTCATAAAATCGATAGGTTGTTAACTTTCCAAAATACGCGATTAAGAGGAGGAAGGCGGTAGAAGCAGTTTTGAGACTGGGGATTAATTATTTTATGAAGAGTGAGTCCAGGACTCAAAGAGAATTAAAGTCTTTCGAATGATTTAAAATTGAACAGTGATCGAAGATGAGGTACTTCTCTTGATTAGATTAAACTGAGCCAGTCCGCGGACTCATGGCTAAGTGGGAGAGATTTTCACTTTCGACGAGCGGACGGTGCTTTCATGAGAGGTCACCTAGTGTCACCTGGGACAACTAAATTTATAGACAACCGAGCAGCTGATATCATGGGGGGAGTCTGCTATTAGATTGAAAAACTTCCTAAATGAAAATTATTAATCAATATTATTTTGAATTTACTGTTCATTAAATATCTGTTTAGCTTGATATTGGCAACCAGGCCGGCCTTGGGGTTGCTGGTAGAGCAGTTGGATTTTTTTCTAAACTACGCCCCACACATAGCAATTTATGGGATTAAATTTAAGGATCTAGAAGGCAAGAAAGTGGGGCTGATGAAGTTATAAAAATTCTCCAAAACTTCTGACTCTTTTCGTAGGTATGGCCGTTCAGCAGCAATTCTCTCCATCAAGGGTTTGAAAACAATCACCAGCAGCTCTAAATAGTCGTCTGAATTAAGCATAAGATCGTGCTCAAATATGTGGAGCGGTCAAATAGCTAATAAATAAAAGTGTTTTTAATTGAATTAACAAATGACTGCATTGTGTTTTACGAGTTAAGCCACGCGTGGTCGTTATTGTTTTTCGTAATATAATCGGTGATAAGACCCATGCATAAATGAGAACAAATATGTGAAGTGAACATCCATGGAGGCTGAGAGCAAAAGACGGACAGATGATAAATAGAGAGAGAGGCTTTGACAGGTGGTCAGGAACGACAACGGTCTGTCATCGTATCGTTGAAGATGGGGCAGAAAGGCGGCATTATGATGCATTACCAAGATTGTGGCGAAGGAAAAATCGCATGGAGAAAGTTTACTGACCTCCGCCGAAGACATATGACGGATAATGTAAAAACAAGATTTTACTCTAGGAAATGTTAGAAGAAATAATCATAAAGTTAGCAAAAGAGTTGGATACTGAGCCTTGGAAACTGGCCATCTGGGAGCTTAAAAATGACAACCAATCATGGTCACCAGAGAAGAGGAATTAACGAGGTAAGTGACAGCTGGCAGAGAATAACGAGTCGAGTTTTTGCATGAATGGTCATGGAACAAAGGATTACAACATCAATTTGTACGAGAAACAGATTAGTAGCGATTGCATCTGTGTTGTCTTCGTTGCCTCTTTGCTCGCTCTTGCAGTTGGTATGCAGTGAGCGAGTTGGCGATGGATTAAGTTCCCGTTTAGTCACTGGTAGGTCTTCGCTCAAGCATCACGACGAGGGTGCTCTGTTCTATATTCATTTGCGGAATAAGTAAAGAAAATAATTTGAAATTAGTCTTACACAGGAAAAAGAAGATCCTTATTAAAGGAGGAGGTGGAAAGTCCAAATCCTAGTGGATGGTGAAGAAACGCTCGCCTGGCCAATTGACTACTCGCTCTGAAATCTTGCTCGGCTGGAAATACAACTCATTCCGACTATGTACATAACTTACCAATTGCAAATATTTTACCGTTGAATTTTGGTACGGCGATGCGCTGTTCTTAGCGCCATTCCTCGTTTAAATTTCTATATTAGGGGTTGGCAACCTTTTTGAGAGTGCGTGCCAAAATCGGCCAAATATCTAACACAAAAATTTTCACGTGCCAAACAAATTTTTTTGAGAACATATTATTTGATATCTCTTAAGCATTTGAAGAACTTTTTTAAATAATAAAGAATCATCCATGAGCAGTAGAGACACAGTATTGTAAGTCATTATGTAAATTATGTAAAACTGACTGAATGAAAAAGATTATAACAGGCTTTACGAAAAGGTACTTTGTGTGGATTTTTCCATTAGCCTCTAAGTATAACTGTAACTGTCATACCTATTCACACAATTTAACGACTATTATTAACATCAACACAAAAAATTAACATTGATATTTTTTTCGATTAATCAGTCATTATTTTTTCCTAGTTATACCTTTGTATTACTAAATCACAGTAAAAGGTTACTAACAGATAATCTTTTGCTTATTTTAAATCCTTTACAATTGATGTATAAAAAAAGAAAATATATTTATTTACCTTCGAAACTACATTTAAACAACCACTTTCAAAAGAAAACATCAGATAAAGCTAGAGACAGAAAATTTGTTGACTCTTTCTATATATTATTTTTCAGCGGGATTTCTGCTGCTGTATCAATGATGACAGATTTTAAATCGGGTTTATATTTAGTAACCTTGAGAGATATGCATGGACTACTAGTTTCATCCATCACGTTACTCCTCTTACGAAACTCAACAAAGTTCATCCCTGAGAACAAAGATTCATAAGCATATGTAGACGAAAACATGGATAATAATGCTGTTGCAAGGTTCTTTAAACAGATAGTTTTCCGCATTTCGCTTTGTTACTCCCGTCTCTAATCGCTCCTTTTTAACTATTTTCTAAGTCAACTCTAAGATCAACAATTTTTTTGTTTCCAAATTGAGCTACTTTGAAATTCAATCAAGTGCATTTCAAATCACCCATGTCTATCCAATGAAAACATTTGCAAGTTTATTTCATCCAGTTTGATACTGTATTGAAACTTAATGAATTTTGCCGTCTCTTCCACTTCTCTAAACCTAGCAAATCTTGCAAAGAACTGCCAAACACTTGCCTCAATAATTTTTACAAACAGCTTTTGAAGACATTGGCGGTCTGTTATGTCATCTTTCGGGAGATCATCGATGTACCTCTTTGTGTTTGGAAAGTATCTGAATTTCTCAATCATTCTACATCCTTCTTAAAAACCTCTTAAAAAAACGGTAACCTGTGCTTTCGCGTGCTATAAATAAGTCATCAGCGTGCCACATTTGACACGCGTGCCAAGGGTTGCCCGCCTCTGCTCTATATCTTTGGTTATAAGCCTAATTCCTACAGGGATGAAAGAATAAACCAAGCGACGACAAAAAGGTTGAAACTAAATAACGATTTCCTGGCATGGCAACGCCAATATCATCATATTAGTAATTTATTTCTAATGGCAGATATTTTCCAATATCATCCAATTCTTTGGTCACATACTTTCAACTTTATTTTGTGATTTAATTAATGATATATTTTTAGGATTGTGCAATTTCTTATGCAAAAGCATTCAATACTCTGCCACTAAAACCTATTTCTCCCAGACACTGTCACCTACAGCACTAATACTCTCTAGGCGAATGCAGCAAATCTGATTGCCATTACGAGAGGAAAAATCACAAACAATTCGTGTTCCATATGGAGAGTTGCGCGGTGTCGCTATCCTTACTGCTCTTAGTAGCCTGCCCTTTAGATTACTCTGGGTGTATATGTGTTTCACACATGTTTTAAATTTCGCACACTTCATCGTTTTGTTCATAATCCCCCGAAAAGACAATTTGTTTGAGATTCCCACGTTGGTTTTCGATGCGGTATTTTAAAAATAATAAATACACAATAGGTCTCAGGCGTGGTTTAGCAGTGCAATATTATTTAGAGAATAAAAGGAATTAAAATAACTAATGAGGGCATTTTTAGTCATTATAAAGAAAAGGAAAGGGCCCATAAATTAATAAAATGATGAATGATGTGAAAGTAGAGGAATAGTGAAGATGAAAGATGCCAATGCAATAACACACCCCATCACCCAGTAGTGTATGAGAATGGGGTCCTCTTTTAAAGCCTCAGTGATAAGTTCGTAAGAACAGGCTAGTTGCTCAGAGATACAAACTTGATATAAACCTACAAAGAAAGCGTGTAGGCAGGAGTACGAACCCGTACCCCCTTGCATGATGGATTATTCGAAAGAGGATCGTTCTGGAAGGTGCTTAATGCCCTCTTCCACTCGTGATCGGGTCTAGCACAGTGTGGGAGAAGTTGAGAGGAAAGGAGTTATTATTATTAATGTTAGTATTGTTATCATTATTATTGTTGTTATTAGTTTTTTAATAGTATTATTGTTATTATTAATATATTTATTTTTATTATTTTTTATTAATATTATTATTATTTTATTATTATTTTATCATTATTATTACTATTATTATTTTATTATTTTATCATTATTATTACTATTATTATTTTATTTTTACTATTATTATTGTCGTGATTATTTAAAATAGAGAAGCGAAAACCAACGAGGGCCTCTACCCAGATAGTTTGTAAGGAGAGAACCGTAAAGAAAGTGATGAAGAATGAGGGAATGAAAATAGGTGGAAGTGTATAGCTGAAGATTCTCTCGCGATAATTAGGGCCAGTAAGGCACGCATTCTTACAGATCTTTAAGTGTAGTATAGTTGACGATGCTACACCTCACTCTCTCTTGCAGGGCTCTCAAGGGGAGAATATTTTTGCGTGGAAGAGGGTGAATGGTTAGAAAGAAGGCAATCCTCGCAGTTCCGTTGTTATGATCTTCAGTATAAGGTGAATTTTTTGGGGGGGGATTAGCGCCTTCTTTGACAGGTAAATCCTGGCGTGGTAGAGAATAAAGGGTAAAAAAGGACCGAGTAAAGAGCATACATGAAAAAATAGAATGTAATATAGTTGAAAAGAGAAAAAAAGAATGAAAAGAACTGACATATCTAACATCACCCTAAATCCCAGTGCCGAAAGATGTCGTTTAAACTCACCTTTGGATAATAAAAGAGTAGTGGTAAGTTAATGTAAAATTGTGGAATTTATTAATTGAGTTTTCATCATACAAACACCAACACACCAATGCTAAACCTAACCTGGACCAAAGCATGGAAGCTAATAGCTATGGTAGAAATTAGTTTAAGGCTACTGTATTTCTTTTATTTATGGTAGAATGATCAGTATTATCGTGAAATTTCCGGGACTTATAATAGAGAAGGCAAAGTTCTTCTTTAAAGTCTATTATTATGACTCTTTATAGTATTATTATTACTATAACAAAAGGTAGAGGGTAAATATTCGTTTACTCCTTTCCCGAAACACCCTGTTACTTAGAAAATGGGAAATAAAAGATCGATCTTTTTTTATTTTGCGGTTTTACCACTACCAAAATATGAGGTAGTTGTTAGTTGCTAGACATAAAAAATTCCAATAATTCTTGGGATTGACTCGAATGCAATAATAGATGGTATCTCGAGATATCTCGTGATAATTTGGGAACTGGTTGGACCACCTCTCAACGTCATATTCACAAAAGAGCGCCAATCTTCTCAAAGAAATTCTATTAATACAGGATGACCCAGAAAACGGGCCCAAACTGTCGTTAGGCTTCATTTCTTAATTAGATAAAAAATTAATAAATGAAACTCATTGAAATTTGGGGCCTGTTTATTGGGGGCGTCCCCCTGTACTCGTTGCTAACTTTTGACTAACACTTAAAATTTGCCTAATTTTTGTTCTCTTCATTTCAGAACGCATAAATGTATTAGCGATTATTGAAGAATTCGCTTTTCAACTTTTCGTAAGGCAATGGATCCTTCAAACGCTGGCATCTGGGTGTGGTTCTCGGTGCTTCTTTCTCTGGGTGGTTGGATTTATGCTGATAATGACTCAGTATGGACAGATCGGAAGGCGCTCCCGAGTCGCAGTCCTCTTCCTCAAGGGGGACCTAGCGAGTTCGTAACTTCGCTCCAACATGTTGCTGGAGGGGATATTAGTACTTTTAATTATAATGTCACTACTGAGAGGGTTAAATCTAGAATCTATAAAAACAATGCGGAATTCTATGCCTATCTCAGCAAAAATGAGTCTGCCAGGGAATATGCCGGTGATATAAACGATCCACGGCAACATTCGACGATAAAGCCGGAAATACAAAGTAAATCTCGTGATTTTAATCAAGGAAAATTGCTTTTACACAACCACCAGCATGGCAACCAACCTAGTTTAGACCACCCCTCCTTCATGGATGCCCAGTCTCTTCTTGAACAGAGATTAAGAAGGCCAAGAAATAGGAACATAAAACCAGGCAAAATACCAACAGATTCTTCTGAGTTACCGAGTTTCGATCACGATGAAAGAAAGTCCCACATACTTTTGGGGTTACCAGAAAAGGAAATCAGGTCCCCAAGGGATATCCACATTTTTGTAAATAAAAACGAGTCGAAAAAACTCTTAGATAATCGCAGAGCTACCCAAAGTAACTCTACTGCCACCCTCTTTCCCGAAAATGCCTCTGACGTCAGTAGGGATCTTACGTACCTCACCTACCCTTGGCAAGGGGATGATCCAATGTCTGGTCTAACCTCGACCACGTGTACGCCTGATCAAAGAGCCCACGATAAAACCATCGACATCGCGGTTCTCGTGCCGGCTCTTGCACCAGAGCACTTCACGCCATGCTCTAGGGATCAAGTGATGCCTGTTGTCCAACTGGCCATGAAACACCTGGTGGATAAGGAGATGCATGGGCCTCTAAGTGGTTGGAATGTCAGCATACACTACAAAGACACCAACTGTTCGTCTACTTTTGGACCCCTCGCCGCTGTAGACCTGTACTTCCAGTCGAAAGCTGGTAAGTAGTCGATTCTCGATTTTATCCTTGCGTACTGGTTACCTTTTTCTATCAGAAACTCTTTAGTATAGGGTGTGTATGTTCTGCATGCAAGATCGATTGAATGCAATACATTCCTAAACACTTCTGTCTCTTCGCATTTGAAGAATGAGCGGATCTCTTCTTAGCCTTGTTAATTTATTTTTACACGTGTCGTTAATCGGTTTACTGATGCGTTTATGTACATAGTCGTGAGTGAGTAGGGAGAGAACGGTCTTTCTCTTTCTTTGAGGAAATGGATCAGTGATTATACTCACATAATCTAAATTTCCGAGCTATATATAAAGCACAGATGTTATTGTATCCCTCGCTTCTCTTTATCCAGGTTGCAAATTATGGGCTTCTGCGAACTTTGAGGAAAGATCAACCCAATTTAAGTTGCTGGTTTTCGTTAAGATAAATTTTGATTTTTAAGTAGAAATTTTGGTTATTTAGACGATTCATTTGCCCCGGATATTTGTGTGTACTATAATTTACACGGACTGTATGGAACTTAGTACCTTGAGAACCTAACGACGGGAATTAAAAAACGAAGGCAATTTTACGAATCTGGTTTCCAATCCCAAAGATTGGTAAGGACTAGATGAGATAATTTGAGAAACCCATTTTTCAGACTCTTTGCCCAATCAATTCCCAAATGCAAAACGGCGGCAAAATAAACTTCGATTACATTTTTATCCAACGATTTTATAATTTTTCCTTCCATTCCTCTTTTCTTCCACCTTACATTTTACTTCCCATTTTAACTAAACAATTGGCTGGTGGGAAGAGAGCTTAAAATTTGATGGGGAATTTTGAGATCGAGTAAATATAAACAAAGAACCTTTTTGGGAAGTCATCTTCACTTAAATGACGTCAAATTAACATGAAGATAAACGTCGAGTTAATTTGAATAAAAGAAAAAAGTAAACTTAAAATTAGTTCTTAGCCATTCGATTAGATTGTGATAAATAAATGATAATATTACGTTGTTTGGCTCTCCTCTGCCTCCTCCTGACCAGGTAGAGCATGAGAAAAGCAGGAGTCTTCAGAAGGCTAATTAATAGCCTATACGAAGCAGCACCCGCTCCAATCACCCAGTTCAGTCTCATCTAGCATTCTCATCAATAACTCTATCCAGTCTATTCTCAAATTGCGTAAGGAGAACGCTCGTATGACCTGCATAGTGGGCTTATTCCATTCATCTACCACTTGATTTTTAAACCAATTTCTCCTAATCTATTTCCTAAATATAAACTAATCCAACTTTAAACTCATCACGACGTGCTTTATACTTTCACTAAAAATAAGAACCTTATTTATCTCTCTCCAAACATAACATTTTACCCACTTAAAGACAATAATCAAGTGCCTTAGAACCCTTCTTCTTTCGAACGTATGAAGATATATTTCCTTAACCCTTTCCTATATGAATCATCTTTCTCTTCCTTCTTTACACAAATTTAAGCAAACTTATATCCACCATACCATATGGTCACCAGAATTGCACCACATAGTCAAGATGAGACATAGGTAATGCCAAGTACAGTTTCCGAATAACATCAGCGCACCTATTTCTTACACTCCTCCCCAAAAATCCTAATAATCTATTAGCTCTATTTCTAGCACTTATGCACTGCTTTCTAGGCTGGATGTTTGAACTTACCATGAAATATCTAGATTTTTTCACAATCTCACCCTCTTAAAACTTTTCCATTCAAGTGAAAATTAATCAATGGAATACATTTAGCTATACTAAGTGCACTACACTTGCATCTGTTAAATTTCATTCGCCATCTCTGCCCATTCGGATTGTATGGTCAATTCATTTTGTACTACTCTAGTATCAGACATTATAATCCTACTTAACTTAGTATTATCCGCAAACTTTCTAAAGTCGCTACTTATAACTATGTCAAGATCATTAATATAAATCAAAAATAACAAGAACCTCAACATCGACCCCTGAAGAACCCCACTGGTAACATTCCCATATTCAGATTGTGTCTTATGTATACTAACTCAATCCTTTTTGTCACTAAGCCAAGATGAATCCACCGAAAAAAACTTCCATCAATCCCATACACTTTAACTTGATTTAAAAGTCCTAAGTGTGGCACCATATCGAAAGCATTACTAAAATTCAATTTAACAATATCATAATTCTCATCATCACTACTGGCAGTATCGTACACCTTTCTATAAAAGACAGTAAATTAATTAAACACGATTTAACCCTACTAAAGCAGTGATAAGACTCTTTAATCAACTTGTGTTTATCTAAATGATCCCTCATAGAATTGGCTATTACAAATTCCATCATTTTCCACACCACTGATTTCAAAGTCACTGGACAGTAATTAGACATAATGGTTTTATCCTCTCTTAAATATTAGCTTTTTTTCCATGCCGTTGTTACGATGCCATTTTCTAACGATTTTCTAAATAGGCTCACTAAACACATCCTTGGATTCATTCAAAATACTAATAAAATCTCGCCAAGGCCTAGTCCTTTACTAGATTTAATTTTATCTATTTATTTTAAGGCCTTCTTCTTTGTATTTAAAATATCTTTTAATTTCTCCTCTTTATTACCGTGATGATCAAAGTACCCTTAGGTACAGTTAGATTATCGTTGAGTGTAAATACTGAGGGGAAATACTTATCTAGCATCCTAGTCATTGCATCACTAGCACTCACTAATTTTCCATCTGTAGTTTTAATTGGGTCTATTTTATCTTTAGTCTTAGTCCTGTATAATTGAATAAATCCTTTGGGGTCTATATTTGCCCCTCTAATTTCATGATTTCCGTTTTGGTATCTTAATTAACGTTTTAATATCTCAAGCTAGCTCATTTTATCTCTGCATTTATTGACCCTCACAGTTTTTATTTTCCTATAAATGTCCCTTTTAATGGCTATATAATGGTTAATTTCATCCGACATCCATTTAGAATAGACCTTATTTATTCTATTGATAACCCCGTTACATTTTTCTTAAATCTAATTTCGCAATGGCTGCTAATTCCTAAATTTCCCCCAATCTCCGTATCGCTAATAGCCACTTCCCTATTTGTTACAACTGAATCCAATATATTATCACCGCTATTAAGTTGCTTTATAACCTGTTTAAGAAAATTATCCTGCACCATATTGGAAAATTCCTCAGCCTCTTGATCGCATACAATAGCTTTCCCATCTCTATTTCTCTAATTAAAATCGCCCATTATATTCACATAATTACTTCTACATAAACGTTCTATCTCCTGCCACATAAGAAACGAAGCCTTCTTACTAAGATTTGGCGGTCCATATAATAAACTTATGACAAGTTTATCCTTCCCCCTCCTTAACATATCGCCAAAATGTGTCGATATCTATTTTAATCGTAGTGTTTTAACGACACTGGAGATTGTCTCGAATATAAATAATGACCCCACAACTATTCCTCACGTTCCTCTATCTAGGAAACACATTATAACCATCAATCCAAACCCCCAGTCCATAGTTATTTTCGGATAAATCAAGCCGTGACTGTTATTGCAATAACCTAAAAAGAATTCTACACTCACTTGCCTTCTTCACAACTCCATCTTAATCCTTATATGCATACTATTTGTTTAATATATTTTCAATATAACGTTCTTTATTGTCTTACCATTACTACATTCTACATCCCTTAGTAGCCCTTTCCTTTTTCCTCGTCTATTGCTTCTTACATTTAAGCTAATGCTCTCACCCCTCCTTACTCTATTCTACTTACCTTGAAAGCCTATACTTATACTAACCTTATACTTATATTAACACCTTCACACGCTTGCGACTCAAGTGAAACCCATTAATTGCATACAAATCTTCTCTTCTTTAAAACTCAGTCCATGTATTTATAAACACTAGTCTTCACACAATAATTTCACTCTCTCATTTATCCCAACTGCCAGCGGCATACACTCACTGCCTACTCTAATTCTAGTTCAAATTCCTGATACTACAAACTTCTTACTACTATCTCGAAACTTTTCTAACAAATCATTATATCTAGGCACTAGCTCCTCCGACCTAGGTTTCCTCGTCATTCACTTCCACATGTAAAATAACAACTACCTTCCTTCCAACCCCATTCACTATCATTTCAATTTTCTCACTCACATTTATTACATGTGCACCTGGCAAAAAACCACCCCTCCTCCTCCTCCAATCACGTTTGTAAAATTTCCTATTTAAATACCTAACCTGTGAACCACCAACCACAAGCACGTTATTTGTTCGCATAGGCCCCTCTAACCTCCCCTTATCCTATGTAGTTCTCCCCTAATACACTCAACCTGTTACTACAAGCAATAGGCTCAGACGTACATACACTCTCTACCTAGGTATACTATCCCCACAACCTTAACACCGGTATTCCTTCTTCCATCTGGAAAAAAAGATGCTTCACTAGCCACCTGTTTCCTTGCTACCTTTACTACCTTCCACTCGATACTCTGTCCTCTAACTATACTCTTAGCTAAGTTAAATGGCTAATCTTAAGACTCCTCTTGGGCATAGTGATGAGATCCTTCCTAAGCTCAGTGACTAACTCCTCCAACATACAATCCTTTCTAAATAATGTGCTCTTTCCTTCTCGCAGCCTATATACAACGCAACCAGCCACTACTCTTATCATTCGACATCCAGTACAAAAACTCAAGAGTCATGTTCACTTTTACACGGACGCTCACCCTCAGGCATCCAACTTTATATTACCTCGTTGCACTCAGCCATATTTTTCTAATTAATATACATATTAAAAGTCCTTAACTTAAATAAAAAAAGCATAAATACATTCACGAATGTGAAAGAGCAATACATTAATTAACACTTTAGAAAAGCTGACAAGTACATACACTAATTCACAATATTTAATTAACTTGCGTATCTAGAAAGGTGAGTGTTTATCATAACCCCTTAACGCACATAAGAAATCCGGCAGCATTTTGTTTTGAAAAATGTTATAGACTGGATGTTTATGAGTGGTAGTTGATGTTTTTGTCAAAAAAATATTAATTAATTTCTTACATATGGAAATAGAGCATGGTACATATGTGTGCCATTGAGCCTCAGGGGTAATTATTTATGGTTTATAAGAATCTTTACTTTTACTGTTTATAACAGCATTTTCTATTAATATTATAAGGATTAAAAATAATAATATTATGTAATAGGATTTATTAAACATTTAAAAACATAATTAAAATATTTATGTATATTATTTTCTCAAATATGTGAAATTTATTCGGGAATTTCAATTATTTATCTAAAACTAGATATGTAATGCAAGAAAAACCTTCATTGAATGGAAATAGTTCAAACTAAAAATAATATTTATACAGAAATGCTTAGTTGAAATGATCTAATACAGTTCTGACTTTGTAAGCTCTATCGTGTAATGGATCATCTCGCGCTTTCATTTGCTCATTGTTGTTAAAATGTAATAAAGATCTAATTTATTCGAACCTCTTCAAAAGCATTACATTAGATATAAATGGAACGCCAAGATCTGTTTCACTTGACCAATAATCTCCTATCGATGGCAAAACATGGTATCCCACTACTATGTTCATTTCTAAAAACGCTCTCAATTCTTTTAAGTTAGTTGTAAATACGGGTCCTTTTTGCTGACTATACTTTGTAGTTTGAGGAATTACAATTTGATTTAGAAAATTATCAAACTTAGCTACGTTGGTAAATATTTCCTAAGGACTTGGATCATCGCTCAAATTGATAAGCATTTTACCATAAACTTAGGCTTCTAGATTGTCAGAGTTCTCAACAGATGTTGTTTCTTCATTTGCTGCTCTCTTCCATCTAAAAGTTGCAATCTCACTTGATGTTTGATGTAAAGTAGAGTCAAGTAGGCGACTACTGGATTCAGAGCTTTGTTGTGAACTCAGGACGGGAATTTTAGGTTCTATAATTACATTTATGCCTTCAGTCAGCTCTTCATTTTGAGCATCTTCTAAATCTTCTTCTATATAATCCATATCTTCCTCATCAAATCCGGCTACATCTTCAATATCACTGTGGTCACATGATAATAATTGTTGGACTTCATTTCCTCGAAGAACGATGAGTCTACTTCGCCGTGACATCCTGTATCTGTAATAGAGGCCTATTGAAAATTGTGTGATAAAATAATGTAAATTTGTAATATCTTTGGAATAATTATATTTGTATATTATTTGAAAATAATAAAGTACCGATGTATTTTAGTAATAAGTATTGGCAAACAAATATAATAATAATATTAATAAAGTTAATAATAATAGTAATGTTGAAAAATATTAATAAGAATAAAAATAATAACAAAAAGAATAACATTTATAATAATAATAATAATCAAAATAGTAATAATAATGATGATATTAGTAACTAAAAATTCGGATATAGAAAATTACCCCTTAGGGACAATGGCACGTATTTGTGCCGTATACATATTACTAAAATTTGAACTAAATATTTAGCTTATTTCTTTAAAAATAATTTTTAATCAAAGTATAGATGCTATACTATTATATATTAAAATTGTAGGCCCCAAAACACTTTATAACACTTACCGAAAGATATAAAAACACAAACACTCTCAACTAGGTTCAAGACCCAACTGATCGTTCTTCAAAATATGGTCCCAAAACAATTAAGTTGCCAATTAGTCATTAAATATATATAAGATAAACCTGAAATTATATGTATACAATAGAACGAATTAAAAATAATATATAAGAATATTTTATACATCGAGTTAAAGTTATGACACACAGGCGTGCCAGTGAGCCTCAAAGGGATAAACAAATGCCCAGTATCATAACACACTTTTATTTCCCCCAAAATGAAAAATTAGTAAACACAAATCTATTATTTGCACAGATAGACAAAACTACTAGGCAAATTAAACTAGCACTTTCCCTCCAAAACTGAGGAAGAAGGAATCGTACAGAGAGCTTCCAAAAATTCGACCTTCAAGGAACAAGCCAGGTAGCCAAGTGAGCGAGCTATTTAGCCAAGCGGGTGGAAGCCAGAGATAGCCAAGTACAGGTATCGGAGTGCGACCATAAATTTACTACACACTACTCTCTATTCTCAGTCTGCGGATACTTTTATTGTCCTACTCCGACAAATAGGAGGAGCTTGAGAAATATAGCCACATGTCGCTGCGCCAAGTATTAGATGACCAAATAAGCGACAAGTAAATTATTAGGCGCTAAATATTTATAAATATATTATGTCGAAAAATACTCAAGCTGATGCGCAGGCAGCACCGACATAATGCAATGGAATATGGATACACATATAGGCAAAATCCAACATGATAACTGCATGTGGTTGTATTGGGGTAAAGGAGATTTTATAGGTAAACGGGGTCATCCAATTTATTGGTAAGCGATGTGTCGGAAGAAGGGAATATTTCGTCAGGAGGATCAAGGAGCCCCGTTAGGTTGAAGAATGACAAGTCTGATCGTGGGATAATTCATCTACTTCCGGCGATAAAGCAGACGCTCGGACTACCGAGAGCGAGAAGAAGTTACACCTTCCCCCGCCGAGCGATATGTAAAACCCCGCTTGGAGTCACCCTTCCCACGGCTGTTTCTGATATGTGGAAACCCTTCCGGAGCCTGAGGCAAAGCGCTTCCGGTTGGGCCACATATAAACCCAGTCTCCAGTCATGCCAAATTTAGTATAGGACCGCCGCGTAGTACGAGACACTTCATCTTCTCGACGCGACTCCGTTCCGTTTATTCGCGAGTACGAAAGCAAGAAACTCCCCTTCCCCCCGAATGAAGTTAGCCCCAGTCCATTGGCTATTCTTCGATTTGCTACGATCACGTTTCGGTGCGAATACTCCCTGAGACATCATTCTGGAGGTTAAACTTACGATTGCAATCCACCCGTGCAATCACCTTCTCCCCCGTCGACTTCCAAGGCCTCAAACCCTAAAGCGAAGCCTACGACATTTGTGGATTTGTAACCATTCATCCCGATCTTCGTACGTGTCTACGTCGGCTATCCAGTTACAGCTTGTACGCTCACGTGAGTCAACCCATCCTCCAAATTCCTTAACTCCATAACTGTCATCGTGAGTATCTATGTCATTTGTGCGATAAATCTTATTTATATGTATATTGTATTTGTGTGTAAATAGTAAAGATATTTTTGTTCTTCACATTTCTCTATCCAGAACCAATAGGCGACCGATAAGAAAACCTAACGGCCAAGGGCACTCACTTTGTTGAATTAGTTTTCACGCACTCGTTTAAGAATCTACCTTCCTCCCCTTCTCGTCTTGTGATTAGCCTCAGGCTAATGTTCCGGACCTGAACTTTCCCTCCTCTCCTAATAATAAATACACTCCCACCAACTCCGGCTAACTTACGGCACGAGGCTACGGCGGTGGTACTGTAGAATTTTATATGACTCCCCCCGTGAGGGGCACGGCGATTTGCCGTCCTGGCCACCGTACTGACGGGACTCAGCACTCTGTCCGGCCCCAGCTTAGCCTCTCTTCCTTCCTTCAAAACACTTGTTTCCTCTCTTTTCATACAACCTCTCCCACAACTTTCTCTGCTCAGCCTCTAATTTCACAGGGTAGATGCTGATCTTCTTCTCGGCCAACCGTCCTGGATCAGGGCTGAGGGGGGAGGGGCCAATGTTCCCTAACCCCTGAGCTCCGGTCTGGGGTGGTTGGTTTTTAACAACCTGCTTCATCCCCACCCATACCTTCCTCACATCCCTTTTTCTCTCCTTTTCACATTCTATCTGTTTTACGGCGTGTCTAAGGTAGAGCCAACATGCCGATGGACTGCAGGCTACCAGGCGGGAGTGGTAGTCCCAAATAGCGGCGCTTGGCTCTGCCGGGCGTGTAAGCACCTCTCGCAGTGCGGGCTACTGCGAGAGGTGATTTGCGATTGCATCCCGTATTAAAAAGAGGGGCACAATACCCATGTATGTACAACAAAAAAAAAACAACCCTCAACTTCCCCTGAAACAACGACGGAGCCGCCCTCGGGCAGCTCCAGCAAAAAAATGGAGGTCCCCCCCCCCTGTGCTTGCGCAGGGGACCCTCCATATTTCTCTAACTGGAGACGAGGCTTACTCCTCTCCTTCGCCTACGGGTGCAGGAGACTCCTCCTCACCCCCTTCTCTGGAGGTGCTTTCGGGCGCCTCCCTTTTTCCAGCGGCAGTCCCCTCTTTTCTTTCCAAGGGGACTGTCAAGAAAGCCAGCAGGCAGCCCTTAGCCAGCCGCTCCCCATCGAAGCGGCTCAATAGGACAAAACCACTTAGGGGGGAGAGAGAAGCCAGGCCCCTTCGGTCGCTTCCCTCAAAAGACCTGCTGGCAAGTATTTTGAACCTTGCCGGGGTTAAGGCCTGTGCCTCCCCACAAAAGACTAGTGACAATTCTGCCAACGGGACCTGCGATGTCTTGGAACGGGATGGCCAACTGGAGGCCCCTCCTGTGACAAACATGGTCCTTGAAGAGGCGCAGCCTCAGACGGTAGGGCCATCCATAGGGGGAAATCCAGGCTCGGCGCCAAGCACCAAACCCGAATCCGCCCCTATGCAAGGTCCTTCTCAAACGGCTGAGGGCTCCGAGGCAGTACCAGGAGTGGAGGAATCTCCTCCGACAGGTGTTCCTACGACTACCAGGACCTTCTCCATTTCGGAGAGGGACCTGGCTAAGGCCGGTCCATCTGGCATGGGGGCTTCTGCCGGTGGAGGTAAGAAGCGGGTTCAATCCCCGCCCTCCTCTCCTAAAAAGAAGAAAAAGACAAGAAAGACTAAGAAGACTTGGGGCTTCTCTCCATCCGCGGGGGCTGTGGGGACGGATGGATCTGCTGCCACTCTGGCAAGCGACCAAACCAAGATCGGTGTCCTAAACGTGGATGAGTTTACGCATCACTGTCCGAGAACCGCTTCATTTTCTTGCCTTGACCTATTTTTGTGCTCTTCGGATGCACAGCCTGATTTTGATTGGGTGATGGTCGATGACCTCCATGGTAGTGATCACTTTCCCATCCAAATATCATTTTCAGGGCAACTGCCGCCTGAGAGACCACCTTGGTGGTGCTTAGCGCGGGCGCGGTGGCCGGTATTTCAGAAAATGACTGAATTCTCTATCTCAGTCGAGGAGTTAAGGTCGGTAGATGAGGCCATTGAGTTCTTCTCCGGCAACCTCATCGTCGTGAGCCTGACTACTATTCCTAGGACGTCTGGCCGTTTTGCACGCCGACCACTCCCATGGTTGTCGGCCGAGTGTGAGACGACCCTCAAACAAAAGCGTTATGCCTACATGCGCTATAAGCACCGCCCGAACGATTTCAAGGTCGCTGAATTTCATCGGGCTAGGGCTAGGTTCCGGTATATTTCGAAGCACGCCCGCTGCTCTTCTTTGCGGGCATACGTGTCTTCACTTAACGGGAAGACCCCTTTAGCTGAGGTGTGGAAGCGAGTCAAAAGGATTCGGCGAAGTTCTCGCAGGACTTCGCTCCCGTTCTCCAGGAGAATGGGACCGCAATCTCGGACGCCGCGTCCGTGGCGAAATCCTTAGCGACCGCTTTTTCCGCATTCTCTAGCCGTGATGCTGCTCCGCCAGCATTCAATGCACGTCGTGATGTCGCGGAAGGCCGCCGGCTGGACTTTACCTCCAGAGGCGGAGAAACCTTCAACGACAAGTTTACTGTAAGCGAGTTGCGTTCCGCTCTCGCTTCGGGCGCGGACACCGCCCATGGTCCGGACGATGTCCCGTACGCCATGCTTTGACACCTAGGTGGGTGAGGCATGGCCTTTCTGTTAGATTTGTTCAACAGGATCTGGGTAGAAGGTCTTCTCGCAGACTCTTGGCGAATCGCTACTGTGCTTGCCTTTCGCAAACCGGGGAGAGATCACTCTACTCCGACCGGTTTCCGCCCAATATCTCTAACCTCTTGCGTCTGCAAGTTGATGGAGAAATTGGTAAATGTTAGATTTGCCTTTTTCCTGGACAGCGGAGGCCATCTGTCTTTCGCACAGTGCGGCTTCCGCAAGTTCCACTCCACGTCGGATGCTCTGCTCCGACTGGAAAGTGCCGTCTGCGAGGCTTTCCTTCGTAGACAGCACTACGCCACGGTCTTTTTCGATCTGGAGAAGGCCTATGATACCGCATGGCGATACGGTATCATGGAGACTCTCCACACGATGGGGGCGAGGGGAAGCCTCCCAAATTTATATCTGAATTTTTGCGAGATCGTCGATTCTGCGTACGGGGGGGGGAGAGCCCTCTCCGGCCCAAAGGAGCAGGAAGAGGGTGTCCCGCAGGGAAGTGTCCTCAGTGTCACACTCTTTGCCCTAAGCATCAACGGCATCACCTCGGTGCTGCCGGAAGATGTTCTCGCTACGCTCTACGTGGACGACCTTTCGATCTCTTTTGGCGCGGCCCAGATGCCACTTATGGAGCGTCGACTCCAACAGGCATTGAACCGCGTCTCTCGCTATGCCGAAGCGCACAGGTTTCGGTTTTCTTTGGCCAAGACTAAGGTGGTGCACTTCTGCCGCCATCCACGGCTTCACCCCGACCCAGATTTGTTTCTTAATGGGGTGCGCCTGGATGTGGTTGAGTCGCACCGTTTCCTTGATCTTGTATTCGACCGACGCCTCACCTGAGAGGCTCATATTCGCAGCCTTAGGGTCTCTTGTACCTGCGCCATGGACATTCTCCGTTCCGTGACGTTCAGCGCTTGGGGCGCTGATAGGGCTACTGCCTTACTTTTTTATCGATCTTTTGTTCGTTCGAAGCTCGACTACGGATGCGAGTTTTATGCATCCGCAGCCGAGCGTTTATTGCGGAAGGTGGATTCGATCAACCACACCCGCCTTCGCCTTGCGACCGGTGCCTTCCGCACTTCCCCCATTGAGAGCCTGTTGGTCGATGCTGGGGAGATGCCACTCGCTCTGCGCCGCGTGCAGTGTATCACTCGACTGTACGCGCGAGCCCGGCGCCTCCCTCAGTCGCCAACAGCTCTCACTGCATTCGCAGCTGATCTCGTTGGTGCCTATGTAGCCGAGAGACGCCATTCATACCCTAAACCCTTTGGGTTTTAGACCAGGAAACTCCTTCGAGAGGTAGATATAGCTCTCAGGCTGGTGGCGCCCCTGGTTCTGCCCAGGACGCCACCCTGGAGGGTACCACATTTGGCTATTTGTCGCCACGCCTCTGCTCCCAAAGCTTGTACTGTGCCGGGAGTATTGCGTTCGACCTTTTTGGAGCACACATCGTGTCACGCTGGAACCGTGCCAGTGTATACGGATGGCTCCATGTATCAAGAAGGGGTCAGCTTCCACGCCGTATCCCATCTGTTTGAAGTCAGTGGGGCTCTACCAGGCGCTGCGTCTGTCTTCACGGCCGAGCTGGTGGCAATACACCACTCGGTACGGGAGATTACGCGACGTGCCCTTTTCGGAGACCGGATTGTGATCTATAGCGACTCACAAAGTGCCCTGAGTGCTCTCGGGGCATTTGAATCTTCGCCTGCCCTGGTTCGCGATATCCGTGACGCCACGGTTTTGGCGAGCCGGTCGGATGTCGAGATTATCTTCTGCTGGGTTCCTGGACATGTAGGAATTGCGGGGAATGAGCGCGCCGATGAGGGCGCCAAAGAGTCCGCGAGGACTCTACGACCGGACCAGCGTTTCGCTCTTCCTCACACCGACTACATGGCAGGAATACGGGCAGCTCTTCGGACTGCTTGGCAAAGTAGATGGGAGACGGTCGAAGGGAACTTAAAGTTGCGTGCCATTGCGCCGCGACTGTTCCCATGGACCTATCCCCCAATGCCGCGGCGGCTTCAGGTTGCTTTCTGTCGTCTCCGAATCGGACACACTCGTGTGACGCATCGCTACCTGATGGATCGCTCGCCTGCGCCCTATTGCAACGACTGCGTCGTCCCCCAGACTGTTCGGCATATTCCTGTCGAATGTCCCAGTCTGGGTGATCTTCGCGCACGATACCTGTCTCGGTACCGGGATGGGCGGGGTCGCTACCGCCTGTCCCTTGTACTCGGGACGAGTGCGTGCACATTGACTGGTGGACTTGTTGACTTCTTGGGGGAGGCTGGCCTTCTTCCTATTATTTAAGCAAGGTTTGTTTTTTTGTTTTGTTTTGTTTTTTTTTGCATTTTGTTTTTTCCTTTAGTTGCACTCTCCTGTGCCGGGGGGACCTTTCTCCGACGCACCAGCTTGCCTTCTTTCTCCCTTTTCGGGGTGCTGTTTTTGTTCTTTTTAATTTTATTTTAAAGTAGCCTAGAACAAGGCTAGTTTTAATACGGCGACTAATGCCCAAGTAGTCAGTCGATAGATGAGCTCTTGAAAAAAAAAAATTATCTGACTCCGAATGTCCCTTTTTTTCATCCACCTGTCAGCTGGGTTACGTTAAGCGGATGGACAACTTGGCGGATGGAGGAAATCTGAAGAAAAATAGCGGTTTTGTGTGCTTTTAATTTTGGATTAGGGCTACCTTAGTTCGAGCAAGTTAAATCACTGAGTTTCGAATTTCTTTTTGTGTGCCCAAAGCCTTTATGACTGGCTATCAATATTAATAAACTCAGTGTTTCTTGTATCTTTCGTTCTCTGTCAAACTGTGGGAATGTGGGCTTACGAACTGTGGATTGAGGTAGTCTAATTCTAAGTGGTTGACTTAATTATGATACTAATAATACAGATTATCGTTGTACGTTTTGCAAGCTTATTTATTTTATGCGCAAATAGAGTGGCGTGGCTCTGCTTTTACAATCCGAGCGGGGGCGGAACTTATATGATTAGAGGGTATGTGCGTGTGTTCTCCGATCTGACCGCTGGGTGGAGCTTATTCGATCAGAGGGTGTGTGCATGTTCAGGGCAGGCACGTGTGCACCAAGAGAGTATTTCAATTTGGAAACCTGACCGGGCTTTCTCAAGCCGACATCCTTAGCAAGAATGATTTCGTCTTTCACGGGTTCACGTCAAGGCTGGTGGGTCATACTTCCTTTCTGTCAAATTCCATTCCATTAATGCATAGCTGTTTTCACCTTCTTTGTTATCTCTGCGGCAAGATTGTCGGCTCGCACCTGTTTTTTTTAATGTGTGTATGTTTGTATATTCGTGTGGGTACACAACGATTTCACTTGCATTATTACAAAATATTCTGCTTTTTATTTGTTCATTGATTATTAAAGTGCGATTTAACATTATTTACAAGTATTTGCTTTGTGTTACATTAAGTTATTGTTGGAATATGGCATATTATTTCAATGTTCAATTTGTGTGCCCAATTTCAAGATTTGTTGGTTCTACTTCCTCTTGTAATTGAGCGCTACAGATGGATTGCTCTTTTGGGGGAACAGGTGACACTAAGAGAGAATAATAACTGTAAACTGAGGTACTAATTGTCAATGGGGGCATGGAAGGGCATGTGCAGGATAATACTTAGACTTGACAATCTAAAGGATATTAAAAGTTTTGATGATTCTAGAACCATGTATGATCTAAGTTGGACAATTATAAAGACATTCGGATAATATATTGACAAGCAATGTTTGATATATATTTCTATATATGTCTGATAATTATTAAAAAAGACGTAGAATTAAGAGAATAATGATTAAGCAATTTACAAATTCAAATTTGTCTGACGGCTCATATAAGTTTAGCAAAGTTACTTAAAATTCTCTTGGCCCAAGTCTTGCTTCGATAGTCGTCACAAATTTGCCTTTTCTTTATTGTATTCTTTCCTTTGTTTGCCCTTCCCTTCCCCTCGCTAGCATAGTTTCCTCATCTTCTACTAAACATATATAAAACATTTCTTTGTCCAATCTAAAGATGGTAGTAGATACCGGGACTAGTCGTGGAAGGGATAAACTAATCCTACTTGCCACTAGGCTAATGGCTTATTTCTTTCTTCCTCTCCCCTTCCATTTTTACCTCTAGCTTTCATCCATAGGTTATCTCTTTTTCATTAATCTTTGTTTTGCGCCTTATTATGCTTTTAACCTCAGTTGCTTTTTTGTTTGACCTAGCTGCCTGCACCTGATAACTTCGGAGGTACCTTTCTCTCGCTTAATCCCTCAACCTTATTCCATTCACCAAAAACCTACACATACGGATACTAAACTTCATTTTCTTAGTCATTGTTCCACCAAATTCAAATTAAACTCAATTAAAATCACCTTACTTTCTCGCGCTTACAATCTATCGCCATCATACCTCAATTTCCACAACGAGGTCACTTTCCTCACTAACGATTTCCAACAAAACGGAAATCCTTCAAACTTATCCGACCGAACTTTTCGAAATTTTATCAATAAAATATTTACCCCGAAAGATCCCTCATACAACGTCCCTAAGGAAAAGGCTTTTGTACCTCTTCCATATAAAAGACTCCTCAATTCACTTCTCTGGGCCAAACTCTCACCATTTCTTAAAAATTCATTTCATGAAACACATTTTATACTAATTTTTGCAAAACACGCAAAGTACACCATCTTTTCAACATTAAAGACTAAATACCAACGCTGCTTCGATCGTCCATCATATATCAATTTACCTACTCGGGATGTAATTCCGAGGTGTATTGGGATCGACACAGCCGACACTACATACCCGTATTTGCGCACATTTAGGCATCAGCAATAGAACTGGAGCCCCACTCACTACTCCCGAATTCTCACCTATTCGAATACACTACGAAAGCGGACATCCACACCATAAACCCAACTTAAATAATTTTTTAATTAAAGATACAGCAAACAAGGAAAACCAACTACGTACACTGGAATCTCTTTATATTAGATTTAAAACCCCACTTTAAACTCTGACACAAACTGATTTCCACTTTTATTACAACTATAATCACCCACGAATTACGCACGACAAATCCACTCCCCCCCCCAAAACAACCCTTATTTATCAAATATTTCTCCCTTTTTTACTACGAAGACCCCCCAAACTAATTAATTTCAGTTTTATTTTAAAAACTAAAACATATTCCTTATTCCCTAATAGTTAAAAGCCCTGCATTTTTATAATTTGAATATTACCACCTCTGCTGCTTCCCATATCCCATATAATTAATCTATAAATATCTGATAACTTATCTAAAAAATTCTTATGTTTGTATTTATTTATAACCTCATATCCTCGAGAATGGGTTCCTACCCGAAACGTCGGTACCAATAAGTTAATATATAATAATGAACTTCCTAAATTTAGCCTGTTTATTTATTCTTTAAAAAAAAAATCACTAACTCTATAATTTAAGAAGGGGATTTTTTTGAGTAATTGAATAATAATTTCATCTTAATTTGGTTATGACTTATGTTTTTTATCAAAGTTATTTGTAATAATTCTTTTATAATATCAAAAAACAAAATGGTGAAGTTCAGAAATATATATAAGTATCTAAATTTTGTGAATTTCTTAAAACCCAAAGAATTACAAATGGTGAAGTTCAGAAAATATATTTTTATATATCTTATATTCTAGAACAATATTTTAGCAACGTGATATTTTGAAAGGGGGGAAATTTAGTTTAGAGTTCCTTTTTAAAATTATTATAATTGGCGAAGTTCAGAAGATTTAAACAAATTTAGCCATAGCTGCTTTTTTTAAGATTTTAAATTTTAATCTTAATTGCGAATGCAAGCTCCCTCCGTCGGGCAGAGTGGCGAAACCATTGCATGGCATATATATATATATATATATATATATATATATATATATTTATATATTATGTCACACCGGAAAGAGGAGATACTTAGTATTAGACCATAGACATACACAAATAATATCGTCAATGAAAGATTTCCACAATTTTATCAATAATATTAATGGTCTTCTCACATCAATATATTTACTGTTAATTTGAGCTTAATAGAACCTTATCCTTTATCGATCGATTGAGTCAAAGGTCTTCCTAATACTATAAATATTCTGTTCACTGCAAAGTTATTAATTCTAGTTAGTTTTTTCATTATTATTCTGGGCACAATGGGAAATATAACTCGCACTATTTACTTCCATGTGTCTATTTGGATTACATCGTCAGCCCCAAAGTTTTAGGCACTGAATTTTCCAAATTTTTTAAGATTGGTTACAATCGTTTTACTTTCATAGTTATCTCGTAACCTATCTAAAGACTGCTAACACAACATTAAGGAAACAGAAATTCCAAGCTCCATAAATTAGGAAAATTCCCCCAATTACCCTATTACCACGCCTTTACCTTTCTTCCTCGCCTCTTAGAATTTTTAAACATTTCTCTCATTTTCCAAAATGATTCTACTCTATATGTTTTGCTGGTAGGTAATAATACCAAAAAGACAAGGGTGTCTATTTTGCAGAAAGCTCTATTTGACATCAGCTTTATTATGCTCACACTGGCAAATCATTATGTGTGTGTAAATAAACATTTACATATATAATTTTAGAATATGCGAACATAACAGCGAATGTGTCTTAAAATAATCACCCCATTAACTGGAATTAAGCCAAATTTATTTAGCGGCCTGAGAACTTTACTAAACGAGATATTGTTGAGTGTTTCTACATCACAACTGGCTTAATTTTAACAGCCCACTCGGTCTTTTCAAAATCGAACCTGTCATTAAAAAGATTATTCTGAAGGGAGTCTGAATGAGTCCTTATTCTTTTTTATTAATCCCTCCTCTATAGTTTCTGTCAAAGTTGTAGGTTATTTGGATGTTAAATCATTACTTTTTATTAAATTTTATGATTTTTTGTATTCTTTCTTTTTAATTCTCTTCTCCTCACTCCCTGGCATTTTCTTCCCATATATTTTTGTAGGTTAACTTTATTTCTTGATTTTGAAGGACGATTCAAAATCTTGGGTGTAAATCATGAAGTGATTCTTAATTCGTACTTCCTTAAGATTTAATTCTTTTTGCTTGTGTGTAGACGATGATTTTGTCTATCTTCATATATATATATATATATATATATATATATGGTGCGGTTAAGGTAATGGCATAATTAGACAACTGCTCTGCTTCAGGTCCAGCAGGTGATCCTATCCTCCTTGCTCTGCTGGACCTGAAGCAGAGCAGTTGTCTAATTATGCCATTACCTTAACCGCACCAATTTGTCTTAGATATTTTTCATATATATATATATATATATATATATATATATATGCAGGTAGTATTGAAGTCCACAGCTGTGGCAGAGTTCTTAATTTTAACTTGTATTTTCTTAATGTTTCTTACAAGTATTTTGACGGGGTCTTCGAGGCGACAAAAAACACCCGCGAATGACATTCTTTATTCCTAAACGTCTTTCGACCGTGTTAGGTCATCTTCAGGGAATGAACAGAAATGGAATTATTGAAATGAAAGGGAAAGTGGGTGAAAAAGATTTAGATATCCCTGCCCCTCCCCAACCCACCCCAACCAGTCCCTTCCGGAGGAGGGACTCGGTCGGGGAGGGCAGGGCGAGGCTCAGTTCTCCCGAGTTTCCCCGGCCCACTCCTCCCTCTGGGCCTGAAGACATTGAGAGAAAAGAGCTCCGGAGAGGGATAGAGAAGGAGGGGAAGAAGAAAGAAGTAAGGATAGGACAGACTGAAATAAAGTCAAAGGCTTGTAAGTTGACCAACTTGGCCTGTGGACCTGCTTAACGTGGGACCCGTACCACCATGTTTTTTATGTTTTCATAGCTTTCAATTGTTACTATTTGCTGTACTTGTTCTTGGGGTTAGTGTTTGGCCCATCTTTGGATAGCGGTAAAGGAGTAAGATGATTGAAGTGGAAGGAAGTTGGAGGTTTGCAGAGAGGTGCAAGTTACGTGGAGGTCACGCTAATTTCTGTACTATAAACTAATTTTAGAGTTAAGTTCGAAATAAGTTAGAGTGAAAGTGTGTCTGTTTGTTTATTTATGTGGTTGTTTTGTTATTATGTTATGCGTGTATGAGATAGGCGTTCAAACCATTGCTAGCGTTATTTGTTTTTCTGCTATGTTAATAACTCCAGTTTCTATGATGTTTGTAGCATAATTCTCGTATCTGTTGTGTGGGCTCATGTTCCTTGGTTACATATTTGCTTATTTTTCTCTTCTTTATTCATGTTGTTTTTCCTTTTTCGTTCATTTGCACTTTTTGGTTCGTTTTGTCATTCCTTGTGGGTATCAAGTCCAATCAGGTGAGTTTGTCATTATTCGGGAAATTTTGTCACGATCGGGTTTCCTGATTTCGTTTACACGTAAATCTCCTCCTCTTCCCTTTGGTCCGCTTTGTTTTTAGCACCAGGAAACATCATATGTTGTCTCCATCCTGCCCCTCGTGCTATTTGATTATTTAGTTCCTCTCCTATTTCTTCTAGTGTCTTTTGGCTTTTTTGTCAATTATTTTGTTTAATGTTTTTTTTTTTCGCTTGCCTGGTAGATCTTTTTCTCATTTTTCATGTTTAGATTTCTTAATCTGTAAAGTAAAGTTAGGATGCCTCTGGAAAAAAATGTAATTATTTGAAATGAAATGAAATGAAAGGTGTAGAAAAAGTTTTCGATCTCCGTGCCCCTCCTTCAACCCCTAACCCGGTTGGGGGGGGCGAGGCTCAGTTTCCCCTAGTTTCCCCGGCGCCCTCCTCCCTCTGGGCATGAAGGAACTGAATTCTTACGTCCTGAAAGGGTAGAATTAAAAGTGTATAGTCGTAGTATGTATAGTGGATAGGGTAGTTAGGATAAAGTGGTGAAGAGGACTGAGTTAGAGTTAGTTACTGGGTGACCAGCCATCTCTTTGGTTCTTATTTTTTATTTTTCCTTGTTATTCTTCTGTATTCTTGATGGGGCTCTCGCGACTCTGTAGTTCTTCGGTATTTTGCATTTCTTGATTTGCTTTTTGTTGCGGATTTCCTTGGTATGTTTTCTGCTTTGAGTCTCCAAGCTCACCTTGCAGTGTATCTTGGGGGCGGTTCCTCCCTCAAATCGAGTCTACCGCTTCTAAAGTTGCCGCGGTTGTTTATTCTATGGTTATGTGGAATATCAATCGTTCGTTTCTCGTCGTCGTTCATTATACTCAGTTTGACCTACACCATAACTGCTATTCTGTGTAAGGACACGTTCGTAGTTGGGAGTTCTATTATCTCGTTATGAAGATCTCTTATTCTTTTGCACTCTCTCCTTCTTGTGTTGGCGATTATGTGTACCGCTGAATTTTGCACTTTTTGAAGCTTCATCGTGCTTCTTTTCGAGAGACGGTTCATTGGGATAGCTGGGTAGAGCAACGTGGTTTTGCAGATGACGTTGTATATTTTCTTTAGGTTCTTTCTCTTTAGGTTTTTGAGTTGGAACAGTTTTACTAGATGTGTTTTTGCCTGGTTGATTCTATTTGCAATGTGTTTACAATAGCCACTTCGGATGATCTTTAGCCCGAGTACATTTACTTCATTTATGAGGGACGGTCAATAAGTTTTGCGAATCGGTAGGGCAAAACAGAGGAAGGGGGATGGCTATTTGTGGGGGTGTTAGGACAAGTTATGACAAATCAGAACCTGCAGCCGCACGCTACTGCCTCGTCTATTTAAGAAGCAGTAGCTGATCGCAGATCGTCAGTCACAAATTTTTCAACAATAGAGAAGGTTGAGCACCGGGCAGTGATCAAATTTTTTACCAAGGATGGCAAGAATGCAAAAGAGATCCATGAATGCATGGTTGCAGTGTACATCGACACTGCCCCTTCCTATGCAACAATTGCTCGCTGGAATAGGGAGTTCCGCCATGGTCGTGAGTCCCTTGAAGATGACCCCCGGCCAGGACGCCCATCAGACGTGACCAACGAGGACAATGTGGCCCGTGTGGAGAGGAGGATCTTCGAAAATCGACGGGTGAAGGTCGAAGAAATCAAGCGAGAACTTGGAATATCACATGGAAGTATTATCAACATCATCCACGACAATTGGTACATGACCAAGGTCACTACCCGTTGGGTCCCTAGAAACCTTACGCCCCATGATTGACTTCCACGTCGTCAAAGTTCGGAGGCCAGAGCTGCACAAGCTGCCCTTTGCGAGTGCGGATTCGAGGAGCTCAACCCCCTCCCCCCTACAGTCCAGATGTAGCCCCTAGCGACTACTTTTTATTCTGCCAGCTCAAGGCTGCACTGCGTGGACGCCGGTTTGGAGATGATGAAGATGTCCAGCTCTCCGTCCAAGGGTGGATTGAACAGCAGTCGGGAGATTTCTGGTTGTCGAGAATTCGAAGCCTTAGGGACAAGTGGCGCAAGTTCATTGAAGTCGAAGGTAGTTATATTGAAAAATAATAAAACCCTTTTCCTCATATCTCGTTTCCTTATATCCGAATTGCAAAACTTATTGACCGCCTCTCGTACCTAGTGGTATCTCTTCTCTTCAACCTTTACTCTTGGGGTCAGGCGCCTCCCCACTGGAATAATTGTGAACTTCTCTGGATTGGTGCCTATTTTCCATTTTCGTTCAAACTCGTTAATATTGGTAATTTCGGCCGCTGTGATTCTGGTCATGGTTGGGGGATGTCTATATTTGCTGTTCACCACTATCCTGATGTCAGCAAATTGGATATACGTTGTTGTATCGTGGACCGGCCTTAGTATATCCATCGTATAAATGCTGTAAAGTGTTTGGGTTATACAGCCCCCTTGGGGGACACCTTGTTGGACTTCGAAGCCCGGGCCATCGAAGCCTGCTATTGAGATGAACGCCGACCTGTCAGTTATATAATCGCATAGGCATTTGGTTAGGGCGGAGGGTAGCCCTAGTCTTTTGATTTTATATTTCAGGCCAATTTTTCAAACTTTATCAAACGCATTTTGGATGTCTCTGAGTAAGATGTCTGTGTAGTTTCTATCGTATTTGGCCTTTGCAAGTGATTCGACCAGAATGGCTAGGGCAGTCTCAGTATTTCAGTTCTTTCTGAATCCGTGCTAATGGTTTGGAATCAGTGTTCTCTCTTCCAACTGTTTGACTAGTCTATTGTTTATAGCTCTCTTCATTAATTTTGTCACTGTCTCCAGTAGTGTGATTGGACTGATGTTTCATGGGTTATTTGGTGGCTTTCTAGGTTTCGGTAGAAAGATAATCTTCCCCCCTTTTTAGTGCATCTGGGAAGTATCCTGCGCTTAGAGAGGCGTTGAATACGGCTGCTATCCGTGACAAAATGTTGACTGGTGCGCGTATTAGGTTTTCTTTTGTTATCCATGATGCTCCAGGCGCCTTCTGTTTAGTAGCCTTGAGAGTTTTTGAATTTCTTATAGGGTTATCGGCTCGATCCCTTGCTCTACTAGTAATGTTGGTGAAGTAGCTATGTTGGGGACTATTTCTTGACGATTTTGTTGCAATTCCTTTACCACTCTTGCTTCATGGTCGCCGTCGAAATCCTCATTTTCGTTGGGGAAGATATCAAAAACCCTCCTCCAGTGTTCCCCGTAAGGGGCGCGGCGATTTGCCATCCTGGCCGCCGTGCTGACGGGACTCAGCACTCCGTCCGGCCCCAGCTTAGCCTCTCTTCCTTCCTTCAAAACACTTGTTTCCTCTCTTTTCACACAACCTCTCCCACAACTTTCTCTGGTCGGCCTCTAATTTCACAGGGTAGATGCTGACCTTCCTTTCAGCCAACCGTCCCGCATCGGGGCTGAGGGGGTGGGGGACAATGTTCCCTAACCCCTGAGCTCCGGTCTGGGGTGGCTGGTTTTTAACTACCTGCTTCATCCCCACCCATACCTTCCTCACATCCCTTTTCCTCTCCTCTTCACAATCTATTAATTTTTACGCCGTGTCTAAGGTGGAGCCGCCATGCCGATGGACTGCCAGGCCACCAGGCGGGAGGGGTGGTCTTAAATGGCGGCGCCTGGCTCTGCCGGGCTTGTAAGCACCTCTCGCAGTGCGGGCTACTGCGAGAGGTGTGCGCGATTGCATCCCGTGTTTAAAAAAGGGTCACCATGCCCAATGATGATAAAAAAACAAAACAAACCCAACCCTCAACTTCCCCTGTTCCATCGACGGAGCCGCCCTCGGGTAGCTCCACCAAAAAAATGGAGGTCCCCCTCCCTGTGCTTGCACAGGGGACCCTCCATATTTCTCTAACCGGAGAGGAGGCTTACTCCTCTCCTTCGCCTACGGGTGCAGGGGACTCCCCCTCACCCCCTTCTCTGGAGGTGCTTTCGGGCACGTCCCTTTTCCCAGCGGCAGTCCCCTCTTTTCTTTCCAAGGGGACTGCCAAGAAAGCCAGCAGGCAGCCCTTAGCCAGCCGCTCCCCATCAAAGCGGCTCGGTAGGGCAAACCCCCTTAGGGGGGAGAGGGAAGCCAGGCCCCTTCGGTCGCTTCCCTCAAAAGACCTGCTGGCAAGAATTTTAAACCTTGCTGGGGTCAAGGCCTGTGCCTCCCCACACAAGACTGGTGACACTGCCAAGGGGACCTGCGATGTCCTGGAAGGGGATGGCCAACTGGAGGCCCCTCCTGTGATAAACATGGTCCTTGAGGAGACCCAGCCTCAGACGGTAGGGCCTTCCATGGGGGGGAATTCGGGCTCGCCGCCAAGCACCGAACCTGAATCCGACCCTATGCAAGGTCCTCCTCAAATGGCTGAGGGCTCCGAGGCAGTAAAAGGAGGGGAGGGATCTCCTCCGACAGGTGCCCCTACGACAACCAGGACCTTCTCCATTTCAGAGAGGGACCTGGCTGAGGCCGGTCCATCTGGCCTGGGGGCTTCTGCCGGTGGAGGTGAAAAGCGGGTTCATTCCCCGCCCTCCTCTCCAAAAAAGAAAAAGACAAAGAAGACTGAAAAGACGAAAAAGACTCGGGGCTCCTCTCTATCCGCGGGGGCTGCGGGGACGGATGGGTCTGCTGCTACTTTGGTAGGCGACCAAGCCAAGATCAGCACATCCGGCCCCTCTACCCCCTCGTGTGCGGAGCCCCTGACCAAGACTAACACCAAAAGTGCACAGGGCGGAGCCTCGATGACATCGGGGCCCCTCATTCAGAGGTTACCTGACGTTTTTGAGCCCGCTGGCTTCAAACGCTTCCTCGTTATTCGCTCCACTGATGGCACCATGTTGTCCAAGGGCAACATGATCCATCAGAGGAGAGGATTAGCTAGTGCAATTGGTAGAGAGCCGAAGGTGACCCGTTTCTCGGACGGCAGCCTTCTGGCGAAAGCGGCGAATCCCGCCTAGGCGGCCAAGATAGGTGCTCTTCGGACACTTCATGGCACCCCGGTGAGTGTGACGCCGCACTCCACCATGAACTTTGTGAAAGGAGTAGTTTATGCGAGGGAACTCGTTGACTACTCAATTGAGGACATCACCCTAGAGCTGGCCGACCATGGGGCGGTCAAGGTCGAACGTGTGATGAGAAAACAGGGAGGGGCTTCGAGACCCACCCCTACACTCTTCGTCACGTTCGACAGTGACAAGCTCCCTGAGTTGGTGCGTGCCGGTTGGTACCGCTACCGCGTGAAGGCATTCGCGCCACTGCCGCGGTGGTGCTATTACTGTCACCGCTTCGGCCATACGAATCGCTCATGTAGACGTGCAAAATCGGGGTCACCTGAAGTCTGTGTAAATTGCTCCAAGGTCGAACACGATAAGTCCAAATCGTGTGTGGCCAAGTGTGTCAATTGCGGAGAGCCGCACCCTGCTTCTTCGAAGCAATGTGGTGCATATCTCCTGGAGAAAGAAATCCTGGCCGTTTAGGCCCAGGATAGACTCTCATTCCGCGAGGCTAAGGACTTGGTCCTGGCGCGCCCAGCTCTGCCTGGGACGTCATATGCCTCAGTAGTTCGAAAGGCACCCTCTGCTCCTGGCCCATCCAAGCCAACGAACACGGTTGTTTCCGCGCCCATTCGGAGCCTTTCTGCGGGCTTTACCCAACCGGGGCGCTCCCCTGGTAAAGCTGGCGGCAAAAGGGGTTCATACCCAGCCCCGGCTAAAACCAGGGCTCCCCTCTCTTTCCCCAGCGTGACCGTTTCCCGCAAGGCGAAACGGCCACGCGCCTCCACCGAGTCGTTAGACTCACAGGAGGCAACACCCCTGGAGATGGTCGCTAGGCCATCCTCAGGGGTTCCTAAAGCTGTCCCCTGAAAGGAGGACAGCAACAAAGGAGCTTCGGCTCCTTCGCCCACGCCCCGAGGTGGAGCGAGTGGCTCGGAGACGGTGTTTCCTCGAAAAGAGGCCCCCCCGCCTCCGAAGCCACAGCGCCCGCCTAAGGTTTCGATGCGGAGGGAGGAAAAGACTCGCATGGCGAGCCCAACCTCCCCCAATAAGTCCTCGAAGGCGACAGCACCTCCAGCGCTTTGTCCGGCCAACAGTGCCCGGGGTTCTGCCCCCGGGAAGCGTAAGGCCATTCCCGTGAGGGTCTTCAATTCGAGGAGGGCCCCCGCGTCTCCTTCGAGCTAGGCCTGGAGGGCATATTCCTTCAATGGAATTGCCGTGGACTCCGGGCCAACTGGGAGGAGCTGCGGAGGCTCGCCTCGTCCCGTTCCCCGTTAGCTATTTTTTTGCAGGAGACCATGCTAGGCGCGTGCCCGCTGCCTGCCCTCCCGGGGTATAAGGGTCTTGCGCCCCCCCCACCGCGGGATGGCCTGGGCTGGGGGATGCGCGGTTTACACCCGGCATGATGTCTCCGTTCTTCCTTTCTCTTTAGATACCTCCTTTCAGGCAGTGGCTGTGCAGCTGCACCTGGATAGGAGGTATACTATCATTTCTGCGTACATTCCACCGTCAGCTGACTTCGACGCGGGGGACTTCCGCCGCGTCGTGGCACGGTTGCCGAGGCCCTATCTCTTGCTTGGAGATCTGAACTGCAGGCATCCTCTCTGGGGAGATTACTCCATAAATCCCAGGAGACAAGTCCTTGCCGATCTGATCGAAGAGCTTGAGATGGGTGTCCTAAACGTGGATGAGCTTACGCATCACTGTCCGAGAACCGCTTCATTTTCTGGCCTTGACCTATCTTTGTGCTCTTCGGATGCACAGCCTGATTTTGATTGGGGGGTGGTCGATGACCTCCATGGTAGTGATCACTTTCCCATTCAAATATCCTTTTCAGGGCAACTGCCGCCTGAGAGACCACCTCGGTGGTGCTTGGCGCGGGCGCGGTGGCCTGAATTTCACGAAATGACTGAATTCTCTATCTCAGTCGAGGAGTTTAGGTCGGTAGATGAGGCCGTTGAGTTCTTCTCCGGCAACCTCATCGCCGTGGGCCTGACTACTATTCCTAGGACGTCTGGCCGTTTTGCACGCCGTAATGCCTACATGCGCTATAAGCGCCGCCCGAACGATTTCACTGTCGGCGAATTTCGTCGGGCTAGGGCTAGGTTCCGTTATATTTTGAAGCACGCCCGCCGCTCTTCTTGGCGGGCATACGTGTCTTCACTTAACGGTAAGACCCCTTTAGCTGAGGTGTAGAAGCGAGTCAAAAGGATTCGGGGCAAGTTCTCGCAGGACCTCCCTCCCGTTCTCCAGGAGAATGAGACTGCAATCTCGGACCCCGCGTCCGTGGCGAAATCCTTAGCGACCGCTTTTTCCGCATTCTCTAGCCGTGATGCTGCTCCGCCAGCATTCAATGCACGTCGTGATGTCGCGGAAGGCCGCCAGCTGGACTTTACCTCCAGAGGCGGAGAACCCTTCAACGACAAGTTTACTGTGAGTGAGTTGCGTTCCGCTCTCGCTTCGTGCGCGGACACCGCCCATGGTCCGGACGATGTCCCGTACGCCATGCTTCAACACCTGGGTGAGCAAGGCATGGCCTTTCTGTTAGATTTGTTCAACAGGCTCTGGGTGGAAGGTCTTCTCCCAGACTCCTGGCGAATTGCTACTGTGCTCGCCTTTCGCAAGCCGGGGAGAGATCACTCTACTCCGACCGGTTTCCGCCCAATCTCTCTACCCTTTTGCGTGTGCGAGTTGATGGAGAAATTGGTAACTATTAGATTAGCCTATTTCCAGGACAGCGGAGGCCATCTGTCTTCTGCACAGTGCGGCTTCCGCAAGTTCTACTCCACGTCGGATGCTCTGCTCCGACTGGAAAATGCCGTCTGCGAGGCTTTCCTTCGTAGACAGCCCATGCCACGGTGTTTTTTGATCTGGAGAAGGCCTATAATACCGCATGGCGATACGGTATCATGGAGACTCTCCACACGATGAAGGCGAGGGGACGCCTCCTAATGTTTATATCTGAATTTTTGCGAGATCGTTGATTCCGCGTACGGGTGGGGGGAGCCCTCTCCGGCCCAAAGGAGCAGGAAAAGGGTGTCCTGCAGGGAAGTGTCCTCAGTGTCACACTCTTTGCCCTGAGCATCAACGGCATCACCTCGGTGCTGCTGGAAGATGTTCTCGCTACGCTCTACGTGGACGACTTTCGATCTTTTTTGGCGCGGCCCAGATGCCAACTCTGGAGCGTCGACTCCAACAGGCATTGAACCGCGTCTCTCGCTATGCCGAAGCGCACAGGTTTCGGTTTTCTTCGGCCAAGACTAAGGTGGTGCACTTCTGCCGCCATCCACGGCTTCACCCCGACCCAGATTTGTTTCTTAATGGGGTGCGCCTGGATGTGGTTGAGTCGCACCGTTTCCTTGGTCTTGTATTCGACCGACGCCTCACCTGGGAGGCTCATATTCGCAGCCTTAGGGTCTCTTGTACCCGCGCCATGGACATTCTCCGTTCCGTGACGTTCAGCGCTTGGGGCGCTGATAGGGCTACCGCCTTACTTTTTTATCAATCCTTTTTTCGCTCGAAGCTCGACTACGGATGCGAGTTTTATGCATCCGCAGCCGAGCGTTTATTGCGGAAGGTGGATTCGATCCACCACACCGGCCTTTGCCTTGCGACCGGTGCCTTCCGCACTTCCCCCATTGAGAGCCTGTTGGTCGATGCTGGGGAGATGCCACTCGCTCTGCGCCGCGTGCAGTGCATCACCCGCCTGTACGCGCGAGCCCGGCGCCTCCTTCAGTCGCCAACAGCTCTCACTGCATCCGCAGCTGATCTCGATGGTGCCTATGCCGCCGAGAGACGCCAGTCATACCCTAAGCCCTTTGGGTTTAGGGCCAGGAAACTCCTTCGAGAGGTAGATATAGGTCTCTGGCCGGTGGCGCCCCTGGTTCTGCCCAGGAAGCCGCCCTGGAGGGTACCACATTTTGCTATTTGTTGCTACGCCTCTGCTCCCAAAGCTTGTACTGCGCCGGGAGTATTGCGTTCGACCTTTTTGGAGCACACATCGTGTCACGCTGGAACCGTGCCAGTGTATACGGATGGCTCCAAGTCCCAAGAGGGGGTCGGCTTCCACGCCGTATCCCCTCTGTTTGAAGTCAGCGGGGCTCTACCAGGCGCTGCGTCTGTCTTCACGGCCGAGCTGGTGGCAATACACCACTCGGCACGGGAGATTACGCGACGTGCCCGGTTCGGAGACCGGATTGTGATCTATAGCGACTCACAAAGCGCCCTGAGTGCTCTCGGGGCATTGGAATCTCCGCATCCCCTGGTTCGCGATATCCGTGACGCCACAGCTTTGGCGAGCCGGGCAGATGTCGAGATTATCTTCTGCTGGGTTCCTGGACATGTAGGAATTGTGGGGAATGAGCGCGCCGATGAGGGCGCCAAAGAGTCCGCGAGGACTCTGCGACCGGACCAGCGTTTCGCTCTTCCTCACACCGACTACATGGCAGGAATACGGGCAGCTCTTCGGACTGCTTGGCAAAGAAGATGGGAGACGGTCGAGGGGAACTTAAAGTTGCGTGCCATTGCACCGCGACTGTTCCCATGGACCTATCCCCCAATGCCGCGGCGGCTTCAGGTTGCTTTCTGTCGTCTTCGAATCGGACACACTCGTGTGACGCATCGCTACTTGATGGAGCGCTCGCCTGTGCCCTATTGCAACGACTGCGTCGTCCCCCAGACTGTTCGGCACATTCTTGTCGAATGTCCCAGTCTGGGTGATCTTAGCGCACGATACCTGTCCCGGTACCGGGATGGGCGGGGTCGCTACCGCCTGTCCCTTGTACTCGGGACGAGTGCGTGCACCATGACTAGTGGACTTATTGACTTTTTGGGGGAGGCTGGCCTTCTCCCTTTCATTTAACCCAGTTTAATTGTTGTTGTTTTTGTTATTGTTTTTGTTTTTGCTTTTTTATTATTATTGTTATCTCTTTTTATTGTTTCCTGTTTAATTTTTAAAGTAGCCTAGAACTAGGCTGTTTGTTTACGGCGACTAATGCCTAAGTCGGCAGTCGCCAGATAGCCCCTTAATTAAAAAAAAAATCCTCCAGTGTTCCCAGAACGCTTCTTCAATTTCTTGGGGTTCCTTTTCGATTCCATCCTCGTTCTGGAGTTTGATTTTTGGCCTCGGTCTTCCTTTTACCCTAGCAATGTTAATTTTCTGCCATATTTTGGTAGTATTCAATTTATCATCTATGGCTTCCACGAAAAGGTCCCACCTTCTGTTTCTTTCTATTTTTATTTCCTCTATCAGTTGGTCTTTCACGTGCCGCACCTTTGCACGATCGCCTCTCTGAAGGCCATTTCGTTCAAGTGAATTTCTCGTGTCTTTATATTCCTTTTCGAGATTTTCTATTTGGGCTGACCTGATTGGATGCGGTAAAATTCTGTACGTTGTTGGGAAACATGTCTTTTATCTGCCCTGACAAGCGCCTCCATGATGTCGTCAATCTCTTTATCTATTTTTTTCTAGTGAGGCATCAGTTAGGTCTCTCTGACCGAAATTGGCGAGCTCTTCTTCGTATTTAGTCCAATCGGCTTATCTATATGATTTTATCGGTGGCCACTTGACTTGAATGGGGTCCATAGACAAAGTCATGACTACCATTTCGTGGTCGCTAGTTGATGGAGGGTCTTTCTCTATGATGTAATGAACTGAAGGTTCGGGGTTGGTAAAACTATATCTGGTTTTGTAGCATTATTATTCTGGCCCAAATACGTTGAAAATTCCGGTCCCAGACGCTCTACTATCCCTCTTTCCAGTAGTTGGTCGAAGTTTCTTCCGGCTCTATTGTGGCTCCGAGTGTAGCCGGAGGCTCTACTCCGGGCATTTAAGTCGCCCATGAAGACTGTTTGGTCTCTGTGGCCGAATATTTCTGTGAAGTTGTGGAGGGGCAAGAAGTCTCTCCTTTGGGGTCGGTAGCCCGTTGCAACTATAAGAATGCCTGTTGCTGTTTTAATACTTATCACTAGGTATGATTCGTCAAGGTCTTTGAGTTTTCGGTAATTTATATCATTACGGATTGCCATAGCGACGCCGTCGTAGTTAATGTCGTTTGTGGTCTTGGTGATTATAGTTTAGTTGAACATATTGATTTTGTTTCTTTCTGGGTCTATATTGATTTCATTTAGCAATATGATGTCTGGATCTTCTTTCAAATATGCGTTGCTCAGAGAGAATCAGTTCTCGTTCCATCCAGCTACGTTGTGGTATATTATTTTAAATTTTCTTGCGTGGGCCATTATTTGTGTTTTCTTTCCTCTTTGCTTCCTCTTCTCTCTGCTTTATGTGCTTCGTGCTCGATGAGCGATTTTGTCCTTCCACTTCTTTTTTTCTTGAATTCTTCCTTCTTCAGCGTACAGCGTAGTTCCTGCGGGATTTCTAGGCTGCCTGCTGTTAACGTTGCAAATACCTCACGTTCTGAATACGGGCCTTCGTAATCATATTTATATATTCCATTTTTGATACCTTGTGCCAGGTCTTCATTGTTATCGGGGAAGGGCTTTTCCTCAGAGGCGTAGATCTTTAGGTTGAAGTCTTGGTTTTCTTCATCCCTTTCTTTCACAAGCTTTGGGGAGGGAGCTGGGCTCGGTCCCTCTTGGGTCTGGTTTGCTGCTTTCACTTCCTTATTATTGTTGTTGCCTGTGACGACTTCTATCACCATCTCTTCTTCTTGTCCTTTATGTGTAGTCTTCCTTAGCCTCGGGTCTCTATTCGTTGCCCTGTTGGTCTCTGTAGTTTTCTCTTGGCTAGGAGCCTTTTGCTGTGCTTGGGTTTGCTCTATTTTTTTTTGGTCTGTAGTGAATGGTTAAAATGTTCGCCGATGATAGGTTTTCGGGAACCACATCTCGTCTAAACCGTTGTTTTTCAGCATTAGATTTAATTCCCTTGAATATGAGCCGAGGTTTGCTACATTCAACACATGTGCGTGTAGAATGCGAGCTAATATATTCAGGGACTTCCCTTGCTTAACTTCGATGGCATTTTTAACCGGCTGGATCTTTTCGGATGTGGCTTTAGCAACTTTAGCGAATGTTCTGCTTTTCTTCTTCTGTTCTAGCCCTCTCTCTTTTCTCATTCTCAATATGCTCTCTCTTCATTGGGCATGCCATTGCCAGGGTACGATGGTTTCTATTACAGTTTAAACATTTTTTTCGAATGTGAACTGCATTCCCGCCACGTATAGTTTTTCTCGCAGCACTCAGAGCACCATTTTATGTCTCTTACCGGACAGTCCCGTGTATTGTGTTTCTCGAGTGCGTAGCACTTAAAGCAAGTTAGTATATTGATGAATTCATCTGTTTTTTATTTTGATCGGGAGTGATTTTTCGATTAAAGGCGAGAATACCTGATTCCCTCACCTTCACAGCCATATTTGTTTCACGGAATATTACTTTGAAAACGTGGGAATATTCTGAATTGTTTGCATGGTTGGTGAATTTATGTAATTATTTGTTTTACCTTTGCCCATAGTTGTGCTCTCTCTATCTCCTCCTTAATCTCCTCCGCGTTATGGTCTCCTATCCAGGGGTCAATTTAACGGCAGTATACAGTTTTTTGAGACTCTATTTGAGGGGGCACTTTAGCCTCCAATCCAATCCTTGTTAGTTCCTCTGTGGCTTTTTTCGAAAGGATTTTGTCCACATCTCTATCGTTTTGGCAGATCGCGATGTAGGAGTTAGTGTAGTCTAGTAGCCTAACCAGCACTACACCGAGTTCTTCGTAGATTATCCAAAATACATTGATCCTGTCGGGTTTTTGCGCGCCCTTCTGGACGCGCAAAGGGACCCGTTTAGTGGTGTCCATCTTCTTACTATCCGGTTCTTTTCTTTATCTTCATTAGATAAAGAGGATGAAAAGAGAGTAGGTAAATATAGCTTGCTGTTATATCCGTTTATTCTGATGGGCTTATTAAGCTGGCGAGTCTGTATTCCATACCTACCAACCTATACCCTAGCCCTAACAGTGTTTGCTTCACCTGACTTGTGTCCGCCGCTCAGACGGGATCTAACCCGTCCAATGCTAAGCTTCGGCTTGCGCGAGTTAGCCGCCCGGTTCATATATGGCTCCTCGACATTTAGGTATCTAAGGAGACTTCAAACTTTTCTACCCCGTAAGGGGCGCGGCGATTTGCCATCCTGGCCGCCGTGCTGACGGAAACCAGCGCTCCGTCCGGCCCAAGCTTAGCCTCTCTTCCTTCCTTCAGATAGCCCGATTTCTCCCCTACCTCGTGGCTTTTCAAAAACCTCTCCCACAACTTTCTCTGGTCAGCCTCTAATTTCACAGGGTAGATGCTGACCTTCTTCTCAAGCCAACCACCCCGGATCGGGGCTGAGGGGAGAGGGGACATTGTTTCCTAACCGCTGAGCTCCGGTTCGGGATGTTTTTTTTTAACAACCTGCTTCATCCCCACCCATACCTTCCTCACATCCCCTTTTCTCTCCTCTTCACATTCTATTAATTTTACGCCGTGTCCAAGGTGGAGCCGCCATGCCGATGGAATGCCGTATTCCGTCTGTTTGAAGTCAGTGGGGCTCTACCATGTTCTGCGTCTGTCTTCACGGCCGAGCTAGTGGCAATACACCACTTGGTACGGGAGATTACGCGACGTGCCCTGTTCAGAGACCGGATTGTGATCTATAGCGACTCACAAAGTGCCCTGAGTGCTCTCGAGGCATTGTAATCTCCGCATCCCTGGTTGGCGATATCCGTGACGCCACGGTTTTGGCGAGCCGGGCGGATGTCGAGATAATCTTCTGCTTGGTTCCTGGACATGTAGGAATTGCGGGGAATGAGCGCGCCGATGAGGGCGCCAAAGAGTCCGCGAGGACTCTGCGACCGGACCAGCTTTTCGCTCTTATTCACACGGACTACATGGCAGGAATACGGGCAGCTTTTCGGACTGCTTGGCAAAGAAGATGGGAGACGGTCGAAGGGAACTTGAAGTTACGTGCCATTGCGCTGCGACTGTTCCCATGGACCTATCCCCCAGTGCCGCGGCGGCTTTAGGTTGCTTTCTGTCGTCTCCAAATCGGACACACTGATCGCTATTTGATGGAGCGCTCGCCAGTGCCCTATTTCAACGACTGCCTCGTCCCCCAGACTGTTAGGCACATTCTTGTCGAATGTCCCAGTCTGGGTGATTTTCGCGCGCGATATCTTTTTCCGGTACCCGGATGGGCGGGGTCACTACCGCCTGTCCCTTGTACTCGGGACAGATTCGTGCACATTGACTAGTGGACTCATGACTTCTTGGGGGAGGCCGGCCTTCTCCCTATTATTTAAGCAAGGTTTGTTTTTTTCTGTTTTTGTTTTTTGCATGTTTTTTGTTTTTTTTCCTTTAGTTGCACGCTCCTGCGCCGGGGGTACCTCTCCCCGACGCACCAGCTTGCTTCCTTTCCCTCTTTTTGGGGGTTGTTTTTTTTTCTCTTTAATTTTATTTTAAAGTAGCCTAGAACTAGGTCAGTTTTAATACGGCGACTAATCCCCATTAGTCAGTCGCCAGATGAGCTCTTAAAAAAAAAAAAAAAAAAAAAATCAAATTTTTTAACCCGACTTGCCCTAAAAGGGTTGATAGGAAAGTAAGAGTATGTCTTTGTGGAGGGTCCAGTAATCGTCTCGTCTTACAGTTAACGTCTGTTCTGTATCTTCTTTCTTGAATTAAGAACGATGCAAAAACGATGAATTTTGCCTTTTAAAGTTGAAGATGTGGATTGTGTGAGGTTGTTCTTGAGTAAGAAAATTTTTCCGCTATCCGACAACCGAGTTCACAAGTTGCTACATTATATATAGTATTTCTACGCGAACATAAGTATTACAATCATGGCAGGGGTAATTTTAAGAGGAAACTAAGCGCTACAGGAAACATAAAATTGGAAGGCTCAGATTGTCTGACTATTTTGGACAGACCTGCTTCTCTGCTTTTCGGACTCATTTTCTACGATTTGGCAAAGTTCTCACTGGAAAAGGAGGCAACGACTTGAGGAAATTTCTTTAAAATGTGAATTCTTTCACGCTAATTTTAGTTAAACGCCTGTTTATCACTTAATGCCTATAACATCCAACGAATGACTACCACAGGAAGAAATATATGCGCTCGCAGGGATGATTGGAGATTTCTCCTGTTCCCTGTGGGTGATGTAGCTCTCCACGAAGGGGCTACTTTTTCCTGTGACTATTGGCACTTTTTTCACACTTTTTTACTTCAACTTGTTTCTCAACTAGTGCTACATAACTTGGTCACCGGCAAGGTCTTAGATACAGTTGAAAGTAGAGTATAGTAAACCCTTGCAGGAGACCCAGTTAGGGGGCCAGAAAAGGGGGGTCGATTCTCGACCACGAGCCCGAAACCTTATGTGGACCACTTATAGGGCTAAGCCTAAATAAGTAGGGTAACCAAGGAGAGCACGAAAGTCGGGAGGTAGGAGAGGTAGAATTAGGACAAATAGAGAGCTCTCCCATCTGAGGAGCATAACTTTTACTTACAGATTTCGCCACTAGGAGCCCCACAATAGTGGGCAGACTAGAACCAGGATGGACAACCAGGATTTTAAAAAACTGCTTCTTCGATGGAATCAGAAAGGAACCAAATGTACTCCGCAGAAAGTCGTGGAGACCATTTTCAAGGACCTCTCCATACCCTTGATAAAATGCATCGATGTCCCCACCGGATTCATCACGATGTGTCCAAAAGGAAAGGGTGTTGAAAAGCTCCTATCTCCGGGTGGATCGATAACTCTCGGAAAACTCCAACTGGAAGCGAAGACACCGCCGCATATCACCGCAAACGGAGCTTCGTATTTTGGAAAGTAGAAGCATGGGTGGGATCTTACTCATGCGAAGAAATCAAAAGGGAAATAATGGAAAATCAGAAATGGATCAAGATACAGGAAATTGTAAAATTTAAAGACTATACCCATGTCTTTAAAGTTATATGTGAGATAATGGAAATGGCGGCCAAAGCCCAAGAAAAGGGATTTTTGGTCTTTCGCATGTGTATTCCTCCACAGAATATACAAAGAGAAACATTTGTCAACATTCAAATGTGCTTTAATTGCTATGCCATGGAAATACATACTTTAGCCAACTGCCCCAAGAGAGAAACAGTCACATTTTCTGAATTCGCCGAAGAAGTACACGACTACCACAACTGCAGAAACACGTACAAAAAAAATGTGTAAACTGCGGCGGTAGCCATCGTACCATGGCTATTTCATGCCCAAATAGAAAAGACATCATTAAGAAAGAGAGACCTATAGAAAAATAAATATGCAGAAAACACCACATCCTACGCTAACGTAGCCAAAAGTCAATGCTCAACTACCCCACAGCGCTGCCAAACATCACGAAGAGAATGTTTGGTAAGATCTATACATGCGTGATTCATGCACATGTCCAGAATGCACTTAATCCTGGAACATATGCGAAAACACTCAACTCCATGTTGAAGTCCCATTTTCGTGCCACAAGAGATCAATTCAAAGGCCATTCTCAAAGTAGATAACGCAGAGACTGAAAACCGAGGAGACGTTCAGGAAGAAAATAGCGAAACCGATACAGCCACAGAAGGCACCAGCTCCGAATCGGAAGAAGAAGAGAATAGAAGAATAACAAAGAAAACCCAGAAGAAAAGAAAATCCAAGACAGGAAAGAGCCAAGCTACACAAAGTAGCTAAAACTCACTAAACCCACATCCAACAAACACGGGTCACCCCTCGAAAGCTAAGGGCTCCCGTAAACCAGCAAGAAGACGAAAATAAGTCTTTACTTATTCTCCAGAACAGATACTCGATCAACGAACGGAAACGGTTAAAGGACTTTGGAAACGGAATCGATTTTAGGACTTTATAAACTACAATGGATAAAACAGATCTTAAGATTGTACAGCTCAACGTTAAAGGATGGAAAAGCAAAAGGATAATGTATGGAAACATTTTTATAAAACAAGACCCGGACATAATTTTGATTTTGGCACACGGCGTAAAACTTCAAGAAGCCGAGATCAAAATCTGGAATCACTACGTTATAGCGGCCAACCCGACGGGAGAACTACAAAAAGAAGCAGCTATAGCACTCAAAAAGGATATTGAATACAGAACTTGCAACGAATTGGACGAAGCCTACATCGCAGTGGAGATCAAAATGGGATTGATGTACGTTATTATAGCAACAGGATACCAACCGCCAAGGAGAAACCAACTGCCTATTCAGAACTTCATCAACATTTTTAATAATAGGTTACCAGTGTTATTTTGGGGTGACCTGAATGCACACTGTCAAGAGAGCGGATATAGACGAAGAAACCAGATAAGCAGACCTCGGAACTCTGTTCGATAGAGGTATCTGTCAAAGAGTTGGACCGGACTACCCCACCTACGTGAGGGCAAACGCAGCCACTAAACCAGACATCTGCTGGGGCAATAACTATCTTCCATATAATTACTATATGAGGCCAGAAGATATCCCATGTACGGACCACACAGCGACTCTGCTCACCCTTAATCAAAGACCAATCCAGATCCCAGGTAAGGTAACAAAAGCCTTTCATTGAGCAGACTGGGAGACATACAAGAGAGAATTACGCACATATCAGCCGAAAAAACTAGACGGCGGATTGCAAGAAGGAACAGACGAAGAACTAGAAACTATTAGGAATTTGATAAAAAAAGGCGAATTGAAAAGCCATCCCAAGAAACAGCTACTTGACGATTAAGACCTTTAAATGGTCTCTAGAGATGATAAAAAACCATCGACGACTAAGGGAAATTTCAGACAACATGAGGAGAAACGGACCATCGAAGGAACTACTCAATGCAATAAAGAGGATTAAAAGGATTCTTAATAGAAAAAAAAAAATCAGCACTAGAATAAATCAATCCAGAAGATTGACGCTGACGCACCCGCAAGAGAATTTTGGAAAACAATAAAACAAATGAAAGGAAATTCAGTGGATAATCAAGGCAATAAGATTGAAGATATTGACGCAATAGAACAATTATTTAAAAAACACTGGAAGAACATTTTTAACATTAGTGAAGAGGACATCAAGACTTCGACAGGGAATTCGAACGAAACATCACAAGACAACTAGAACTAGAAGCAAACAGGATAATCCCTTACAGAAATGTAGATGCAGCAAGAAACACCTTGGACGGTAACGACGCACGAATTACCGTCCAAGAATTGAAAAACATAATCGCTCAGTTTAAGCAGAAGGCACCAGGTAGATCAGAGCTCACTAAGAGGCACTACGAACAAGCGACTAAAAAAATACTGCAGGGAATTACTTCAGTATTTAATGCCAGCCTTAACACCGGCTACCTCTCAAAAGAACTTAAAGTAGCCAAGATGATTTTCATTCACAAACTTGGCAAGCTTATTACACGAGTGGAGAATTACAGACCTATGTATATCTCTACTCGACTTCATAGGGAAGATGTTCGAGAAAATTACGAATACTCGCCTAAATAAGCACCTGGAATCTAATGACCTTCTAAATAAATTTCAATTTGGCTTCAGAAAGAAAAGAAGCACGGAGATGGCCCTCGCGGTCATAACAGAAAAAAATAGCTAAAGCAAAAAGAAAAAGGCTATCTTTGATATAGTCTGCAGGGATGTGTCCAAAGCTTTTGACAAAGTATGGACGAAAGGAATGCAATATAAGATATTGCAGTTACGCCTAGAGAACAAGTTGGAAAGACTACTTTGCAATTACATAACCGAACAATACGCATTTATAAAAATGGAAAAATACCATGGAGATAAATTCAAGATGGAGGCTGGCCTTCCGCAAGGATAATGTCTGACTCCAACATTATACTCTGTATATACCTCGGACATTCCTCCGCCAGCTACATACGGGTGCCTAAATATACAGTTCGCAGATGATATCACACAGATTGTCGTCTGCCCTTATAGGAACCCTAATATGCAAGCAAGAAAGATCAGCACCAACAGGAATAAATTTAAAATCGTACCAATACACAGGAGGAAACTCAGCAACATTGTGATCGAAGGAAACAGATACGAATACACAAACGAAGTTACAGTGCTAGGATTGACGATTACGAAGAGAGGATACACCATGCATGCGAGAGAAAGAGTAGAAAAAGGAAGAAAGAGACTCGGGCTACTAGTTAGGCTCAGAACACTTAAAAGAAGAGAAGAAAATTTATCAAGCCTTAATCCAGTCAACAATGTTATACCTGGTGATACCATTGTATACAATCTTAAAAAGTAATGTTATCGCACTCCAATGAATACAGAACAGGCAGTTTTGATAATCACGAACAAAAGGAGAATAGACAGAAGAAGACAGCAAGATTTGCATAGCGAAGCAAGAATTCAGCCAATCAACAAGATTATAGAGAAAAGGGCCCAAAAACTCATCCAAACCACGCAACGCGAGATAGGAGAGGAAGTAATGGCGATGATCACCCAGAAACAAGAAGGGGGAGCGGGTAGAGACTTCCCAACCTATATTTCAAAGTTCAACAAAGAAGAGGACGAAGTGTTTACATGATGAGAACAAACTGAGGGAGTAAGTAAACAAAGTTAGAAAAAGCTAGAAATAATAAAAAGAAACATAAAAGGATGATCAAGAAACAGGTATAATAAAATAGAGGGAGAGAACTTTATACGAGTGAAGGAAAATAACTAAAAGAAGGGTTTGAACGCTACATCACAGCAACAATAACACAGATTAAAAAACATGACATAAAACGATCATAAAGGATAAACTTGATACTCAGGCAACTATTTCTATTCATTTGAATTCTAAACTATAACATTTCTAAATGCCAGAGATTAGCGTGACCTCCACGTATACTTTGCATTCAACTGCACATCTTCTACTTCCTTCTTTTCCATCTACATTTTCTTATATCCTTCACACTGGGTTTAACACAGCATACGCGGGACAGGGGCACTAGAGATTCAATGAATAGACAGGATATAGTACACACTGTGGTTCGGATTCTAGGTAAAGCTGTAGGTCCGCCGACCACCTTGGTTTCCTTTTAATCTTCCACACTACTTCAAACTTTGCTATCGCCCTTTCCCTTTCCTCTTCCTCTCCATGTCTCCCTATCTCCTATCCTGAAGTCCAACAGGACTCTGGAGGTAGAGGGGAGACTGGGAGGGCCTAGTGCCCTCTTCTCTCCCTCTGGTCATCTTGGGATGACCGGAGGGGGAGGGAGAGGGGCTTGGCGATCTATTCTATCTCAACTTTCACACCTTTTCTACTTTACTTTACTTTACTGACTATTTGGACGGATTGAATTTGGATTCTTTTTTTTACAACGGAGAGATGTGAGCGCGCTTAAGGAAAAGTTAACTTTTTATTAAGGTTAATGTGAACTTCAAGAAAGAAGAAATATATGCGCCCTCTGGACTGATTGGAGATTCCTCCTGTTTCCAGTGGGCGGGATGCTTACCCTAAAAGGGTAATTTATCCTTAATTCCTCCTTATTCCACACTTTGACTTCCACTTACTTCACCGACCTAAAGCGAAATAGGGCGTCCATCGCTGGGCCTATAGCCTCAATAGGAGGCGCGAAGAAGAAGGGTCCTTAAGACCACAAGCCCGAAATTCCGTGGAGGCGCCTCTTAGCTTAAGCCTTGTCGTAGAATACCATTTTTTGATCGCGTAATACTTTTGTCGAAGTATACCTTTTTGTCGTGATATACTTCTTTTTTCTTTTTTGAAGTATGCTTTGATCTAAGAGTGCTAATTTTTGTTGTTTTTAAGGAAGAGCCGCTTCAACACGTAAGGATATAGAGAAACGCACAGGAATTATCCCAAAATAAACATATATTTTAAATTTAAAAACTTACTACACAAAAAAACATGAACCACAGAAATACTCTTAATTTTAAATACACAATAATGACTTCAATTAACTTGACCCTCTAATATTGGTTAATCGATGCTCACTTCAAAATAAAAGAAATAGGCTAATTGTCTCTACTGGAGTTTAAATACCTTGGTTGCTCTGGCGGCGGGTTTGAGTTTGACCTTGAACTCAATGAGCCCAGACACCACAGGAATCTGGTGGGTCCTTTGACGCGTGCTTCGACCATATTGTGGGAGGTGGACTGGATGACTTGGCAGTCACAAGGTACTTTGGCGGGTGTAGCAGATGGGGATCCACACGGTATTGAAGGGGAGGAGGGGTCTTCAATGGCGAGAACAATCACGGTGCTTTAGGAGGTACCAGGGTAGGCGGGGTTTCTCTGACGAGAGTAAGTTGAACTTGGTTCTTAAACCAAGTTAACTTAGAGTTTGGTGTGACTACCGGGTAACGGGATCGAGGCGGAGCTTTTCTTCTTCTTTACGTAATTCCTCAAGGTCGAGGACTATCCCTGAGCTTTAGGATCCACCAGGATAGAAGGAGTCTCTCTGACGAGAGTAAGTTAAACTTGAACAAGTTAACTTAAAGTTTGGTTTGATAACCAGGAACTAGCTCGAGGATGAGCTTCTCTTAGTTCCAGTCTTGGTTGCCCGGCCTCTATTGCCGGGGACTTCGTAGCTGGTGACTCACGTATTCTACCTCGTTTTTCTCAAGTGCTTGGTATTTATAACTCGTCACCCCACTGGGGGTAGGGGTAGGAGGGGGTGGGGGCTTGTGGACGGACCGCAGGAGGGTTCTTACTCCAACGGTTTCTCAGCTAGTCTTAACTTTGCTACAGCTGGCCTTCGAGCTTGAGAGAAACGCGTCTCCAATTTCGTTCCTGAGGTGAAATCGAATATACTCTCGTAGGGGAGATATGGCAGGTTAAAACCGTTCGGCTTTTCATAGAGACGAGTGGGGAGGTGCTGTGGTTACGAGCTTGACCCACGGTGCCGGGCCCGGATGTTTTTGCGGTCAACGTCCCGTGTCTCAACTAGGAGAGAACGGGAGAGGGACGATTCCCCTACAGGCCTATATAGGTAGGGTGGCTGTGAAGCGCTAAAATAAGTAGCTAAATAGAGAAGCATAGGCTGCTAGGTGATAGGGAACGTTGTTACTGTCCTTTTTAATGGATTTAGAGAGGAAGGAAGAAAACAATCATAGTCTTCGGAGGAAGAAACGAAGAGAATTGTGCCTAGGCGCTTGACTAGCAAAAGAATGTGGGATCATCCCCCTCTAAGGAAAGGAGGCAGCCTGGAATGCCTACGAGTACCTCTCCAGACAATTGACCAGGAGATCAAGCCGGACAAAGGAAAACTCTGCGAGACATTATTTGGACAGACAAAAGTAGCCTTCGTCAAAATTATCGACATCCTAAATGGCTACGTGGTCATCGCAAGCAAGGAAAAAGAAGTAGAAAAATTAGTGTCCCAGGAAGGAATAGAGACACTAAAGGGAATAGGACTAACGCCCAAAATCCCGCCCCAGAAGTATCATATGCAGGAAAGTCAGCGGTTTGGGTGGGTTCCCATGACAAAAAGGAAATGAAAGAAGAAATAAATAAATCATAAAGGCATAAAAATAAATGAAATAATTAAATTTGTCCACCACACAAATATTTTTCAAAATTGTGTGTGCAATAACAGATATGGCAGCAAAGATATTCCAACGAGGACTGCTCATATTTAACATGAGAATTCCACCAGATAACATGGAGCGCGAGAAACATATTAATATTCAAATGTGCTTCCGCTGCTATTAGATGGAGGACCACTTGACGCGTGACTGCACTGAGAAGGATATAGTATGTTCTGAGTGCGGACAGAAGAAAAACGAATAGAGACAGTGCAAAGAAAGTACTAAGAAGTGTGTGAACTGCCATGGGCTACATAGGACTATGACAATGGCATTCCCCAAAAGAAAGGAGATAATAGAACAAAAGCAAAGAGAAGCGAAAAATGAAGAAGAAACTAGAAGAAATGCAACCTACGAACGAGTGGCTAAAGCAACTGTGAAGCAAATGCAGAAAGCACATACCCATCTGACTGTGCCACAAGGAGCATCAACAGAAGTGCTCACATGCATATTGTATGCTCATTTGATGAATATGGGAAAAACGGGCACCTTCGCTACGACACTCAATAAAATGCTAAAAAAAATGGAATGAAGATGTGGTTCCCTGACAACCCTCCCCCTTCCCGCCTCATCTGAAATCTTTAAAATTAACGTCGCTTCAGAGTTGGCACCAACGAGAAACGAGGAACATACTACCGAAGAGAACGCAATTTCAAACATGTCAGTGCAAAGCAATGAAAGAAACAAAATTTTACGCATTGAAGCACAGGAAATAAAACTTAAAGTCTACAGCAATGAATACCCCCCTCCCCCTCCCGAGAGGCACAAAACAGGAAAACATCATTAAGGCAATTAAAGAAGGAAAATGCAAATGGACATTCAAAGGAAAGACAGGAGAAGAAGACGAGGAAGAAGTACAAAAACTCTTTATGGAGGATAGAATTCGAATCTTCCCTTGCGACTGCGTTACTCTCTGCCATGATACATTTCAAAGTATGAAGAACGGTAGGTTTAAAGGCAACGAAGCAGAACCCAACAAAAGATCGACCTGCTAGAAATGCGAAGATCTCTAGATGACCAAACTTAATAAACAATGGAACCAGAAAGGAGAAGAAAGCTGAGCATTTTACAAATCAACACTCAGGGATGGATCGATAAAATACATCGATATTAGGAAATAATTTCAGAGATCGATCCAGACATAATATTAATATCAGAATACGGAGTAAATCCAGAAGAAAAAACAATGAAATGGTTCGATTAAACCGTCATAAATGCGAACCCTTCAGGCGAACATCATGACGTGGCGGCCATACCAATAAGAAGAGGGCTGCAGTTCAAAGAAGTTAATAATTTGGATGAGGCATACTTGGCCGTAAATATTGAAACGTAATTAACTCCAATAATAGTAGCCACGGGATACCAAGCACCAAGAAAGAATTACCTTCCCTGGACAACATATTTAAAATCTTTGGCACAGGTTTCCCAACCATCTTTATGGGAGACCTCAATGCCAGGTCCAGTGCAAATGGATACCGCTGCAGAAACAACAGAGGAGCCAACTTAGAAATGATGCTGGAAAGAAATATTTTTAGGATAATAGGGCCAGACTTTCCAACATATGTCACAGGCAATGCAGCTAGAAATCCAGACGTTGTGCTAAGTAGCTTCAATATGCCATACAAAATCCACATGCAACCAGTTACCTTTGTATGTAGCGACCAAGTTGGAACACATTTCCTTATGAATCAATACCGGATACAGGTACCGGTACCAGCAAGGAAGGATTACAAGAGAGCAAACTGGGCAGGTTACACACAAGATCCTAGTAACTTCGTCCCAAAGGATCTCACTGACGCCAACCTGGAAGATATTGATGAGGAGAACTCAAGATTAACAAGAACGATCATTGAAGCAGACAAAATACCGTACTCTTCCACATCCTCGATGGACAGAGGAAATAAAGAGAAAGAATAGGCAATTAAGAGGATTACTATACCAAATAATTCTCCATGGACCTAAGAGAGATCGATGGGAAGAAATCAGAAGACGGAGAGAAGAACTGAAGCATCTCATAAAAGAACAGCAAAGTCACATTTGGGATAGCCTAATAGAGAAAATAGACGAAGAAAGAAGACCAAAAGAGAACTGAAGACTAATAAATAGACTTAAAGGCAGACTCCCGAGAGAAATATAACAATTAAGAATGAACGGGGAGAAAAGATCCAATAAGAGAGGACCACAGAAGAACTTTTTCGTAATCACTGGAAATCAGTGTTCTCCATAACACCAGAGGAGGACAAAGACTTCAATCCAGAGATAGACAAAATGGTTCACACATTCTTGCGAGAAAACATAGACAAGATAACACCAGCACTAAGTATAGAGCGAAAAAAGGAGAAAACTTTGAGAAGAGGGGCCTACATAATAACCAGAATTAATCTTACCAAGGCACCTAACATAATCATCAGAACATTAAAGAATATTTTTAACTTGTGCTTAAACACCAGTTACTTCCTTGATAGCAATAAACTAGCCGAAATGATATTCGTCCCAAAGCCAGGAAAACTACCAAACCACCTCAGCAGTTACCGACCAATATCGCTATTGAACTTCATGGGCAAAGTCTTCGAGTAAATCCTTAACAAAAGACAAAAAGAATATCTTAAAGAAAATAACCTTTATAATGATTATATCAATGTGGATTCAGAAGAGGATGAAGTTTAAACGCTGAACAAACGAATGAATCAGAACAAACTGGTTTTTATTTTATAACAAGACCGATTAATAAGCTCCCTTACTAATTTAAAGGGGTACAATAAAATGTAGGAAAATATGAGAGTTAATTGGACACAAATATCTTTTTATACAATGTCAGACATGAACGATCATATTACACACGTACCACTGGAAATACATATTATACTATATTATATCATCCGATCTTCAAACTAAGAATTAAACTTAGACGAAACCTACCTTGTATGCGCCTCTAATGCCGCAATCAGAAGGTAATTCGTGGAAACGAACCTAATTGATTCCCTTCTTACATTTAACCTAACATAAAAAAATAAGTCTCTTCATTCACAAGGGTGTCATCTAGCCGATATACACAGACTTTAACCATGTCCAAGTATGCATGAATCATGCATCTCATTATATGCATAAAAGTTGATGATGACCTATTCACGAACCTTTCTTATTTTAAGATAGAGATGGAATATGAGGCGAGAAACCTTTAAGCAAGTTTTGTACATGGAATAAATTTTAATTTTCATATTGTTTTATTCAGTTCTTATTTATTGTTTTATGTTAAAAACCATATATAAGATCAGATTTGGGTGTAACAAGAGTCATCATTATGGATAAGAACGTCCTGGAAATCCAGAGAGAGCGAATCGCTCCCGTTATATCTCTAAATTCCCTCACGGAGCAGGAATTGCCCCCTATATGATAGTAGTAAGACCATCTTTCCCTTCAATAAATGTCTTTGCCTTCTCGATCCTAAGAGATATAAGTCGCATATCGATGTACTGAGAGTATCGCAGTCAATTAGATTGACTAACATGATACCGTTCATTTTTAATAGTCCTAGAGGGTTGATCATGTTACATACTACCTATCCTTTTAAAAGAACTCGAAAAAATTAAAAGTTTCAATTAAAACTTGCCTCCCAAATCTAAACAAGATAAACTTAAAAAAGGCACAAGATCCAAATTTGACTTGACTTGGATTAAAAAGCAATTTTAGAAAAAAGTAAAGGTATTTTTTTAAAATAAGTTTTTTATTTATTTTTCTTTCACAAAGTTTGAAAATAAAGCGGAAAACTTAGCGGGACTAAATTAAAGACCAAATAAATGGGGGTGATTACTTCATGAAATAAAAAGCAACTAGTAAATCCAACGATAGAATGAATCATAGTATAGAAATATTGGGACAAGGGAGGGGCAGAAACATGAAAACATTATAATTTTAAAGTCATCTGAAATATTGCTCTAATATTCTGGCCCTAATATTAATGAATTATGGGTTTATTGTTGAAATTGTTTGTTCGTAGGAAAAAATGAAACCTCAATTTTTTTTCCGAATCCCTTAAATATAAAGAAACCATTTATTCCCAAAAGAAGTTTTCATCTTAGTTTTCATGTTTTAATTAATCACCGAGTGTCTTTCTTCAATAATTCATTTGCTTTTGATAAAATATATGATTTCCAACTTCATATCAGAATCAGCCTTTTACGCCCAGTCCCCGTAAGGGGCGCGGTGATTTGCCATCCTGGCCGCCGTGCTGACGGGATCCAGCGCTCCATCCGGCCCTAGCTTAGCTACTCTTCCTTCCTTCAAAACACATGTTTCCTCTCTTTTCATACAACCTCTGACACAACTTTCTCTGGTTAGCCTCTAATTTCACAGGGTAGATGCTGACCTTCTTCTCAGCCAACCGTCCCGGATCGGGGCTGAGGGGGGAGGGGACAATATTCCCTAACCCCTGAGCTCCGGTCGGGGGTGGCTGGCTTTTAACAACCTGCTTCATCCCCACCCATACCTTCCTCACATCCCTTTTCCTCTCCTCTTCAAAATCTATTAATTTTTACGCCGTGTTCAAGGTTGAGCCGCCATGCCGATGGACTGCCAGGCCACCAGGCGGGAGGGGTGGTCCCAAATGGCGGCGCCTGGCTCTGCCAGGCCTGTAAGACACCTCTTGCAGTGCGGGCAACTGCAAGAGGTGATGAGCTATTGCTTCCCGTATTAAAAAGAGGGTCACCATGCCCATGTATGAAAAAAAACAAAAACCCCAGCCCCCAACTTCCCCCAAAACATCTACGGAGCCGCCCTCGGGCAGCTCCAACGAGAAAATGGAGGTGCCCCCTCCTTGTGCTTGCGCAGGGGACCCTTCATACTTCTTTAACCGGAGAGGAGGCTTACTCCTCTCCTACGCCTTACGGGTGTAAGGGACTTCCCCTCACCCCCTTCTCTGGAGGTGCTTTCGGGCACCTCCCTATCTCCAGCGGCAGTCCCTCGTTTGCTTGCTAAGGGGACTGCCAAGAAAGCCAGCAGGCAGCCCATTGCCGACCGCCCCTCGTGCAAGCGGCTCGGTAGGGCAAATCCCCTTAGGGGGGAGAGGGAAGCCAGGCCCATTCAGGCGCTTCCCTCAAAAGACCTGCTGGCAAGAATTTTAAACCTTGCTGGAGTCAAGGCCTGTGCCTCCCCACACAAGACTGGCGACACTGCCAAGGGAACCTGCGATGTCCTGGGAGGGGATGGCCAACTGGAGGCCCCTCCTGTGATAGACATGGTCCTTGAGAAGACCCAGCCTCAGACGTTAGGGCCTTCCATGGGGGGGAATCCGGGATCACCGCCAAGCACCGAACCCGAATCCGCCCCTATGCAAGGTCCCCCTCAAATAGCCGAGGGATCTGAGGCAGTAAAAGGAGGGGAGGGATCTTCTCCGACAGGTGCCCCTACGACTACCAGGACCTTATCCATTTCGGAGAGGGACCTGGCTGAGGCCGGCCTATCTGGCATGGGGGCTTCTGCCTTCGGAGGTGAGAAGCAGGTTCATTCCCCGCCCTCCTCTCCTAAAAAGAAAAAGACTAAAAAGACGAAGAAGACTCGGGGCTCCTGTCCATCCGCGGGGGCTGCGGGGACGGATGGGTCTGCTACCACTTTGGTAGGCGACCAAGCCAAGATCAGCACATCCAGCCCCTCTACCCCCTCGTGTGCGGAGCCCCTGACTAAGACTAACACCAAGAATGCACAGGGTGGACCCTCGATGACATCGGGACCCCTGATTCAGAGGTTACCTGGCGTTTTCGAGCCCGCTGGCTTCAAGCGCTTCCTCGTTATTCGCTCCACTGATGGCACCATGTTGTCCAAGGGCAACATGATCCATCAGAGGAGAGGATTAGCTCGTGCAATTGGTAGAGAGCCGAAGGTAACCCGTTTCTCGGACATGAGCCTTCTGGCGAATGCGGCGAATCCCGCCGAGGCGGCCAAGATAAGTGCTCTTCGGACAATTCATGGCACCCCGGTGAGTGTGACGCCGCACTCTACCATGAACTTTGTGAAAGCAGTAGTTTATGCGAGGGAACTCGTTGACTACTCCATTGAGAACATCACCCTAGAGCTGGCCGACCATGGGGCGGTAAAGGTCGAACGTGTGATGAGAAAACAAAGAGGGGCCTCGAGACCCACCCCTACACTCTTGGTCACGTTCGACTGTGACAAGCTCCCTGAGTCGGTGCGTGCCGGTTGGTACAGCTACCGCGTGAAAGCATTCGTGCCACTGCCGCGGTGGTGCTATTACTGTCACCGCTTCGGCCATACGAATCGATCATGTAGACGTGCAAAATCGGGGTCACCCGAAGTCTGTGTAAATTGCTCCAAGGTCGCACACGATAAGTCCAAATCGTGTGTGGCCAAGTGTGTCAATTGCGGAGAGCCGCACCCTGCTTCTTCGAAGCAATGTGGTGCATATCTCCTTGAGAAAGAAATCCTGGCCGTTTAGGCCCAGGATCGACTCTCATTCCGCGAGGCTAGGGACTTGGTCCTGGCGCGCCCGACTCTGCCTGGGACGTCATATGCCTCAATAGTTAGGAAAGCACCCTCTGCTCCAGGCCCATCGAGGCCAACGAGCATGGTTGTTTCCGCGCCCATTTGGAGCCCTTCTGCGGGCTCTACTACACCCGGGCGCTCCCCTGGTAAAGCTGGCGGCAAAAAGGGTTCATACCCAGCCTCGGCTAAAACCAAGGCTCCCCCCTCTTCCCCCAGCTTGACCGTTTCCCGTAAGGCGAAACGGCCACGCGCCTCCACAGAAACATTAGACTCACAGGAGGCAACACCCCTGAAGATGGTCGCTAGGCCATCTTCCGGGGTTCCTAAAGCTGTTCCCCGAAAGGAGGACAGCAACAAAGGAGCTTTGGCCCCTCCGCCGACGCCCCGAGGTAGAGCGAGTGGCTCGGAGATGGAGGTCCCTCTAAAAGAGTGCCCCCCGCCTCGTAAGCCGCAACGCCCGCATAAGGTTTCGAGGCGGAGGGAGGAAAAGACTCGCATGGCGAGCCCAACCTCCCCCAATAAGTCCTCGAAGGCGACAGCGCCTTCAGCGCTTTGTCCGGCCAGCAGCGCCCCGGGTTCTGCCCCCGGGAAGCGTACGGCCATTCCCGTGAGGGTCTTCAATTCGAGGAGGGCCCCCTGCGTCTCCTCCGAGCTAGGCCTGGAGGGCATATTCCTTCAATGGAATTGCCGTGGACTCCGGGCCAACTCCGAGGAGCTGCGGAGGCTCGTCTCGTCCCGTTCTCCGTTAGATATTTTTTTGCAGGAGACCATGCTAGGCGCGTGCCCGCTGCCTGCCCTCCCGGGGTATAAGGGTCTTGCGACCCCACCACCACGTGATGGCCGAGCTGGGGGGTGCGCGGTTTACACCCGGCACGATGTCTCCGTTCTTCCTTTCTCTTTAGATACCTCCTTTCAGGCAGTGGCTGTGCAGCTGCACCTGGATAGGAGGTATACTATCATTTCTGCCTACATTTCACTGTCAGCTGACTTCGACGTGTGGGACTTCCGCCGCGTCGTGGCACGGTTGCCGAGGCCTTATCTCTTGCCTGGAGATCTGAACGGCAGGCATCCTCTCTGGGGAGATTACTCCATAAATCCCAGGGGACAAGTCCTTGCCGATCTGATCGAGGAGCTTGAGATGGGTGTCCTAAACGTGGATGAGTTTACGCATCACTGTCCGAGAACCGCTTCATTTTCTTGCCTTGACCTATCTTTGTGCTCTTCGGATGCACAGCCTGATTTTGAGTAGGGGGTGGTCGATGACCCCCATGGTAGTGATCACTTTCCCATTCAAATATTATTTTCAGGGCAACTGCCGCTTAAGAGATCACCTCGGTGGTGCTTGGCACGGGCGCGGTGGCCTGCATTTCAGGAAATGACTGAATTCTCTATCTCAGTCGAGGACTTTAGGTCGGTAGATGAGGCCGTTGAGTTCTTCTCCGGCAACCTCATCGCCGTGGGCCTGACTACTATTCCTAGGACGTCTGGCCGTTTTGCACGCCGACCACTTCCATGGTGGTCGGCCGAGTGTGAGACGGCCCTCAAACAGAAGCGTTATGCCTACATGCGCTATAAGTGCCGCCTGATTGATTTCACTGTCGCTGAATTTCGACGGGCTAGGGCTAGGTTCCAGGATATTTCGAAGCACGCCCGCCGCTCTTCTTGGCAGGCATACGTGTCTTCACTTAACGGGAAGACCCCTTTAGCTGAGGTGTGGAAGCGAGTGAAAAGGATTCGGTGCAAGTTCTCGCAGGACCCCCCCTTCCGTTCTCCAGGAGAATGGGCCTGAAATCTCAGACCCCGCGTATGTAGCGGAATCCTTAGCGACCGCTTTTTCCGCATTTTCTAGCCGTGATGCTGCTCCGCCAGAATTCAATGCACGTCGTGATGTCGCGGAAGGCCGACAGCTGGACTTTACCTCCAGAGGCGGAGAACCCTTCAACGACAAGTTTACTGTGAGTGAGTTGCGTTGCGCCCTCGCTTCGTGCGCGTACACCGCCCATGGTCCGGACGATGTCCCGTACGCCATGCTTCGACACCTGGGTGAGCGAGGCATGCCATTCTGTTTGATTTGTTCAACAGGATCTGGGTGGAAGGTCTTCTCCCAGACTCCTGGCGAATCGGTACTGTGCTCGCCTTTCGCAAGCCGGAAAGAGATCACTCTACTCCGACCGGTTTCCGCCCAATCTTACTAACCTCTTGCGTGTGCAAGTTGATGGAGAAATTGGTAAATGTTAGATTAGCCTATTTCCTGGACAGCGGAGGCCATCTGTCTTCTGCTCAGTGCGGCTTCCGTAAGTTCCACTCCACGTCGGATGCTCTGCTCCGACTGGAAAATGCCGTCTGCGAGGCTTTCCTTCGTAGACAGCACTACGCCACGGTGTTATTTGATCTGGAGAAGGCCTATGATACCGCATGGCGATACGGTATCATGGATACTCTCCACACGATGGGGGCGAGGGGACGCCTCATAATGTTTATATCTGAATTTTTGCGAGATCGTCGATTCCGCGTACGGGTGGGGGGAGCCCTCTCCGGCCCAAAGGAGCAGGAAGAGGGTGTCCCGCAGGGAATTGTTCTCAGTGTCACACTCTTTGCCCTGAGCATCAACGGCATCACCTCGGTGCTTCCTGAAGATGTTCTCGCTACGCTCTACGTGGACGACCTTTCGATCTCTTTTGGCGCGGCCAAGATGCCAACTCTGGAGCGTCGACTCCAACAGGCATTGAACCGCGTCTCTCGCTATGCCGAAGCGCACAGGTTTCGGTTTTCTTTGGCCAAGACTAAGGTGGTGCACTTCTGCCGCCATCCACGGCTTCACCCCGACCCAAATTTGTTTCTTAATGGGGTGCGCCTGGATGTGGTTGATTCGCACCGTTTCCTTGGTCTTGTATTCGACCGACGCCTCACCTGGGAGGCTCATATTCGCAGCCTTAGGGTCTCTTGTACCCACACCATGGAGATTCTCCGTTCCGTGACGTTCAGCGCTTGGGGCGCCGATAGGGCTACTGCTTTACTTTTTTATCGATCCTTTGTTCGCTCGAAGCTCGACTACGGATGTGAGTTTTATGCATCCGCAGGCGGCGCTTATTGCGGAAGGTGGATTCGATCCACCACACCGGCCTTCGCCTTGCGACCGGTGCCTTCCGCACTTCTTCCATTGAGAGCCTGTTGGTCGATGCTGGGGAGATGCCACTCGCTCTGCGCTGCGTGCAGTGCATCACTCGCCTTTACGCGCGAGCCCGGCGCCTCCCTCCGTCGCCAACAGCTCTCACTGCATCCGCAGCTGATTTCGATGGTGCTTATGCCGCCGAGAGACGCCAGTCATACCCTAAGCCTTTTGGGTTTAGGGCTAGGAAACTCCTTTGAGAGCTAGGTTTAGCTCTCGGGCCGGTGGGTGGTGCCCCTGGTTCTGACTAGGACGCCACCCTGGATGGTACCACATTTGTCTATTTGTCGCCACACCTCTGCTTCCAAAGCTTGTACTGCGCCCGGAGTATTGCGTTCGACCTTTTTGGAGCACACATCGTGTCACGCTTGAACCGTGCCAGTGTATACGGATGGCTCCAAGTCCCAAGAGGGGGTCGGCTTCCACGTCGTATCCCCTCTGTTTGAAGTCAGCGGGGCTCTACCAGGCGCTGCGTCTGTCTTCACGGCCGAGCTGGTGGCAATACACCACTCGGTACGGGAGATTACGCGACGTGCCCGGTTCGGAGACCAGATTGTGATCTATAGCGACTCACAAAGTGCCCTGAGTGCTCTCGGGGCATTGGAATCTCCGCATCCCCTAGTTCACGATATCCGTGACGCCACGGTTTTGGCGAGCCGGGCAGATGTTGAGATTATCTTCTGCTGGGTTCCTGGACATGTAGGAATTGTGGGGAATGAGCGCGCCGATGAGGGTGCCAAAGAGTCCGCGAGGACTCTGTGACCGGACCAGCGTTTCGCTCTTCCTCACACCGACTACATGGCAGGAATACGGGCAGCTCTTCGGACTGCTTGGCAAAGAAGATGGGAGACGGTTGAAGGGAACTTAAAGTTGCGTGCCATTGCGCCGCGACTGTTCCCATGGACCTATCTCCCAATGCCGCGGCGGCTTCAGGTTGCTTTCTGTCGTCTCCGAATCGGACACACTCGTGTGACGCATCGCTATTTGATGGAGCGCTCGCCTGCGCCCTATTGCAACGACTGCGTCGTCCCCCAGACTGTTCGGCACATTCTTGTCGAATGTCCTAGTCTGGGTGATCTTCGCGCACGATACCTGTCCCAGTCTTCGGATGGGCGGGGTCGCTACCGCCTGTCCCTTGTGCTCGGTTCAGATTCATGCACATTGACTTTTGGACTTGTTGACTTGTTGGCGGAGGCCGGCCTTCTCCCTATAATTTAAGCAAGGTTTGTTTTTTTTGTTTTGTTTTGTGTTTTTGCATTTGTTTTTTTTGTTTGTTTTTTTTTCCTTTAGTTGCACGCTCCTGCGCCGGGGGACCTCTTCCCGACGCACCAGCTTGCTTCCTTTTTCCCTTTTGGGGTGTGGTTTTTTTTTCTCTTTAATTTTATTTCAAAGTAACCTAGAACTAGGCCAGTTTTAATACGGCGACTAATGCCCAAGTAGTCAGCCGCCAGATGAGCTCTTAAAAAAAAAAAAAAAATTACGCCCAGTATCCAGAGGCCAGAAGTCAAAGAGAGAAGGCCGGTACCTCTTCGTGCAATAGATTTAGCAAAAACAACCTAGAGTAGATTTTAATTCGGTGAGTTTAAGTCCCCCCCAAAATACACCTCTTTAATAAAGTCCTCCTTGTAGCATAATTTGCGAAAGGTATTATAAAGATATTGATATATCTCATCGATGTTAATAAGATCACTGTGAGGGAACCCCACGTGGAATCTCTTGAGCAGAACGGAACTTCCATGCGCTGCAGAAGGCCCGGTTAGGCCTAAAGTGGTAAGCCTACACCCCCTGCTTTCACAAGCGGTAGCCTCGAACCGTGTCCACCACGATTCCCTTTTACACGGGCAGAATAGCATCTGCAAGAAGATTCGAGGCCATTCGAGAGTAGAGCTGTTTCCCGCTTACCGCCCCACCTTCCAACCCCTGGGAAAGCCTCGGACATAAATAGCGCTCGACTCCCATGAAGAGACACAGAGTTGAGAAGTATCACCCGGACGCCAGAAGATTCTCCATGGTTCCAAGTCAGGTGCTAACAACAAGGCAAAGTGACAGCTGAACTATTTTGTGTATTTGGAATTAGCCCCAGCTAGTGAGGTAATTTCACTTAACGATCGCCACCGAGTGATTTTCTGGACTTCTCTCATCAACTCCTGTCGAAGCTCTCCTCGTTTCGGGTGGCCGAAATACTCTCCCCTGGAACGGAAGTTCCCCCTCCCCTGTTTTTGGAGAACCGTCATCACTTTAACCTCCCGCTCAGAAGTTCCGAGCGGCCTCACCTCACGTGCAGAAGACATCTGTAAGCCAACCTCTCTTCCCCCTTCAGTAACCCAATATAGTTAGTTCCCCCCCATTTGAATAGTCTCCTCCTGTAATACCTTAAGTTCTAACTTCATAGTCTGATTTATAACTACAATTCTCCCCCTTCGTTTACTGATGTGATTTTGTCCGTTAATTCTCTGAGGTAATTTTACCCTTTAATTCTCTCATTATTTTGATGTAAATAAAATTATATTTTTGTACATGCCTCTTTAAATAACCTTGAGCTTTGTTACCTGACCTCGTTGCACTCTCATCTCGCATTTCAGCCGGTCTAAACGAGCGGTGTTCCGTCCCTTCGTCGGTTCACTTGTAAGTTATCGGTCCTTCCCCCATAGATATAATATGGTATTGATGTAATATAATGTCATACCACGACAATCACAAATTGGAAGGACCGGCTGATACAAATAAATAATGATACCCTTTTTGAAGGAGCATTCACATTCTTATTGGAGTGTGCATTTTTTTTATATATTTTAAAAGTCGATTTTTCTTGATATCTTAGTAATAAGAAATGACCTGTAGGTTATCGTAAACAAATTTTGGAAACTTTGGACTTTCTCTGGCAAAAGTTATGGAAAATGTTATGATAGAGATACTGCTCTGAACATTTTGGTCTTTACTGAATATTTATATATTTATATATATTTATATATATATATATATATATATATATATATATATATATATATATATATATATATATATATATATATATATATATATATATATTATCATGATATTCTATATTAGTAATGTATTTCTGTGCATTGATTGTTTGTTTGTTTTCAAATTATGTTTTCAAACCATTCTTTGAAGTTCACTTTTTATTACTGGATTTTATGTTTGTTTCTCTTGCACGGTTTTCCTTTCTATTTTCTCTAACCTTTCATCTCGGTTTATTTAGTTTTATTTTGTTAATATTTTGATAGTCATCCCATTTGGATTAACATATTAGTCCGAAGCAAGGTTTCTGAGAAGGTATTAGTAGGAGAGGTAAAAATGAAACTATAGGGGTAAAGTTTATAAAAGAACGAGGGTGAGAAACTTCGGTCTTCGTAAGTGAAAAAGAAATATATCCCTTGTTAAAAAGACATTCGAAAACTATGGATTATTGCGGGAACCGAACCACCATAATTCATTTTCACTTGATTCATTCTTTCCTTTCTTACACTCAGTGTTTGGAAGATCCGACTATTCTCTTGTACCAATCTATTGTGTTGATGCTTTACTTTTATGTGCAATGACATTCATGTCTTTGAACGATCTTTAGCTTTGTGTTCTACGTTATTTATTACCTGGTTTTCTTGTGTCCTTGTGTGGTTAATTGTTTTTCATTATCGGGTTTCATTTTTGCTTCTCTTAAGTCGGGTTTTCATTCCCACTGTCAATATCGTGATATTTTGTCCTGTTTTGTTATTTCCGTCTTTTTTTGGTCAAAATTAGTAGTTTTTAGTTAGTCAATTTTCTTGTTAGTCGAGGAGGATTCACGTGTATATGGGCCCCCCCCTCTTCTCTCCTCAGCTGATGTCTGAGCTTTGGAATTGAAGTTGAGTGCGTCGTTCGTTTTCCATTTTGATCTGTTCTGAGATATTGAGAGAGGGGGGGGGGGGGGATTTTTCCCATATATGTATCTTCCACCCTCTTCGTGAGGATCTTATTTATTGGTTGTAATTGGGCTTTTTCAGGTGTCACTCATTTATTTCATTCTTCTTTTGAGTTAGTAATTGATGTTTAGGCTTTATTTTCTACTTTTTGCATTTATTTTGTTTTTTTCGACGTCGTATGCAATTGTATTAGGGGGACGTCAGTGTTGTCTTCCCTAAAGCCATTTATATTTTCTCTTGTTCTTCAAATAGATTCTTCAGAGTAAATATAATAGTCATAGATTTTTATTTAAAATTTTAGGAGACCATCTGGCGACCTCCTACTTGGACATAAGTCGCTGTACTCACAACAGCCTAGTACTAGGCTACATTAAAATAACTAGGTAAAAAACCCCCCGACAAAAACAACAACAATAACAATAAAAAAAGAAAAAGAACAACAAGCAGGAAGCACGCTCCGGCGTCAGGGAAAGCCCGCCCTTCCCCGACGCAGGAAAGTACAAGCTACAACTCCTCATTCCCCCCCAAAAAATACCCAACCAGTTAAATAAAGGGGAGGAGGCCAGATTCCTCTAAAGAGTCCCCGTAAGGGGCGCGGCGATTTGCCATCCTGGCCGCCGTGCTGACGGGATTCAGCACTCCGTCCGGCCCCAGCTTAGCCTCTCTTCCTTCCTTCAAAACACTTGTTTCCTCTCTTTTCACACAACCTCTCCCACAACTTTCTCTGGTAAGCCTCTAATTTCACAGGGTAGATGCTGACCTTCTTCTCAGCCAACCGTCCCGCATCGGGGCTGAGGGGGTGGGGGACAATGTTCCCTAACCCCTGAGCTCCGGTCTGGGGTGGCTGGTTTTTAACTACCTGCTTCATCCCCACCCATACCTTCCTCACATCCCTTTTCCTCTCGTCTTCAAAATCTATCATTTATATGCCGTGTCTAAGGTGGAGCCGCCATGCCGATGGACTGCCAGGCCACCAGGCGGGAGGGGTGGTCCAAAATGGCGGCGCCTGGCTCTGCCGGGCTTGTAAGCACCTCTTGCAGTGCGGGCAACTGCAAGAGGTGATGAGCTATTGCGTCCCGTGGCAAAAATAGGGTCACCATGCCCATGGATAAATCAATAAAACCTCAAACCCCTTTAACTCGCCCTTGCTCATCCACGGAGCCGCCCTCGGGCAGCTCCAGCAAAAAAATGGAGGTCCCCCTCCCTGTGCTTGCACAGGGGACCCTCCATATTTCTCTAACCGGAGAGGAGGCTTACTCCTCTCCTTCGCCTACGGGTGCAGGGGACTCCCCCTCACACCCTTCTCTGGAGGGGCTTTCGGGCACCTCCCTTTTTCCAGCGGCAGTCCCCTCCTTTCTTTCCAAGGGGACTGCCAAGAAAGCCAGCAGGCAGCCCCTTAGGCAGCCGTTCCCCATCAAAGCGGCTCGGTAGGGCAAACCCCCTTAGGGGGGAGAGGGAAGCCAGGCCCCTTCGGTCGCTTCCCTCAAAAGACCTGCTGGCAAGAATTTTAAACCTTGCTGGGGTCAAGGCCTGTGCCTCCCCACACAAGACTAGCGACACTGCCAAGGGGACCTGCGATGTCCTGGGAGGGGATGGCCAACTGGAGGCCCCTCCTGTGATAAACATGGTCCTTGAGGAGACCCAGCCTCAGACGGTAGGGCCTTCCATGGGGGGAAATTCGGGCTCGGCGCCAAGCACCGAACCCGAATCCGCCCCTATGCAAGGTCCTCCTCAAATGGCTGAGAGCTCCGAGGCAGTAAAAGGAGGGGAGGGATCTCCTCCGACAGGTGCCTTTACGACAACCAGTACCTTCTCCATTTCGGAGAGGGACCTGGCTGAGGCCGGTCACTCGCCTAGGGGCTTCTGCCGGCGAAGGTGAAAAGCGGGTTCATTCCCTGCCCTCCTCTCCAAAAAAGAAAAAGACAAAGAAGACTAAAAAGACGAAAAAGACTCAAGGCTCCTCTCCATCCGCGGGGGCTGCGGGGACGGATGGGTCTGCTACCACTTTGGTAGGCGACCAAGCCAAGATCGGCACATCCGGCCCCTCTACCCCCTCGTGTGCGGAGCCCCTGACCAAGACTAACACCAAGAGTGCACAGGGCGGAGCCTCGATGACATCGGGGCCCCTCATTCAGAGGTTACCTGGCGTTTTCGAGCCCGCTGGCTTCAAACGCTTCCTCGTTATTCGCTCCACTGATGGCACCATGTTGTCTAAGGGCAACATGATCCATCAGAGGAGAGGATTAGCTAGTGCAATTGGTAGAGAGCCGAAGGTGACCCGTTTCTCGGACGGCAGCCTTCTGGCGAATGCGGCGAATCCCGCCGAGGCGGCCAAGACAAGTGCTCTTCGGACACTTCATAGCACCCCGGTGAGTGTGACGCCACACTCTACATACTATGAACTTTGTAAAAGGAAGAGTTTATGCGAGGGAACTCGTTGACTAATCCATTGAGGACATCACCCTAGAGCTGGCCGACCATGGGGCGGTCAAGGTCGAACGTGTGATGAGAAAACAGGGAGGGGCTTCGAGACCCACCCCTACACTCTTCGTCACGTTCGACTGTGACAAGCTCCCTGAGTCGGTGCGTACCGGTTGGTACCGCTACCACGTGAAGGCATTCGTGCCACTGCCGCGGCGGTGCTATTACTGTCACCGCTCCGGCCATACGAATCGCTCATGTAGACGTGCAAAGTCGCACACGATAAGTCCAAATCGTGTGTGGCCAAGTGTGTCAATTGCGGAGAGCCGCACCCTGCTTCTTCGAAGCAATGTGGTGCATGTCTCCTTGGGAAAGAAATCCTGGCCGTTCAGGCCCAGGATAGACTCTCATTCCGCGAGGCTAAGGACTTGGTCCTGGCGCGCCCGGCTCTGCCTGGGACGTCATATGCCTCAGTAGTTCAAAAGGCAACCTCCGCTCCTGGCCCATCCAGGCCAACGAGCACGGTTGTTTCCGCGCCCATTCGGAGCCCTTCTGCGGGCTCTACCCAACCCGGGCGCTCCCCTGGTAAAGCTGGCGGCAAAAAGGGTTCATACCCAGCCCCGGCTAAAACCAGGGCTCCCCCCTCTTCCCCCAGCGTGACCGTTTCCCGCTGGGCGAAACGGCGACGCGCCTCCAACGAGTCGTTAGACTCACAGGAGGCAAAACCCCTGAAGATGAACGCTAGGCCATCTTCCGGGGTTCCTAAAGCTGTCCCCCGAAAGGAGGACAGCAACAAAGGAGCTTCGGCTCCTTCGCCCACGCCGCAAGGTGGAGCGTGTGGCTCGGAGACGGTGGTTCCTCGAAAAGAGGCCCCCCTGCCTCCGAAGCCGCAGCGCCCGCCTAAGGTTTCGAGGCGGAGGGAGGAAAAGACTCGCATGGCGAGCCCAACCTCCCCCAATAGGTCCTCAAAGGCGACAGCGCCTCCAGCGCTTTGTCCGGCCAACAGCGCCCGGGTTTTTGCCACCGGGAAGCGTACGGCCATTTCCGTGAGGGTCTTCAATTCGAGGAGGGCCCCCACGTCTCCTTCGAGCTAGGCCTGGCGGGCATATTCCTTCAATGGAATTGCCGTGGACTCCGGGCCAACTGGGAGGAGCTGCGGAGGCTCACCTCGTCCAATACCCGTTAGCTATTTTTTTGCAGGAGACCATGCTAGGCGCGTGCCCCCTGCCTGCCCTTCCGGGGTATAAGGGTCTTGCGACCCCGCCACCGCGGGATGGCCGGGCTGGGGGATGCGCGGTTTACACCCGGCATGATGTCTCCGTTCTTCCTTTCTCTTTAGATACCTCCTTTCAGGCAGTGGCTGTGCAGCTGCACCTGGATAGGAGGTATACTATCATTTCTGCGTACATTCCACCGTCAGCTGACTTCGACATGGGGGACTTCCGCCGCGTCGTGGCACGGTAGCCGATGCCCTATCTCTTGCTTGGAGATCTGAACGGCAGGCATCCTCTCTGGGGAGATTACTCCATCAATCCCAGGGGACAAGTCCTTGCCGATCTGATCGAAGAGCTTGAGATGGGTGTCCTAAACGTGGATGAGTTTACGCATCACTGTCCGAGAACCGCTTCATTTTCTTGCCTTGACCTATCTTTGTGCTCTTCGGATGCACAGCCTGATTTTGATTGGGGGGTGGTCGATGACCTCCATGGTAGTGATCACTTTCCCATTCAAATATCATTTTCAGGGCAACTGCCGCCTGAGAGACAACCTCGGAGGTGCTTAGCACGGGCGCGGTGGCTTGCATTTCAGGAAATGACTGAATTCTCTATCTCTGTCGAGGAGTTTAGGTCGGTAGATGAGGCCGTTGAGTTCTTCTCCGGCAACCTCATCGCCGTGGGCCTGACTACTATTCCTAGAACGTCTGGCCGTTTTGCACGCCGACCACTCCCATGGTGGTCGGCCGAGTGTGAGACGGCCCTCAAAGAGAAGCGTTATGCCTAGATGCGCTATAAGCGCCGGCCAAACGATTTCACTCTCGCTGAATTTCGTCGGGCTAGTGCTAGGTTCCGGTATATTTCGAAACACGCCCGCCTCTCTTCTTGGCGGGCATAGGTTTTCTTCACTTAACGGAAAGGCCCTTTAGCTGAGGTGTGAAAGCGAGTGAAAAGGATTGGGGCAATTTCTCGCAGAACCAGGAGATTTGGACCGCAATCTCAGACCCCGCGTCCGTGGCGGAATCCTTAGCGACCGCTTTTTCCGCATTCTCTAGCCGTGATGCTGCTCCGACAGCATTCAATGCACGTTGTGATGTCGCGGAAGGCCGCCGGCTGGACTTTACCTCGAGAGGCGGAGAACCCTTCAACGACAAGTTTACTGTGAGTGAGTTGCGTTCCGCTCTCGCTTCGTGCGCGGACACCGCCCATGGTCCGGACGATGTCCCCTACGCCATGCTTCGACACCTGGGTGAGCGAGGCATTGCCTTTCTGTTAGATTTGTTCAACAGGATCTGGGTGGAAGGTCTTCTCCCGACTCCTGGCGAATCGCTACTGTGCTTGCCTTTCGCAAGCCGGGGAGAGATAACTCTACTCCGACCGGTTTCCGCCCAATCTCTCTAACCTCTTGCGTGTGCAAGTTGATGGAGAAATTGGTAAATGTTAGATTAGCCTATTTCCTGCACAGCGGAGGCCATCTGTCTTCTGCACAGTGCGGCTTCCGTAAGTTCCACTCCACGTCGGATGCTCTGCTCTGACTGGACAATGCCGTCTGCGAGGCTTTCCTTCGTAGACAGCACTACGCCACGGTGTTTGTTGATCTGGAGAAGGCCCATGATACCGCATAACGATGCGGTATCATTGAGACTCTCTACACGATGGGGGCGAGGGGACGCCTCCCAATGTTTATATCTGAATTTTTTCGAGATCGTCGATTCCGCATACGGGTGGCGGGAGCCCTCTCCGGCCCAAAGGAGCAGGAAGAGGGTGTCCCGCAGGAAAGTGTCCTCAGTGTCACACTCTTTGCCCTGAGCATCAACGGCATCACCTCGGTGCTGCTGGAAGATGTTTTCGCTACGCTCTACGTGGACGACCTTTCGATCTCTTTTGGCGCGGCCCAGATGCCAACTCTGGAGCGTCGACTCCAACAGGCATTGAACCGCGTCTCTCGCTATGCCGAAGCGCACAGGTTTCGGTTTTCTTTGGCCAAGACTAAGGTGGTGCACTTCTGCCGCCATCCATGGCTTCACCCCGACCCAGATTTGTTTCTTAATGGGGTGCGCCTGGATGTGGTTGATTCGCACCGTTTCCTTGGTCTTGTATTCGACCGACGCCTCACCTGGGAGGCTTATATTCGCAGCCTTAGGGTCTCTTGTACCCACGCCATGGACATTCTCCGTTCCGTGAAGTTCAGCGCTTGGGGCTCTGATAGGGCTACCGCCTTACTTTTTTATCGATCCTTTGTTCGCTCGAAGCTCGACTACGGATGCGAGTTTTATGCATCCGCAGCCGAGCGTTTATTGCGGAAGGTGGACTCGATCCACCACACCAGCCTTCGCCTTGCGACCGGTGCCTTCCGCACTTTCCCCATTGAGAGCCTGTTGGTCGATGCTGGGGAGATGCCACTCGCTCTGCGCCGCGTGCAGTGCATCACTCGCCTGTACGCGCGAGCCCGGTGCCTCCCTCAGTCGCCAACAGCTCTCACTGCATCCGCAGCTGATCTTGATGGTGCCTATGCCGCTTAGAGACCCCAGTCATACCCTAAGCCCTTTGGGTTTAGGGCCAGGAAACTCCTTCGAGAGGTAGATATAGCTCTGGGGCCGGTGGCGCCCCTGGTTCTGCCCAGGACGCAACCCTGGAGGGTACCACATTTGGCTATTTGTCGCCACGCCTCTGCTCCCAAAGCTTGTACTGCGCCGGGAGTATTGCGTTCGACCTTTTTGGAGCACACATCGTGTCACGCTGGAACCGTGCCAGTGTATACGGATGGCTCCAAGTCCTAAGAGGGGGTTGGCTTCCACGCCGTATCCCCTCTGTTCGAAGTCAGCGGGGCTCTACCAGGCGCTGCGTCTGTCTTCAGGGCTGAGCTTGTGGCAATACACCACTCGGTCCGGGAGATTACGCGACGTGCCCGGTTCGGAGACCGGATTGTGATCTATAGCGACTCACAAAGCGCCCTGAGTGCTCTCGGGGCATTGGAATCTCCGCATCCCCTGGTTCGCGAAATCCGTGACGCCACGGTTTTGGCGAGCCGGGCAGATGTCGAGATTATCTTCTGCTGGGTTCCTGGACATGTAGGAATTGCGGGGAATGAGCGCGCCGATGAGGGTGCCAAAGAGTCCGCGAGGACTCTGCGACCGGACCAGCGTTTTGCTCTTCCTCACACTGACTACATGGCAGGAATACGGGCAGCTCTTCGGACTGCTTGGCAAAGAAGATGGGAGACGGTCGAGGGGAACTTAAAGTTGCGTGCCATTGCGCGGCGACTGTTCCCATGGACCTATCCCCCAATGCCGCGGCGGCTTCAGGTTGCTTTCTGTCGTCTCCGAATCGGACACACTCGTGTGACGCATCGCTATCTGATGGAGCGCTCGCCTGCGCCCTATTGCAACGACTGCGTCGTCCCCCAGACTGTTCGGCACATTCTTGTTGAATGTCCCAGTCTGGGTGATCTTCGCGCACGATACCTGTCCCGGCACCGGGATGGGCGGGGTCACTACCGCCTGTCCCTTGTACTCGGGATGAGTGCGTGCACCATGACTAGTGGACTTATTGACTTTTTGGGGGAGGCTGGCCTTCTCCTTTCCATTTAACCCTGTTTAATTGTTGTTGTTGTTGTTGTTTTTGTTGTTTTTGTTATTGTTTTTGTTATTGCTTTTTTATTGTTATTGTTATTTCTTTTTATTGTCGTTTCCTGTTTAAATTTTTTAAAGTAGCCTAGAACTAGGCTGTTTGTTTACGGCGACTAATGCCTAAGTCGGCAGTCGCCAGATAGCCCCTTAATTAAAAAAAAAAAAAAAAAAAATCCTCTAAAAAGTCAACCAGTCAACCAGTCAGTGTGCACGAATCCATCCCGAGTACCAGCGACAAGCAGTAGCGACCTCACTCGTCCCGGTAGCGTGCGCGAAGATCACCCAGACAGCGACATTCAACATGAATGTGCCGAACAGTCTGGAGGACAACGCAGTCATCAATATATCGTACAGGCGAGCGTTCCATCAAATGGCGGTGCGTCCCGCGAGTGTGTCCAATTAGAAGACGACAGAAAGCAACCTGAAGCCGTCGTGACATTGGGGGGGTAGGTCCATGGGAACAGTAGCGGTGCAATGGTACGCAACTTTAGGTTCTCCTCGACCTTCTTCCGTCTTCTTTTCGAAGCCGTAAGGATGGCAGCCCGTATTCCTGCTAGGAAATCAGTGTGAGGGAGAGCAAAACGCTGGTCTGGTCTCCCAGTACTCGGGTATTCTTTGGCGACCTCATAGGTGCGCTCATTCCCCGAAATTCCTACATGTCCAGGAACCCAACAGAAGATAATCTCGACATCGGCCCTGCTCGCCAAAACCGTAAAGTCACGGATATCGCAAATCACAAAGAATGCGGAAATTCCAATGCCCCGAGAGCACTCAGGGCGCTTTGTGAGTCGCTATAAATTACAATACGGTCTCTGAACCGGGCACGTTGCGTAATATCTGGTACTGAGCAGTGTATTGCCACCAGCTCGGCATGAAGATAGACACAAGGCCTGGGAGAGACCCGCTGACTTCAAACAAAACGGATACGATATGGAAACCGACCCCATCTTGGGACTTGGAGTCATGCGTATACACTGACATGGTTCCAGCGTGACACGATGTGTGCATAAAAAGGCAGAAAGTAATACTTACGACGCTGTAGAAGCTTTGGCAGCAAGGTGTGGCAACAAATGGTCAAAGGTGGTACCCTCCAGGATGGCATCCTGGGCAAAACCAGGGGCAACACGGCCCAAGATATACGAAGCTCTCAAAGGAGTTTCCTGTCCCTAAACCCGCCGCCAAGAGACTGACGTCTCTCGGCGGCATACGCACCGTCGAGTAAACGGTGCGAATCCACCACTTCGAGGCGCATCCCCTTTAGAAAATGCCCGGGTTAGCGTAGAGCCGTGGATGGTGGCAGAAGTGCATTGCCTTAGTTTTGGCCAAAGAAAACCGAAGCCTCTACGCTTTGGCGTAGCGAGAGACGCGGTTCAATGCCTGTTGGAGTCGACGCTCCAGAGTTGGCATCTGGACCGCGCCAAAGGAGATCGAAAGGTCGTCTACGTATAGCGTAGCAAGAACATCTTCCTGCCACACCGAAGCGATGCTGTTAATTCACAAGGCAAAGAGCGTGACAGTGAGGTCACTTCCCTTCGGGACACCCTCTTCCTGCTTCATTGGGCCGGAGAGGGCTCCTCCTATCCGTACGCAGAATTGACAATCTCGCAAAATTTCAGATATAAACATTGGGAGGCGTCCCTTCGCTCCTATCGTGTGGATAGTCTCCATGATGCCGCATCGCATACGGTATCATAGGCCTGTTACAGATCAAAAAACAGCCGGCATTTTTCAGTCGGAGCAGTGCAATCGACGTGGAGTGGAACTTGGAGAAGCCGCAGTGTGCAAAAGATAGATGGCCTCTGCTGTCCATCAAAAAGGCTTATCTAATATTTACCAATTTCTCCATCGACTTGCACACGCAGAAAGTTAGAGAGATGGGCGGAACCTAGGCGGGGTAGAGGGATCTTTCCCCGGTTTGTGAAAAGTGAGCACATTAGCGATTCACAGGAATCTAGGAGGATAAGCTCTAAACAGATCCTGCTATCCAAATCTAACAGAGAGGCCATGCCTCGCTCACCCAGCTGTCGAAGCATAGCGTACAGGATATCGTCTGGACCAGGGGCGGTGTCTGCGCACGAAGTGAGAGTGGAACGCAACTCACTCAGAGTAAACCTGTCTTTGGAGAGTTTTCCACCTGTGGAGGTAAAGTCCAGTCTGTGGCCTTGCGCGACATTACGAAGGGCATTAAATGCTGGCAGAGCAGCATCCCGGCTAGAGAATGCGGAGAAAGCGTGCGCGAAAGATTTCGCCACGGACGCGGGGTTGGAGATCGCGGCCCCATTCTCCTGGAGAACAGCAGAGGAGTCCTTTGAGAACTTGCCCCGAGTCCTTTTGACTTGCTTCCACACCTCTGCTAGAGTGGGTCTTTCCCGTTAAGTAAAGACACGTATGCCCGCCAAGAAGACCAGCAGGTGTGCTTCGAAATATACAGGAGCCAAGCCCTAACCTGAAAAAATTCACCTACAGTGAAACCGTACGGGCGGCGCTTATAGCGCATGTAGGCATAACGCTTCTGTTTGAGGGCCAGCTCACAATCTGCTAACCACCACGGGACTAGTCGGCGTGTGAAACGGCCAGACGTTCTAGGAATGATAGCTAAGCCCACGGCGATGAGTTTGCTGGAGAAGAATTCCACGGCCTCATTAACCGACTTAATTCCTCGAGTATGATAGAGAAATCAGCCATTTGCTGAAATGCGGACCACCGCGCCCGCACCAAGCGCCACCGGAGCGGCTCTTGGGCGTAAGGGGCCCAGAAAATGATATTTGAATATGAATGTAATCTCTACCATGGAAGTTATCGACCATCCCCACCGAAAATTCCATTGAATGAATATGCCATCCAGGCCTTGCTCGGAGGAGATGCGGGGGCTCTCTTCTAAGAGAAGACCTTCACTACAATTGCCGCACGCTTCCTGGAAGCAGAACTCCGGGCACTGTTTGCCGTACATAGCGCTGAAGGCGCTGTCGCCTTGGATGACTTATTGAGGTCCCTCTTTTGAAGGACCTCCCCTGCCAGAGCCACCCAGCCCATCTCTGGGTGTGGCCGGAGGAGCTTGAGCTCTTTTAGTTCTGCCCTCCTTTTGGCGGGCAGCTTTAGGAACCCTGGAAGAATGCCTCACGCCTAACTTCAGGGGTTTTGCCTCCTTAGAGTCTAGCACCTCGCTGGAGGCGCGCCATTTCGCCTTACGGGAAACGATCACGCTGGGGGAGAGGAAGGGAGACCTTGTTTTAGCCGGTGCTGGGTGTTGAACCCTTTTGCCGCCAGCTATAGCAGGGAAGAGCCTGAGGTGGGTAGAACCCGCAGAAGGGTTGGAAATTGGCGCGGGAACGACCTTGCTCGTAGGCCTGGAAAGGCCAGGAGGTATATTTCTTAATATTGATTCATAGGATGTAGCAGACAGCACCTGGCGAGCCAGGACCAAGCCCTTAGCCTCACAAAATGAGAGACAATCCTGTGACTGAACGGCCAGGATTTCCTTCTTAAGGAGATACGCACCGCATTGCTTCAAAGAATGCGGATACGGCTCTCCGCAATTTACACACTTTGCCACGCACAATATGGACTTATCATATGTGGCTTTGGAGCAACTTACGCAGGCTTCGAGTAACCTCGACTTTGCATGCCGACATGAGCGATTAACAGGGCGGAAGTGGTGACAATAGTAGCACCTACACGGAACTGGTACAAATGCCTTCGCGCGGAAGCAATACTAACCGGCGTGCACAACTCAGGCAGGTTTTCAGAGTCATACGTTACGAAAAGTGTAGGGGTGAGTCTCGAAGCCCCTCCTAGTTTTCTAAACACACGCTCGACTTTGACCGCCCAATCGTAGGCCAGCTCTAAGGTGATGTCATTTATATAGCAGTCTACAAGTTCCCTCGCATTAACTGCTCCTTTCAAGTTTATGTTAATACCCGGCATGCCATCAAGTATCCGAAGGGTAATAATCATGACCGCCGCGGAGGGATTCGATGCATTCGCCAAAAGGCTCCCGTCCGAAAAACGAGTAACCTTCGGCTCTCTACCAATCACACTAGCTAAAGCTCTCCTCTGATGGATCATGTTGCCCTTAGTCAACATGCTGCCATCAGTAGAGCAAATAACAAGGAAGTGTTTGAAGCCAGCGGGATCTAAAACGCCGGGTAGCCTCTGAATGAAGGGCTCTGACGTAATCGAGGCTCCACTCTTCACACTTGCCCTTTTGGGCTTTGTCAGGAACTCCACACCATGGGAAGCAATGGGGCCGGACGTGCCTATCTTGGCCTGGGTGCATACCGAAGTGGCATCACACCTATCCGTCCCAGCAGCCCCTGCGGATGGAGAGGAGCCCCGAGTCTTTTTGTCTTTTTATCGATTTTTTTTCTTTTTAAGAGATGAGGGCGAGGAATGGACCCTCTTCTCCCCTCCACGGGCAGGATCCCCAAGGACAGATGGACCGGCCTCAGCAAGATGCTTCTAGAGATGAAAAAGGTCTTGGCTTTCACAGGTACACCTGCCAGAGGAAGAGATCCCTCCTTCTCTTGTAAAGCCTTGGAGACCCGAGCCTTCTGGGGAGGACATTGAACAGGGGCGGAGGCGGGTTCGGTGCTTGGCACCGAGCCCAGGTTCGTCCCCATGAAAGGTCATACCCTCTGGGGCTAAGTTGCCTAAGGAACTATGTCCATCTCAGGGGGCAGGGCCTTCATGTGCCCCGCCCCCCAGGACCTCACAGGTCGCTTTAGATTCATCGTATTTTGTCGGGTAAGAGATGGGTGGACTTATGGTGTCCTCCTCTAAGCTCAAAACTCGACCCCGCAGGTCTTTGGAGGTGAGGCCGAAGGGCCCTGTCTTCCCTCCTTTCCCTAAGGAGGTTGGCCCTATCGCGCCGTTCCAACCGGGAGCGGTCAATTATAGGCCGCCTGCCTTTCTTGGTGCTTCCCTTGGAAAGTAAATGTGGGACTGCCGCTGGGAAGAGGGTGGCACCCGTGGGCACCTCCAGAGGAGTGGGTGAGAGGGAGTCCCCTACCCTCGTAGGCATATGATAGGAGTAAGCCTCCTATTCAGTTAAAAGGTTTTGTGGGGTCTCCTGCAAGAGCACATAGGGAAGGAGGGGGGACGTCCGCTTTTTCAGTGGAACTGCCCGAAGGCAGCTCCTTCAATTGTGAAGGGAAAACAGGAGGGTTTGATTTTTTTAGAGTCTTCTCATCAAGTATGGGGACCCTATCGGTTATACGGGAAGCAAACGCTAATCACCACCCGCAGTAGCCCGCTCTGCGAGGGGTGAACACGGGGCTAGCAGAACCAGCTACTGCTATTCAGGACCACACCTTTCCGCCCAGTGGCCAGGCAGCCCTTTGGCATGGCGGATCCACCTTGGGCTGGGCGTAAAATCAATAGAGATTGGAAGTAGAGAGGAAGGGGTATGTGAGGAAGGTGTGGGTGGGGATGAAGCAGGTTGTTAAATGCCCACCACCCCAAACCGGACCTCAGGGGTGAAGGGTCATTGTCCGCTCCCCCCTCAGCCCCGATCCGGAATGAATGGGTGAGACGAGGATGATCGGCGTCTACCCTGTGAAATTAAAGGCCGACCAGAGAGAGTTGTAGGAGAGGTTTTAGGGAAAGTGAGGAAGTAGGGTAGAAATTTAGTCTCTCTGAAAGAAGAAGAGGGTAGGTTGGGGCCGGTTGGGGCGCTGAGTCCCGTAACATGGCTGCCATGGATGCAAATCGCCGCGCCCCTTACGACTAAAAGTCATAGAGTTAGAATTGTTCTTCCTATCATCTCTTTTCCGTGACTTATATATCTTTTCAATGTTTTTTTAGACCTAAAACTTTACCCTCCGTCTAGAATAAGATCTTTCTCCTTCATTTACGATATTAGCTATTTTTTTCCGTATAATTGGAATAAGAGTGAATTTTTTGGTATTTAGTCCTTATATAGGGTCTTTCAATAAGGTCGCTCGATTTTTAAATGTAAATAAAACAAGTGTGTGTGATATATGCACTCAATTTATTTTAAATTTAAAAGTACATTTTATTGCATTAAGTGTGGAATATGACATCGTTCAAATGTCCGCCGCGGCTTCGCTTGGTAGAACGTAGTCGGGAGGCCCAATTTTCGATAACTTTGTCGCATAAATCTGGCTGAATTTGCTGGATGGTTTTCGTTATATTGACTTTGAGGACATCAACTGTTTGTGGATTATTCGCAAAGACTTGCGATTTAAGGTAGCTCCAAAGAAAGTAGTCCAATGGCGTTAAATCGCATGATCTCGGTGGCCAGCCGTCGTAGCCGCCGCGCGAGATGACCCTGCCCTGAAATCGCTGGTGCAAAATGTCTATCGTGGCGTGCGCAGTGTGGCATGTAGCGCCATCCTGTTGGAAGCACATGTCATCAGTATCCATCTCAGGCATATAATCCAGTTGAGGCCAAAAAAGTTGCTTATTATCGATCTGTAGGTCTCCCCGTTGACGGTTATGGCAATCCCATCTTCGTTCTCAAAAAATTTCGGACCGATGATTCCGTTAGACGAAAATCTGCACCAAACAGTGACTTTGTTGGGATGCAATTGGTGCTGGTGTATCTCATGTGGATTGTTTTTGTCTCAAATCCGAAAATTTTGCTTGTTCACAAATCCATTCATCCAAAAATGGGCCTCGTCGCTGAAAATGATTTTTTTGGGGGAAATTTGGGGCAACTTCCCGCTGCTCTAGAGCCCAATCAGCGTTTTACATTAAGTTCCTGGGTAAATTGGATTTTGTACGAGTGCAGACCCAATTCTATACGCATAATTCGCCAAACTGAAGTCGCAGAAAGGCTAAGTTCTTGTGAACGACGAGAAATTGACTGCCTCGGATTTTCCCGTACACTTTCATTTACGGTAGCGATGTTTTCAGCAGACCTTGTGTTTTGGTGACGTACGGGTGTTGGCTGATTGTTAATCGACCCTTTTGCCTCGAATTTGGCCACAAAGCGTCGAACAGTGGACTCGGCAAGACTATTGTGGCGAGGATAGAAATCACGTAATGCGCGGAACGTTTGTTGAACGGAGCACTGATTTTGATAATAATATTTTATGATTTGCATACGCTGTTCAACGCTATAACCTTCCATCGTGATATGCCAAGTACTACTGAAGAGTTCACAGTGAGGCTGCCAGATGTTGCTTTAACAACAGGGCCACTATCGCCTGACAAAGCTCAAGCGTCCTTGTTGAAAGACCCTTTATTTCAATTTCTTTCAAATCTGCTTATGTTTCTTATTTCCAGTGCCAATAATATTGCTTATATTCGTTCATTTCTACTGGGACAATTTATGCACTGGTTGATTTCATCTGCGACTTGGATGTTCGGTGTCTCTGGCTTCATTGGTAAAGGCATAACTGCTGTGAATACAGAATACAACATGAGACTGAGGCACTCCAACTGAAGCCTTCCGGCTTCCATCTAAAATACTAGTCCCTCGTAATCGTTGATCACATTATATGCTCTTCTTTTCGTGATGTAGTCGCATATTGCGCTCACTTTGTGGAGAAGTGGCATTCAGCTCACACCTAAAGCGCGCGCTTGCCGCCACATTGGTTACTATTACAATTTAAACACCTATCTATAGGTTAAACAATAAAACGTGTCTAAGTGCACTAAAACAATCATTGTATCCGTTGTTGAAAACGTCGTAACGAGTGTAACAAGACTTTTGTAATACCCAGCATATGGCTTCGTCGTTGATTGGTATTTCGGTGTGCTTAAGGCCACTTTTTATTGCTATAGTCATTTTTTTCTCTTGTTGGGTTGGTTGTTATGACGGTATATTTAAATATTTTTATTTTATTCACTTCGTTTCTTATTTTATGTTTATAGATAAATACAATGACTGGATCGATCTTTCTGATGTTTCTTTATTATAGTTCGTTTTAGGCTTATTTTAGTAAGTTAAAATCAAGATGTAATTGTTCTCTGCACTAAAGTTTCTATAAGGTCATCCTATAAGTAATGCTGCAGTTCTGTTTATGTTTATTATTATTTTATGGATAGAAATAATCGAAACCAGGTTTGTTTTTTATAATAGCATAGTCTACTCAAATCGTAGGTACCTCTTTGTCTTAGCCTAACCCGATGATTACATTTTGACCAATCTTAGGCGGGATTTTCTTAGCTATTAATTTTGCATTATTATTGTTAATTTAATGTCTTATCTTTTAATGATGAATATTATGGAGTGTCAAATAAGCACATTCGCAACTTTATGCGTTGAGGGTTTAGAAAAGTCAAAAACGGTATGTTAATATAAGAAAGTTTGTGTCATTTATACGGTGAAAAGACAATTAAGAGCGCTAATGCCCAAAATGATTTCAGAATTTTCGCTCGGGAAACGCTTAATTAAACATGAATCCCGTTCAAGACGACTAATCGAGTTTGGTCAAAATCTTTTAAATATGACAGTGGAAGCAAAGATAGTTGTAACCGTTAAAAAAAGGGTGAAAAAATACATTCAACTGATTTTAAGCTACATTGTTATGAATGAGTTAATGGGTTCCTGTCAGAGGTACACTTTCACAAAAGAATAAACATTTAATCATCATTTGTTTCTCGAATATTTTTGAGTAGGATTGTTACAAAGACGAAAAGTGAGATATTTACAATAATATTTAGCGTCCTAGAGACTGGATTGATCCTGAGGATAAAAACGATATCCCAGTCGAAACAGCGGTCTCAACCATTAAAGGATCTTTTGTGCTTTTAGTCGGATATAAATGGCATAATCCATTTTGATCTTCATAACACAAATCACACTATCACCTGAGAGGTTTACTGTGTTCAGTTTAACTGTATGCCTGCATCGTTTGATGTAAAAAGCACAACATTAATTAATAGAAGAATTCTTTTTTATCGAGACAACGATCGATCTCATATCGCAAGAGATACGCTAAAATACTTAAAAATTTCGCTTAGGAACTAATCAGTCTTCCTACAGACTCACCTGACTTAGCTCCATCAGATATCTTTTTTTAGAAGTTTAACGAATTACCTGAAGAGGATAAAGATCTCAACGACAGAAGAGATAGAAATAATCTTAAAAAACTTTTTAAAATCAAAGACAAACTAGTTTTTACAAACATGGAATTGAAAAGTTATTACAAAGATGGAGAAAAGTGGTAGACTAGTGAAAATTATAACACTTAGTAAATTAATAAATAAATACTTATTTGAAATTAAATAACTAAATAATTGGTTGATTTCTATCCCTAACAAAATAATGGATACAAATTGACGCATTACTTATGGAATCACTTTTTAATTAAAATTTATAGTTCATATTCCTCAAATCACGATGCCGATTTTGCTGTACAAATCCGCATCTACATATGTTGATAAAAATAATGTGGCTTATTTATGATTACAATTTGTAATTTATAATTTTAAAAACGGCCCAAAAGCAAAGAGCTCATTATCTCCTCAAAATATTTTTTTAAAGATGTTCTTATAGAAAGTGGTGAAGATAGGGTAGCTATAGGTGAGTGATAGTTACCTGGTTAAAGTAAATAAACTAGAACACAACAATGATACTGATGACCATGAGGTCTTACAACTCTCCTGAATACGCCCCATTGTATGTTACTAATAGTAGCTACCCTCGTAAACAATTGGAAAATGATTTCATTTTGCCTACTCGTCGGAATTCCTACTCCTCGGAATTCCTACTCCTCGGAAGGGGGGGGGGATGGGATTTTGCTATCTTTTCTACTTATTCATCTACTTTCCTTTTCTACATGTTTTTGGCAACATCACAAAATTATTTCAGTTTCAGAAAAAAAATTCCAGGATTGATATAAAGAAGTCAACACATTAAAATAGTGTATTCAGCGAAGCTTTGTTTTTAATTTTTACATTTGAATTTGGCTTTAATTTTTACGAAGCTTTGTCTTTAATTTTCATATTGCATCCAAGGTTTCATTTTCCCATGGTTTCCTTTTTTCACAATGGATATCTCTGTTTTGGCCTTATTTTTTAAATGTTTCCTTAATTGGTTGTAATTGATGCCATATTTTTTGTTACAAGTATCATTGTGTATTTTCGAATTGTTTCATATGAAACATTTTAATTGTGCCGAAATAAAGTTTATGAAAAACATTTAAGTTGATTAGCCATGAATAATTTTAATAAGCTTTTCTATAGTTTTTTTTTATATATATTTTTCCTGAGTAATATTTTTCGGGGAGAGGCTTTGCTGCTTAAAATGTGCCCACATTCTTACAAAGCCTTTGTAATAAGGAAACCGAAACAAAGCAGCAATCTCGGCTTTATTGAACTTATAAGACCTCCTGTAAAAGAGACGAGCTAATTAGCAAATATATTAATAGAATGTGTGTGTGTGTAATAAAATAACTAAATGAATGAGTGAAAGTAAATAAACACATTGATGATAATGTAAACGTAAATACACAAATTAATTAACAACTAAATAATACACAAACATGAATACAAAAGAAAGTATTAGAACACATACACTATATATATATATATATATATATATATATATATATATATATATATATATATATATATATATATATATAAACACGATATCAATGATCCCAAATATAGAATCATTATGAATATAAGTAACGACAAAAACAACTTACAGAATTATCACTGAAGTCCAACATTACACTACGAGGCCAAAATACCAACTAAATCCCAAATTAGCATAGTTACTGATGTTAACTATGTAAGGTGGTAGTAGTTTTAACATATAACAACATTCTCTCTCGTTACATGTATTTTTTATTGGATGATTTTATTTTTATTGCCTGGTGTTATATTTGGTGATTCTTTTGATATCTGAATTTCTTATGATTGCCAGCATTCAATTCAACTCTGGTTTTCCGTAAGGCCAAATGCTCAATTTTTAAACATACGAGTACTTTGTTATCGTGCAAACACACCTTGAGATATCACCAGAGTGCTCCTGTATGCAAAATTCTTCTATGTATGTACGTATTACCATCTACTTAGTCTCGTGACACAATTACATTCTACCACAAAAGAATTTTAAAGTGTGCAATAACATATATCAAATCACACCACCCAACTCTTACAGCACGTTCCAATCGAATCAGAACGTCTGTATCCTTGCACAATTTTGCATTCATTGTAATCCGTATGCACACAAGTGGTCAAATGCCTTTTCCTGTTTTCAGGCCACGGGCAATGACACTTCCTGCGCCAACCTTAACTCTTTCTGGTGTAATTGACAGACAATCGTTTCCAGGCTCTACCTATGAATAAAGAACCTTTTGCCATTGGATCAGAAGTGATTAAACTTATATTCGCCACTTGAGTGTACTTGTCTCATTTGGTCATTTGTCCATCTACCATGCTCAGCAGCGAATGTAAGACGAGCCTCCTTATTCTTCAAACTGATCAATGGCATGATCGCGGGTGTGCAAGCGTACCCGTAAGGGGCAAGGCGATTGGCCTTCCTGGCCGCCGTGCTGGCGGGACATAGCGCCCGTCCGGCCCCAGCTTACTCTTTACTCCTTCTTTCTGACAGCCTGATTTTTATGCTACTTTCTCACTTTCCCTACAACCTCTCCCACAACTTTCTCTAAGCGGTCTTTAATTTCACAAGGTAGACTCCTCTCATCCACCTATCCCGGATCGGGGCTGAGGAGTGAGGGGACAACGTTCCCTCATTCCTGAGCTCCAGTCTGGGGTGGTGGGTTTGTACAACCTGCTTCATCCATACCCAAACCTTCCTCACATCATCTTTTATTCTCCTTTCAATCTATCTTCCCGTAAGGGGCGCGGCGATTTTCCATCTTTGCCGCCGTGCTAACGGGACTCAGCACCCCGTCCGACCCCAGCTTAGCCTCTTCTTCTTCCTTCAAAACACTTGTTGCCTCGCTTTTCATACAACCTCTCCCACAACTTTCTCTGGTCAGCCTCTAATTTCACAGGGTAGAAGCTGACCTTCCTCTCAGCCAATCGTCCCGCATCGGGGCTGAGGGGGTGGGGAACAATGTTCCCTAACCCCTGACCTCCGGTCTGGGGTGGCTGGTTATTAACAACCTGCTTCATCCCCACCCATACCTTCCTCACATCCCTTTTCCTCTCCTCTTCACAATCTATATTTTTTTACGCCATGTCTAAGGTGGAGCCGCCATGCCGATGGACTGCCAGGCCACCAGGCGGGAGGGGTGGTCCGAAGTGGCGGCGCCTGGCTCTGCCAGGCCTGTAAGCACCTCTTGCAGTGCGGGCAACTGCAAGAGGTGATGACCTATTACGTCCCGTGGCACAAATAGGGTCACAATGCCCATGGATGAATTGATAAAACCTCAAACCTCTTTAACTTGCCCTTGCTCATCCACGGAGCTGCCCTCGGGCAGCTCCAACCAAAAAATAGAGGAGCCACCGCTGTGCTTGCGCAGGGGACCCTCCATATTTCTCTAACCGGAGAGCAGGCTTACTCCTATCCTTCGCCTACGGGTGCAGGGGACTCGCCCTCACCCCCTTCTCTGGAGGTGCTTCCGGGCACCTCCCCTTTTCCAGCGGCAGTCCCCTCTTTTCTTTCCAACGGGACTGCCAAGAAAGCCAGCAGGCAGCCCATTGCCGACCGCCCCTCGTGTAAGCGGCTCGGTAGGGCAAACCCCCTTAGGAGGGAGAGGGAAGCCAGGCCCCTTCAGTCGCTTCCCTCAAGAGATCTGCTGGCAAGGATATTAAACCTTGCCGGGGTTGAGGCTTGTGCCTCCCCATAAATGACTCTTGACGCTGCCAAGGGGACCTGCGATTTCCTGGGAGGGGATGGCCAACTGGAGGCCCCTCCTGTGATAGACATGGTCCTTGAGAAGACTCAGCCTCAGAGGGTAGGGCCTTCCATGGGGGCAAATCCGGGCTCGGCGCCAAGCACCGAACCCGAGTCCGCCCCTATGCAAGGTCCCCCTCAAGCGGCTGAGGGCTCCGAGGGAATACAAGGAAGGAAGGGATCTCCTCCGACAGGTGCCCCCACAACTACAAGGAACTTCTCCACTTCAGGAAGGGACCTGGCTGAGGCCGGCCCATCTGGCATGGGGGCTTCTGCCGGCGGAGGTGAGAAGCGGGTTCATTCCCCGCCCTCCTCTCCAAAAAAGAAAAAGACCAAAAAGACGAAGAAGACTCGGGGCTCCTCTCCATCCGCGGGGGCTACGGGGACGGATGGGTCTGCTGCCACTTTGGCAAGCGACCAAGCCAAGATCGGCACATCCGGCCCCTCTGCCCCCCCCGTTTGCGGAGCCCCTGACTAAGACCAAAAATGCACAGGGCGGAGCCTCGATGACATCGGGGCCCCTCATTCAGAGGTTACCTGGCGTTTTCGAGCCCGCTGGCTTCAAACGCTTCCTCGTTATTCGCTCCACTGATGGCACCATGTTGTCCAAGGGCAACATGATCCATCAGAGGAGAGGATTAGCTAGTGCAATTGGTAGAGAGCTGAAGGTAACCCGTTTCTCGGACGGGAGCCTTCTGCCGAATGCGGCGAATCCCGCCGAGGCGGCGTAGATAAGTGCTCTTCGGACACACCATGGTACCCCGGTGTGTGTGACGGCACACTTTACCATGAACTTTGTGAAAGGAGTAGTTTATGCGAGGGAACTCGTTGACTACTCCATTGAGGACATCACCCTAGAGCTGACGGACCATAGGGGGGTCAAGGTCGCACGTGTGATGAGAAAACAGGGAGGGGCCTCGAGACCCACCCCTACACTCTTCATCACGTTCGACTGTGACAAGCTCCCTAAGTCGGTGCGGGCCGGTTGGTACCGCTACCGCATGAAGGCATTCGTGCCACTGCCGCGGCGGTGCTATTACTGTCACCACTTCGGCCATACGAATCGCTCATGTAGACGTGCAAAGTCGGGGTCACCCAAGGTCTGTGTAAATTGCGCCAAGGTCACACACGATAAGTCCAACTCGTGTGTGGCCAATTGTGTCAATTGCGGAGAGCCGCACCCTGCTTCTTCGAAGCAATGTGGTGCATATCTCCTTGAGAAAGAAATCCTGGCCGTTCAGGCCCAGGATCGACTCTCATTTCGCGAGGCTAAGGACTTAGTCCTGGCGCGCCGGGCTCTGCCTGGGACGTTATATGCCTCAATAGTTAGAAAGGCACCCTGTGCTCCTGGATTATCGAGGCCAACGAGCACGGTTGTTTCCGCGCCCATTCGGAAACCTTTTGCGGGCTCTACCACACCTGGGCGCTTCCCTGGTAAAGCTGGCGGCAAAAGGGTTCATACCCAGCCCCGGCTAAAACCAGGGCTCCCCCCTCTTTTCCAAGCGTGACTGTTTCCCGCAAGGCGAAAAGGCCACGCGCCTCCACCGTGTCGTCAGGCTCACAAGAGGCAACACCCCTGAAGATGGTCGCTAGGCCATCTTCGGGGGTTCCTAAAGCTGTCCCCCAAAATAGGAACAGCAACAAAGGAGCTTCGGCTCATTCGCTCACGTCCCGAGGTGGAGCGAGTGGCTCGGAAACGGTGGTTCCTCGAAAAGAGGGCCCCCCACCTCCTAAGCCGCAACGCCCGCCTAAGGTTTTAAGGTGGAGAAGGAAAAGACTCGCATGGCAAGCCCAACCTCCCCCAATAAGTCCTTGAAGGCGACAGCGCCTTCAGCACTTTGTCCGGCCAACAGTACCCTGGGTTCTGCCATCGGGAAGCGTAAGGTCATTCCCGTGAGGGTCTTCAGTTCGAGGAGGGCCCCCGCGTCTCCTCCGAGCTAGGCCAGGATTGCATATTCTTTCAATGGAATTGCCGTGCACTCCGGGCCAACTGGGAGGAGCTGCGGAGGCTCGTCTCATTCCGTTCCCCGTTAGCTATCTTTTTGCAGGAGACCATGCTAGGCGCATGCCCCCTGCCCGCCCTCCCGGGATATAAGGGTCTTGCAACCCCACCACTGCGGGATGGCCAGGCTGGGGGATGCGCGGTTTACACCCGGCATGATGTCTCCGTTCTTCCTTTCTCTGTAGAAACCTCCCTCCAGGCAGTGGCAGTTTAGCTGCACCTGGATAGGAGGTATACTATCATTTCTGCGTACTGCCACCGTCAGCTGACTTCGACGCGGGGGACTTCCGCCGCGTCGTGGCACGGTTGCCGAGGCCCTATCTCTTGCTTGGAGATCTGAACGGCAGGCATCCACTCTGGGGAGATTACTCCATAAATCCCAGGGGACAAGTCCTTGCCGATCCGATCGAAGAGCTTGAGATGGGTGTTCTAAACGTGGATGAGTTTACGCATCACTGTCCGAGAACCGCTTCATTTTATTGCCTTGACCTATCTTTGTGCTCTTCGGATGCACAGCCTGATTTTGATTGGGGGGTGGTCGATGACCTCCATGGTAGTGATCACTTTCCCATTCAAATATCATTTTCAGGGCAACTGCCGCCTGAGAGACCACCTCGGTGGTGCTTGGCGCGGGCGCGGTGGCCTGCATTTCAGGAAATGACTGAATTCTCTATCTCAGTCGAGGAGTTTAGGTCGGTAGATGAGGCCGTTGAGTTCTTCTCCGTCAACCTCATCGCCGTGGGCCTGACTACTATTTCTTGGACATCTGGCCGTTTTACACGCTGACCACTCCCATGGTGGTCGGCCGAGTGTGAGACGGCCCCCAAACAGAAGCGTTATGCCTACATGCGCTATAAGCGCTGCCCGAACGATTTCACTGTCGCTGAATTTCGTCGGGCTAGGGCTAGCTTCCGGTATATTTCGAAGCACGCCCGCCGCTCTTCTTGGCGGGCTGAGGTGTGGAAGCGAGTCAAAAGGATTCGGGGCAAGTTCTCGCAGGACCCCCCTCTCGTTCTTCAGGAGAATGGGACCACAATCCCGGACCCCGCGTCCGTGGCGGAATCCTTAGTGACCGCTTTCTCCGCATTTTCTAGCCGTGATGCTGCACCGCCAGCATTCAATGCACATCGTGATGTCGCGGTAGGCCGCCGGCTGGACTTTACCTCCAGAGGCGGAGAACCCTTCAACGACAAGTTTACTGTGAGTGAGTTGCGTTCCGCTCTCGCTTCGTGCGCGGACCCTGCCCATGGTCCGGACGATGTCCCGTACGCCATGCTTCGACACCTGAGTGAGCGAGGCATGGCCTTTCTGTTAGATTTGTTCAACAGGATCTGGGTGGAAGGTCTTCTCCCAGACTCCTGGCGAATCGCTACTGTGCTCGCGTTTCGCAAGCCGGGAAGAGATCACTCTACTCCGACCGGTTTCCGCCCAACCTCTCTAACCTCTTGCGTGTGCAAGTTGATAAAGAAATTGGTAAATGTTAGATTAGCCTAATTCCTGGACAGCGGAGTAAGTCTGTCTTCTGCACAGTGCGGCTTCCGTAGTTCCACTTTACGTCGGTGATCTGCTCCGCCTGGAAAATGCCGTCTGCGAGGCTTTACGACTGGATCAGCGTTTCACTCTTCCTCACACCGACTACATGTCCCTGTGACAGCCAGGACTTTCTCAATTTCGGAGAAGGATCCTGCTGAGGCCGGTTCATCTGTTCTAGGGCCTCCTGCTGCTGTGGGGAGATGCGGGTTCATTCCCTGGCCTCCTCTCCTAAAAAGAAAAGCAATAGAAAAAGACTAAAAAGATTTGCGGCTCCTCTCCCTCCGCAGGAGCTACGGAGAGAGACGAGGTCGCTGCCATATCGGTATGCGATCAAGACAAGATCCGTACTTCCAGGTCCGGTGCTCCTCCGGGTGGAAGTCCCAGACTAAGAGTAAAAGTGGGCAGAGCCGATCTTCGATTACGTCGGGGCCTCTCATTCAGAGGTTGCGTGGGGTTTTCGAGCCCGCTTGCTTCAAACGCTTTCTCGTTATTCACTCCACTGATGGCAGCATGTTGGGTAAGGGCAACATAATCCATCATGGTAGAGCTTTAGCTAGCGTGATTGGTAGAGCGCCGAAGGTGAACCGTTTCTCGGACGGGAGCATTCTGGTGAATCGTCGAATCCGTCGAGGTGGCCATTATGAGTGCCCTTCGGACACTTGATGGCACGCCAGTGAGTGTGACGCCGCACTCCACCATAAACTTTGTGAAAGTAGTTTATGCGTTAAAAGGTGGACTACTGCATGTATGACACCACCTTAGAGGTGGCCGACAATGGGGTGGTTAATGTCGAACGTGTGATGGGAAAACAAGGAAGGGCTCGCTTCCTGACTTGGTGCGTACCGGTTGGTACCGCTATCGCGTGAAGGCATTCCTGCCACTACCGCGGAAATACTAATACTGCCACAGCTCAGCTTCCGCCACACTAATCTCTCCTTTAGACGCGCAAAATCAGGGTTACCCAAAGTCTGTGTAAGTCTCTCCAAGGCCACAAACGATGTCTAAATCTTGTGTGGCTAAGTGGTTCAATTGCGGAGAGCCACATTTTCCTTCCTTGAAGGAATGTGGTGCGTACCTGCTTGAGAAGGAAATGCTGGCCGTTCAGGCCTAGGATCGTCTCTCATTTCGCGAGGCTAAGGTCTTGGACCTGGCGCGCCCGGCTCTGGCTGGGAAGTCTTATGCCTCAATGTTAAGAAAGACACTCTGACCCTGGGATATAGGCCAATAAGCATGGTCGTTCCCGCGCGCATTTGTAAGCCTTCTTCGGGTTATATTCCCTCAGGCGCTCCCGTGGTAGAGCTGGCGGCATAGAGGGTTTACCCCCATCTCCGGCTAAAACAAGGTCTTTCCCCAAGCGTGACCGTTTCCCGTCAGGCGAAACGGCCACGAGTGTCCACCGAGGCGTTATACTTACAGGTTAAAACGCCCCTGAAGTTGGTCGTGAGGCCATCTTCCGGGGTACCTAAAGCAGCATTCCGAGGGCAGCATTAAAGGAGTTTTGGCTCCTTCGCCCAAACCCAGTGGTATGCTGGGTGGCTTGGAGACGGTGAATCCTCCAAAATAGACACTCACGCCCCTGAAGCCGCCCCGCATGCCTAAGGTTACAGGTGGAAGGAGGAAAAGACTTGCATGGCGAGCCCAACCTCTACTAATAAGTTCTCGAAGGCGACAGCGCCTTGAGTGAATTGTCCGGCCAATAGCGCCCGGAGGGTCTTCTCATCTAAGGTGGCCCCCGAACTAGGCCTGAAGTGAATATTACTTCAATGGAATTGCTGCGGACTCCGGGCCAACTAGGAGGAGCTACGAAGGCTCGGTTCCTCACGTTCCCCATTAGCTATCTTTTTGTAAGAGACCTCTCTGGGTGCCTGCCCCTTGCCCATCCACCCAGGGTTTAAGGGTTTTGCGACCCCACCACCACGTGAAGAGGGCCGGGCAGGAGAATGCGTGATTTACATCCGGCAGGATGTCTCCGTTCTTCTACTTGCTCTAGATACCTCTTTTTAGGCAGTAGCTGTGCAGATGCACCTGGATGGAAGGTATACTATTATTTCCGCGTACATTCCACCGTCAGACTACTTCGACGCGGGGAATTTCTGCCACGTCATGGAACGGTTGCTGAGGCCTTTTTTCTTGCTCGGAGATCTGAATGGTAGACACCGTTTTGTTGAGACTAATCGATTAATCCCAGGGGTCAAGTCCTTGCCGACTTGATCGACGAGCTTGAGATAGATGTGCTAAATAAGATTAGTTTACGCATTACTGCCTGAGAACCGCTTCATTTTCATGCCTCGATATATCTTCGTGCTCTCCGGATACACAGCATAATTTCCGGTGGGAGTTGTCGTTGACCTACATGGTATAGATCACATTCCCATTCAAATATCATTGTATGGGCCGCTGCTGCCCGAGATTCCATCTCAGTGGTACTAGCGCGGTTTTTTTGGCCCGCATTTCAGAAAATGACTTATGTCAGTCGAGGAGTTTAGGTCGGGGGAAGAGGCCGTTGAGTTCTACTCCGGCAACCTCATCGCGGTGGACCTAACTATTATTCCTAGAACGTCTTGTAATTTTTCACGCCAACCACTCCATTGGTGGTCATCTGAGTGTGAGAAGGCCCTCAAACAGAAGCGTTATACCTTCACTCTCGGTCAATTTTGTTGAGCTAGGGCTAGGTTCCGGTATATTTCAAGCATGCCCGTCGCTCTTCCTGGCTAATATACGTATCTTCACTTAACGGAAAAACCCCTCTAGCAGATGTGTAAAATCGAATCAAACGGATTGCTAGATGGTTCTCGCAGGAACCCCCTCCCATTCTCCAGGAGAATGAGACCACAATCTTGGACCCCGCCTCCGTGGCGAAATCCTTCGCGACCGCTTTCTTTGCATTCCCTAGTCGGAATGCTGCTTTGCCAGCATTAAATGCGCGTCATGATGTCGCCGAAGAAGGCCGACCAGAGAACCCTTTAAGGACAGGTTTACTCTGAGTGAGTTGCGTTCCGCTCTCGCTTCCTGCACGTACACCGCCCCTGGTCCAGACGATGTTCTGTATGCCATGCTTCGACACCTGGTTGAGCAAGGCATGGCCTTTCTGATAGATTCGTTTAACGTGATCTGGTTACAAGGAACTACAAGGAAAATAAGTACCCTAGAAGACCTGACGGTCCATACAAGGAGGGTACTTTTGGCGCAAGCTTCGAAGGTGTCCGTTGGCAACCTCGAAGATCACTCGCGAGGATCTTAACGGCGATTTCGCAAGACTTTGTCTAGTCTTAAATTGAACTGGTCAACAGATTCACTGTTGACCACTTCCGTCGGAAGTGCGTTTTAACTACCGCAGATACTGTAAGTGAAGAATTTCCTACACAGATCACGGTAGTATCACTTCAGTTTAAGTTTAAAGCAGTGATTTCTTGTTCTCCCTTCGCTGAGCTGAAAAATATCCCCGTAGTCAAGTCTGTCGAAGCCTCGAAGTATTTTAAATACTTCGATAAGCTGACCACGTAAGCACCTCTTGCAGTGTGGGCAACTGGAAGAGGTGATGAGCTATTGCCTCCCGTAGCACAAATAGGGTCACCATGCCCAATGATGAAAATAAAAAAAACAACCCCCAACTTCCCCAAGAACATCAACGGAGCCGCCCTCGGGCAGCTCCACCAAGAAAATGGAGGTCTCCCCTTGTGCTTGCGCAGGGGACCCTCCATACTTCTCTAACCGAAGAGGAGGCTTACTCCTCCCCTACGCATACGGGTGTAGAGGACTCCCCCTCACCCCCTTTTCTGGAGGTGCTTTTGGGCACCTCCCTATCTCCAGCGGCAGTCCATCCTTTGCTTTCTAAGGGGACTACCAAGAAAGCCAGAAGGCATCCCATTGCCGACCGCCCCTCGTGTAAGCGGCTCGGTAGGGCAAACCTCCTTAGGGGGGAGAGGGAAGCCAGGCCCCTTCGGTCGCTTCCCTCAAAAGACCTGCTGGCAAGAATATTAAACCTTGCCAGGATCAAGGCCTGTGCCTCCCCACTAAAGACTTATGACGCTGCCAAGGGGACCTGCGATGTCCTGGGAGGGGATGGCCAACTGGAGGCCCCTCCTGTGATAGACAGAATCCTTAAGAAAAACCAGCCTCAGACGGTAGGGCCTTCCATGGCGGGTAATACAAGCTCGGTGCCAAGCACCGAACCCGAATCTGCCCCTATGCAAGGTCCTCCTCAAACGGCTGGGGATTCTCAGGCAGTACAAGGAGGGGAGGGATCTCCTCCGGATGATGCCCCTGCGACCACCAGGACCTTCTCCATTTCAGAAAAGGACCTGTCTAAGGCCGGTCCATCTGGCCTGGGGGCTTCTACCGGCGGGGGCGAAAAGCGGGTTCATTCCCCGCCCTCCTCTCCATAAAAAAAAGACCAAGACCAAAAAGACTCGGGGCTTAGCTCTATCCGCAAAGGCTGCAGGGACGGATGGGTATGCTGCCACTCTTGCATGCGACCAAGCCAAGATCGGCACATCCAGATCCTCTGCCCTTCCCGGTTGCGGAGCCCCCGATGTCATCGAGGCTCCGCCTCGATGACATGCTCCGACTGGGAAAAGCCGTCTGCGAGGCTTTCCTTCGTAGACAGCACTACGCCACGGTGTTTTTCGATCTGGAGAAGGCCTATGATACCGTATGGCGATACCGTATCGTGGAGACTCTCCAGACGATGGGGGCGAGGCGACGCCCCCCAATGTTTATATCTGAATTTTTGCGAGATCGTTGATTCCGCGTACGGGGGGGGGGAGCCCTCTGCGGCCCAAAGGAGCAAGAAGAGGGTGTCCCGCAAAGAAGTGTATTCAGTGTCACACTCTTTGCCCTAAGTATCAACGGCATCAACTCGGTGCTGCCGGAAGATGTTCTCGCTACGCTCTACGTATACGACCTTTCGATCTCTTTTGGCGCGGCCCAGATGCTAACTCTCGAGCGTCGACTCCAACAAGCATTGAACCGCGTCTCTCGCTATGCCAAAGCGCACAGCTTTTGGTTTTCTTTGGCCAAGACTAATGTGGTGCACTTCTGCCGCCATCCACGGCTTCACCCCGACCCAGATTTGTTTCTTAATGGGGGTGCGCCTGGATGTTGTTGAGTCGCACCATTTCCTTGGTCTTGTATTCGACCGACGCCTCACCTGGAAGGCTCATATTTGCAGCCTTAGGGTCTCTTGTACCCGCGCCATGGACATTCTCCATTCCGTGACGTTCAGCGTTTGGGGCGCTGATAGGGCTAGTGCCTTACTTTATTATCGATCCTTACTTCGCTCGATGTTCGACTACGGATGCGAGTTTTATGCATCCGCAGCCAAGCGTTTATTGCGGAAGGTGGATTCGATCCACCACACCGGCCTTCGCCTTGCGACCGTTGCCTTTTGCACTTCTATTATTGAGAGCCTGTTTTTCGATGCTGGGGAGATGCCACTCGCTCTGCGCCGCGTGCAGTGCATCATTCGCCTGTACGCGCGAGCCTGGCGCCTCCTTCATTCGCCAACAGCTCTCACTGCATCCGCAGCTGATTTGATGGTGCCTATGCCCCTGAGAGACGCCAGTTATACCCTAAACCCTTTACGTTTATACCCTGCTGGAGCCGTGCCAGTGTATACGGATTACTACAAGTCTAAAGAGGGGGTCAGCTTCTACGCTGTATCCCCTCTGTTTAGAGTCAGCGGGGCTCTACCAGGCGCTGCGTCTGTCTTCACGGCCGAGCTAGTGGCAATACACCACTCGGTAAGGGAGATTACGCGACGTGCCTGGTTCGGAGACCGGATTGTGATTTATAGCGCCTGACAAAGCGCCCTGAGTGCTCTCGGGGCATTGCAATCTCCGCATTCCCTGGTTTGCGATATTCGTGACACCACGGTTTTTGCAAGCCGGGTGGATGTCGAGAGTATCTTCTGTTGGGTTCCTGGACATGTAGGAATTGCGGGTAATGAGCGCGCCGATGAGGGCGGCAAAGAGTCCGCAAGGACTCTGCGACCGGACCAGCGTTTCGCTCATCCTCACACCAACTACATGGCAGGAATACGGGCAGCTCTTAGGACTGCTTGGCAAAGAAGATGGGAGACGGTCGAAGGGAACTTAAAGTTGCATGCCATTGCGCCGCGACTGTTTCCATTGACCTATCATTCAATGCCGCGACGGTTTCAGGTCGCTTTCTGTCGTCTCCGAATCGGACATACTCGTGTGACGCATCGCTATCTGATGGAGCGCTCGCCAGCGCCCTATTGCGATGACTGCGTCGTCCCCCAGACGGTTCGCCGCATTCTTGTCGAATGTCCAAGTCTGGGTGATCTTCGCGCACGACACCTGTCCCGGTACCGGGATGGGCGGGGTCGCTACCGCCTGTTCCTTGTACTCGGGATGAGTGTGTGCACATCGACTGGTGGACTTATTGACTTTTGGGGGGAGGCCGGGCTTCTCCCTATTATTCAAGCAGGGTTTGTTTTTTGTTTTGTTTTTCATTTGTTTTTGTTTTTTTGTTGTTGTTTTTCCTTCAGGTTGCACTCTCCTGCGCCGGGGGGACCTCCCCCCGACGCAGGAGCTTGCATCCTTTCCCCATTTTTTTTTTTTTCGTTTCATTTTCTTTTAAAGTGACCTAGAACTAGGCCAGTTTTAATACGGCGACTAATGCCCATGTAGGCAGTCGCCAGATAAACTCCAAAACAAAAAAAAACACCCTGTATCACCTCTGTTTGAAGTCAGCAGGGCTCTAACTAGGCAGTGCATCTGTCTTAACGGCCGAACTGGTTGCAATACACCACTCGGTACAGAAGATTACGCGACGTGCCCGGTTTGGAGACCGGATTGTGATTTATAGCGACTCCCAAAGTGCCCTGAGTGTTCTCGCGTCATTGGAATCTCCGCATCCCCTGGTTCGCGATATCAGTGCAAGAAGGTTGGATGACAAGATTATCTTCAGCTGGGTTCCTGGACATGGAAGAATTGCCGGAATGAGCGTGCCGAGGAGGGCGCCAAAGAGTCCGCGAGGATTGGGCCTCCAGCCCAGCGTTTCCCTCTTTGTCACACTAAATACATGGCAGAAATACGGGCCGCTCTCCGGGCTGCTTGGCAAAGAAGATTGGAGACCGTAGAGGGGAACATATATTTGCGTGCCATTGCACCGCATCTGTTCCTATGGACCTGCCTCCAATGTCGCCACGTCTTTAGGTTGCTTTCTGTCGTCTCCGAATTTGACACTCTCGCGGGAAGCCCCGACATTTGATGGAGCGCTCGCCTGTGCCTTACTGTGACGACTGTTTTTTCCTCCAAACTATTCGGCCCATTTTCGTTGTATGTTCCAGTCTGGGTGGTCTTCGCGCACGTTACCTTCCCGGTACCAGGACGAGCGGGATCGCTACCGCTTTTCGCTTGTATTCGGGACGCATTCGTGCACACTGACTTGTGGACTTTACGACTTTTTGAAGGAGGCTGGCCTCCTCCACTTTATTTGACGGTTTGTTATGGGTTGCATGTTCCTGCGCTGGGAGGAGGCGGGCCTAGCTTCGACGCTGGAGCGTTCTTCCTTCTTGCTACTTCTTTGTTTTATTTTGTTGTTGTCTTTTTTAGCCTTACCTTTTATAGTTTTTATTTGTTACTTACATAGTTATTTGTTTCGTTAATATAGCCTAGTAGAAGGCTGTATTACGAGTACAGTGACTTCTGCCCTAGTAGCCAGTCGCCAGATGGGCTTCTAAATCTTTTTTAAAAAGTCTGCGTGCGTAAATATTGTCTTCATTCAGCCGCTGTGAAACAGTCAGGCTGGATATATTGATGGCCAAAATGTCACTAATCTCTCATCTTTATAATTAATAACTACATGAACCTTTTTTCTCAGAGGCTGACCGAATAATATGAGCTACACCAATTGAATGATTGAAAATCTCTGCGAAAACACCAATTGAAAGACCTTCTTGGTGACGCAGCCTTACAATCAGTTCATGAAAAGAAATTGTTGTGACTTATTTAGGAGGTATATTATCTCTACAACAATGGATAAGATTAAACAGAAGTTACTTGTTATGCAAATAATGCCGGTTTTCTCTACCAGAAAATTTACCGTTTAGATCATTTTCGATATTTAAAATTTTCTAGTAAATTTCTTGTGTTGATAACTTTCCTTTTATTCATCCAACTTTCTTGGAAACTTCGGATTTCTCTGGAAATAATTAAAAAGATGTGATAGAAATACATCCTTTCTTATCTTTTTGAAAGCTACATACTATATCTACCACAGCACATTTTTGTCTCTGTTTCTTAGCTAATCGCTAATCTTACCAAACAACTACTATTCACTACAATACAGTCTTATGTTCCTACAAATGTCTATTAGAATCTATCTAAACTCACCACACATCTCTTCTCAACTATAAAACACATCCTCATTTACTTATTTTCAATTTCAAGGTTTACAAGCTTTGCTCCATGTAAACTGTCTTCGGTATGGCAGGAAACAGCTCGTGTTTGCAAACAACCAAAGCGTGGATTGTTATTGTTACTTTGTTATCATCCGCATATTTTCATTTTCACAACTTTGCCACTTATTCTTTTTCAAAACATTCTATCGCTCTTATAGTAAACAGTTACCCGTCAAAACGCTGTATTAATCAAAATTTTATATTTGTTTTTAATTTGTTTTATTTATTTATTTGTTTGCGCTCTTGTTTTCTCCGCTAAACGGATAGACCTCGCTGAGTGTTATCTATCATCGGAATGAATGCTTGCCAAAATTGCCTCAACTCTAAGAGCAGGATTTGCCTTAATTTTGTAAGATTGCCGAGTTCTGGAGAGATACGTCCCTTGCACCCAACCCTTGAACTCTTGGAGAATCTTCTCCTGAGACCTTCCAAGCTATATTCCTTCGGGATGATTTGACTTACATTAATTTAAGTACTTTTCATTAATTGTTGTTGTTGTTTAAATGGTTTATAACCCACTTTTACCCTCTATCGGCTCTATTCGGGTTTGGTTCATTTCATAGTTTTTTTGTTTTTTTTTAATAATATATGAGTTATATAGAAGTAAATTCTTGGTTTAAAAAATGATTATTAGATGGAACGGTGAAGGGTGGGGGATGCTGAAATGGCTATGTAGAGGTAATTGGAATGAGTGGATAAGTGATTGATTATGTAATGAATTGCGGAGATTGGTGCTTATGAAATGAGCAAAAATGAAATGGATGGTGTGACAGATTTACGAGGATGATCCAAATGAGTTTAAAAGAAATTTAGTTTCTATATCTGTTTAAAAATATTGGCTTCTTTTAAGTATTTGGTTAAGTTATTTATCATAAGCGAGTTATCCGATAGAATATTTCGTAGAGTTGGTCTTGATTCTAGGAGGCAGTTCCGCTGGCTTTGGTAAGTGGGTACTCTATTAACCTTCGTCTGATTGTTATTCTCTTATTGCAGTTGTTACATTCCATCCCTCATTTAATTCCACTACCTACTTTGTTCTGAGAGTAAAATAAACAACATAAATCTTGATTCAATGAAGCGATTTATTCTACTAAATGTGCAAGAAGCATTTTATTTCCATTAATGAGTAATTTGCATATGAATATTTTCTAATCGTTTTTGGTTTTTGAGAAAGGATAGCTATGGGTGATCCAAGTGTAGCCCAGCCGTAGTTGTCCAATCACTACCTCCTCTCTTCTGTTTCTCCTTTCCGATGTCGGCCAGTTGTTTGTTTCTCTTTTAACGTTCCTGAGATGTGGGTGGCCATTTGTAAGCCAGTCTGTATTCCATTTGGAGAAGATTAATTTCTTAGCTTAATTTATGTAGTCTCTGTTATGTGCCCGTTTACTGGCTCCTCAGTGTTTTCTCTGATGCCTACATGCTCCGGACACCAGCATAGATTTATTTTATGGGGAAGAAAGCTTATTTTGTGCATGATAGCAGATATGCGAGGATGGTACTTTGTTGAATTATGTATGAGTGCTAAGACGCTTGTGGAATCGGTGAATATGGTGGCTTTGAGAGCCATGCGAATTGCTGTGAGTTCTGCTGTTAGGACTGACGCTGCTGGTGGTAAGTGTGCCATTTGGTTCCCTTCTGGGTAAATGGCTGCATAGTTAACGCCATATGCCGACTTTTAGCCATTGGTGTAGATTGGTGTGTCCGTTTGGTGTCCGCTTCTGTGTTGTTTGAAGAGCTGAGCTACTGTTGAAGGTGGGAGGGAAGATTTGGAGTAATGTACTATTGGCTGACACACCTTCGGATTTGTTGTCTTCCAAGGTGGGATATCGGGATTTCCTTTGGAGAGGACTTTTAACGGTGGAAATTGTAATTCTTTTAATGTGTTATGTGCGTGTATGGATAGTATGTGCGCAGTCTGAATCTTTCCGGTGGAGTTGTGTTTTGGATGATTCGTAAAAGTTTGTAGTTCTCACGGTTTAATTGGATAAAGTATTTTAGACCATACTCGTCTATTCGAAGTTCTAGGGGCTGTAGGCATGTTTTTATTCATAGTGACAGCACGTGGGAGCTTTTGGAGGCTCCCGCTGCTATTCTAATAGCTAGATGGTGGATCGGGTCTAATTTTCTTACCAGACACTTTGTAGCTGCAGCAAAGAGATGTCTGCCATAATCCAGTCTGGGGAGCAGTAACCTTCGATGAATATGTACGAGTGTTTTTTGATCGGTCCCCAGTGCAAGTGGGATAAGCAGGTTAGTAGATTAAGGCAGTGTATGGAGCATCTTCGAAGGTCGTGTATGTGATGTCGCCATGTCTTTCTTTGGTTAAATATAAGATCCAGGAATTTGGCGTGGTCGGATGATTGGATTGGAGTTTCTGCCATAAAAAGTGGGATTATGGGCACTTGCCTTCTTCTAGTGAATGTTACTTGTGTGTTTTTTTTCTCTTGAGATGTTGAATCGATTTCGGTCCTTTTAGTCTAGAATAGAATTGATGGCGTCTTGAAGCTGTCGTGTGACTTCCTTTGCATTTGTTCATCTATGCTCCAAAGTCATCAACATACAAGGAATATTTTAGTGGCGGTGGGACGTTGAGAGGTAACTCGTTGATGGCTAGAACATATAGAGTGGTACTAAGGATACTTCTTTGTGGGACGCCCTCAAGCTGCTGAAGAAAATATTGGAGCGAGGTCCCTGGAGCTTCACACGGAAGTTTCTGTTTGAGAGAAATTTCCTTATAAAGATTGGCAAGTGTCCTATGAGTAATATTCGGTGTAGCTGGTTGAGTATGAGGCGTTTCCAGACACTGTCATAGGCTTTGGATAAGTCAAAAAATATTGCCATGACAAAGCTGCCATCCAAGAAGGCGCGTCCGATGTCAGTCTCTAGTAATATTAAAGAGGCCAGAGTCGATCTGTTTTTCCTGTAGCTATATTTTTTCGGTGAGAGGAATCCTTTTGATTCAAGATGCCGTTTCAGTCTATCATTGGACATTTTTTCTAAGAGTTTGCAAAGGCAGGACGTAAGGGAAATTGGTCTACAGCTTGTTGGTCGAGAAGGATCCTTTTGGGGTATTAGAAAGGCTTGACGCCATTCTTCTGGAAAAGTGTGTGTGAGCCAAAGGTCATTAAATATTTTGAGGATGTTCTTTAAGCAGTTGTAGTGCGATCGACGAAGTATGGTGCAGGTAATTTGGTTATCGCCGGGAGCGGTGTTTGGAAAGTTAGCCCCCCGTAAGGGGCGCGGCGATTTGCCATCCTGGCCGCCGTGCTGACGGGACTCAGCACCCCGTCTGGCCCCAGCTTAGCCTCTCTTGCTTCCTTCAAAACACTTGTTTCCTCTCTTTTCACACAACCTCTCCCACAACTTTCTCTGGTTAGCCTCTAATTTCAAAGGGTAGATGCTGACCTTCCTTTCAGCCAACCGTCCCGCATCGGGGCTGAGGGGGTGGGGGACAATGTTCCCTAACCCCTGAGCTTTGGTCTGGGTTGGCTGGTTTTTAACTACCTGCTTCATCCCCACCCATACCTTCCTCACATCCCTTTTCCTCTCGTCTTCACAATCTATATTTTTACGCCGTGTCTAAGGTGGAGCCGCCATGCCGATGGACTGCCAGGCCACCAGGCGGGAGGGGTGTTCCCAAATGGCCGCGCCTGGCTCTGCCGGCCTGCAAGCACCTCTTGCAGTGCGGGTAAATGTGAGAGGTGGTGAGCTGTTGCGCCCCGTGTAAATAGGAGGGTCACCATGCCCAATGATGAGTATAAAAAAAAACCCAACTCCCAACTTCCCCAAGAACAACGGAGCCGCCCTCGGGCAGTTCCACCCCAAAAATGGAGGTCCTCCCCCCTTGTGCTTGCGCAGGGGACCCTCCATATTTCTCTAACCGGAGAGGAGGCTTACTCTTCTCATTCACCTACGGGTGCAGGGGACTCCCCCTCACCCCCTTCTCTAGAGGTGCTTTCGGGCACCTCCCTATTTCCAGCGGCAGTCCCTCCTTTTCTTTCTAAGGGGACTGCCAAGAAAGCCAGCAGGCAGCCCTTAGCCAGCCGCTCCCCATCGAAGCGGCTCGGTAGGGCAAACCCGCTTAGGGGGGGAGAGGGAAGCCAGGCCCCTTCGGTCGCTTCCCTCAAAAGACCTGCTGGCAAGAATTTTACACCTTGCCGAAATGAAGGCTTGTGCCTCCCCACAAATGACTCTTGACTGTGCCAAGGGGACCTGCGATGTCCTGGGAGGGAATGGCCAACTGGAGGCCCCTCCTGTGATAGACATGGTCCTTGAAGAGACCCAGCCTCAGACGGTAGGGCCTTCCATGGGGGGGAATTCGGGCTCGGCGCCAAAAACCGAACCCGAATCCGCCCCTATGCAAGGTCCTCCTCAAATGGCTGAGGGCTCCGAGGCAGTAAAAGGAGGGGAGGGATCTCCTCCGATAGGTGCCCCTACGACAACCAGGACCTTCTCCATTTGTGAGAGGGACCTGGCAGAGGCCGGTCCATCTGGCCTGGGGGCTTCTGCCGGCGGGGGTGAGAAGCGGGTTCATTCCCCGCCCTCCTCTCCAAAAAAGAAAAAGTCTAAAAGGACTAAAAAGACGAAAAAGACTCGGGGCTCCTCTCCATCCGCGGGGGCTGCGGGGACGGATGGGTCTGCTGCCACTTTGGTAGGCGACCAAGCCAAGATCAGCACATCCGGCCCCTCTACCCCCTCGTGTGCGGAGCCCCTGACTAAAACTAACACCAAGAGTGCACAGGGCGGAGCCTCGATGACATCGGGGCCCCTCATTCAGAGGTTACCTGGCGTTTTCGAGCCCGCTGGCTTCAAACGCTTCCTCGTTATTCGCTCCACTGATGGCACCATGTTGTCCAAGGGCAACATGATCCATCAGAGGAGAGGATTAGCTAGTGCAATTGGTAGAGAGCCGAAGGTGACCCGTTTCTCGGACGGCAGCCTTCTGGCGAATGCGGCGAATCCCGCCGAGGCGGCCAAGATAAGTGCTATTCGGACACTTCATGGCACCTCGGTGAGTGTGACGCCGCACTCTACATACTATGAACTTTGTAAAAGGAAGAGTTTATGCGAGGGAACTCGTTGACTAATCCATTGAGGACATCACCCTAGAGCTGGCCGACCATGGGGCGGTCAAGGTCGAACGTGTGATGAGAAAACAGGGAGAGGCCTCGAGACCCACCCCTACACTCTTCGTCACGTTTGACTGTGACAAGCTCCCTGAGTCGGTGCGTGCCGGTTGGTACCGCTATCGCGTGAAGGCATTCGTGCCACTTCCGCGGCGGTGCTATTACTGTCACCGCTTCGGCCATACGAATCGCTCATGTAGACGTGCAAAGTCGGGGTCACCCGAAGTATGTGTAAATTGCTCCAAGGTCGCACACGATAAGTCCAAATCGTGTGTGGCCAAGTGCATCAATTACGGAGAGCCGCACCCTGCTTCTTCGAAGCAATGTGGTGCATGTCTCCTGGAGAAAGAAATCCTGGCCGTTCAGGCCCAGGATAGACTCTCATTCCGCGAGGCTAAGGATTTGGTCCTGGCGCGCCCAGCCCTGCCTGTGACGTCATATGCCTCAGTAGCTAGAAAGGCACCCTCTGCTCCTGGCCCATCCAGGCCAACGAGCACGGTTGTTTCCGCGCCCATTCGGAGCCCTTCTGCGGGCTCTTCCCAACCCGGGCGCTCCCCTGCTAAAGCTGGCGGCAAAAAGGGTTCATACCCAGCCCCGGATAAAACCAGGGCTCCCCCCTCTTCCCCCAGCGTGACCGTTCCCCGTAAGGCGAAACGGCCACGCGCCTCCACCGAATCGTTAGACTCACAGGAGGCAACACCCCTGAAGATGGTCGCTAGGCCATCTTACGGGGTTCCTAAAGCTGTCCCCCTAAAGGAGGACAGCAACAAAGGACCTTCGGCTCCGGCGCATACGCCCCGAGGTGGAGCGAGTGGCTCGGAGACGGTGGTTCCTCGAAAAGAGGGCCCCCCGCCTCCGAAGCCGCAGCGCCCGCCTAAGGTTTCGAGGCAGAGGGAGGAAAAGACTCGCATGGCGAGCCCAACCTCCCCCAATAAGTCCTCGAAGGCGACAGCGCCTCCAGCGCTTTGTCCGACCAACAGCGCCCGGGGTTCTGCCCACTAGAAGCGTACGGCCATTCCCGTGAGGGTCTACAGTTCGAGGAGGGCCCCCGCGTCTCCTCCGAGCTAGGCCTGGAGGGCATATTCCTTCAATGGAATTGCCGTGGACTCCGGGCCAACTGGGAGGAGCTGCGGAGGCTCGTCTCGTCCCGCTCCCCGTTAGCTATTTTTTTGCAGGAGACCATGCTAGGCGCGTGCCTCCTGCCCGCCCTCCCGGGGTACAAGGGTCTTGCGACCCCACCACCGCGGGATGGCCGAGCTGGGGGATGCGCGGTTTACACCCGGCATGATGTCTCCGTTCTTCCTTTCTCTCTAGATACCTCCCTTCATGCAGTGGCTGTGCAGCTGCACCTGGATAGGAGGTATATTATCATATCTGCGTACATTCCACCGTCAGCTGACTTCGACGCGGGGGACTTCCGCCGCGTCGTGGCACGGTTGCCGAGGCCCTATCTCTTGCTTGGAGATCTGAATGGCAGGCATCCTCTCTGGGGAGATTACTCCATAAATCCCAGGGGACAAGTCCTTGCCGATCTGATCGAAGAGCTTGAGATGGGTGTCCTAAATGTGGATGAGTTTACGCATCACTGTCCGAGAACCGCTTCATTTTCTTGCCTTGACCTATATTTGTGCTCTTCGGATGCACAGCCTGATTTTGATTGGGGGGGTGGTCAATGAACTCCATGGTAGTGATCACTTTCCCATTCAAATATCATTTTCAGGGCAACTGCCGCCTGAGAGACCACTCGGTGGTGCTTGGCGCGGGCGCGGTGGCCTGCATTTCAGGAAATGACTAAATTATCTATCTCACTCGAGGAGTTTAGGTCGGTAGATGAGGCCGTTGAGTTCTTCTCCGGCAACCTCATCGCCGTGGGCCTGACTACTATTCCTAGAACGTCTGGCCGTTTTGCACGCCAACCACTCCCATGGTGGTCGGCCGAGTGTGAGACGGCCCTGAAACAGAAGCGTTATGCCTACATGCGCTATAAGCGCCGCCCGAACGATTTCACTGTCGCTGAATTTCGTCGGGCTAGGGCTACGTTCCGGTATATTTCGAAGCACGACCGCCGCTCTTCTTGGTGGGCATACGTGTCTTCACTTAACGGGAAGACCCCTTTAGCTGAGGTGCTGAGGTGTGAAAGCGAGTCAAAATGACTCGGGGCAAGTTCTCGCAGGACCGCCCCCCCGTTCTCCAGGAGAAGGGGACCGCAAACTCGGACCCCGCGTGCGTGGCGGAATCCTTCGCGACCGCTTTTTTTGCATTCTCTAGCCGTGATGCTGCTCCGCCAGCATTCAATGCACGTCGTGATGTCGCGGAAGGCCGCCGGCTGGACTTTACCTCGAGAGGCGGAGAACCCTTCAACGACAAGTTTCCTGTAAGCGAGTTGCGTTCCGCTCTCGCTTCGTGCGCGGACACCACCCACGGTACGGACGATGTCCCGTACGCCATGCTTCGACATCTAGGTGAGCGAGGCGTGCCTTTCTGTTAGATTTGTTCAACAGGATCTGGGTGGAAGGTCTTCTCCCAGACTCCTGGCGAATCGCTACTGTGCTTGCCTTTCGCAAACCGGGGAGAGATCACTCTACTCCGACCGGTTTCCACCAATCTCTCTAACCTCTTGCGTGTGCAAGTTGATGGAGGAATTTGTAAATGTTAGATTAGCATTTTTCCTGGAAAGCGGAGGCCATCTGTCTTCCGCACAGTGGGGCTTCCGCAAGTTCCACGACGGATGCTCTGCTCCGACTGGAAAATGCCGTCTGCGAGGCTTTCCTTCGTAGACAGCACTACGCCACGGTCTTTTTCGATCTGGAGAAGGCCTATGATACCGCATGGCGATACGGTATCATGGAGACTCTCCACACGATTGGGGCGAGGGGCCGCCTCCCAATTTTTATATTTGAATTTTTGCGAGTTTGTCGATTCCGCGTACGGGTGGGGGGAGCCCTCTTCGGCCCAAAGGAGCAGGAAGAAGGTGTCCCGCAGGGAAGTGTCCTCAGTTTCACACTCTTTGCCCTGAGCATCAACGGCATCACCTCGGTGCTGCCGGAAGATGTTCTTGCTACGCTCTACGTGGACGACCTTTCGATCTCTTTTGGCCCGGCCCAGATGCCAACTCTGGAGGGTCGACTCCAACTGGCATTGAACCGCGTCTCTCGCTATGCCAAAGCGCACAAGTTTCGGTTTTCTTTCGCCAAGACTAAGGTGGTGCACTTCTGCCGTCATCCACGGCTTCACCCCGACCCAGATTTGTTTCTTAATGGGGTGCGCCTGGATGTGGTTGAGTCGCACCGTTTTCTTGGTCTTGTATTCGACCGACGCCTCACCTGGGAGGCTCATATTCGCAGCCTTAGGGTCTCTTGTACCCGCGCCATGGACATTCTCCGTTCCGTAACGTTCAGCGCTTGGGGCGCTGATAGGGCTACTGCCTTACTTTTTTTATCGATCCTTTGTTCGTTCGAAGCTCGAATACGGATGCGAGTTTTATGCATCCGCAGCCGAGCGTTTATTACGGAAGGTGGATTCGATCCACCACACCGGCCTTCGCCTTGCGACCGGTGCCTTCCGCACTTCCCTCATTGAGAGCCTGTTGGTCGATCCTGGGGAGATGCCACTCGCTCTGCGCCGCGTGCAATGTATCACTCGACTGTACGCGCGAGCCCGGCGCCTCCCTCAGTCGCCAACAGCTCTCACTGCATCCGCAGCTGATCTCGATGGTGCCTATGCCGTCGAGAGACGCCAGTCATACCCTAAGCCTTTTGGGTTTAGGGCCAGGAAACTCCTTCGAGAGGTAGATATCGCTCTCGGGCCGGTGGCGCCCCTGGTTCTGCCCAGGACGCCACCCTGAAGGGTACCACATTTGGCTATTTGTCGCCACGCCTCTGCTCCAAAAGCTTGTACTGCGCCGGGAGTATTGCGTTCGACCTTTTTGGAGCACACATCGTGTCACGCTGGAACCGTGACAGTGTATAAGGATGGCTCCAAGTCCCAAGAGGGGGTCGGCTTTCACGCCGTATTCCCTCTGTTTGAAATCAGCGGGGCTCTACCAGGCGCTGCGTCTGTCTTCACGGCCGAGCTGGTGGCAATACACCACTCGGTACTGGAGATTACGCGACGTGCCCGGTTCGGAGCCTGGATTGTGATCTATAGCGACTCCCAAAGTGCCCTGAGCGCTCTCGGGGCATTGGAATCTCCGCATCCCCTGGTTCGCGATATCCGTGACGCCACGGTTTTGGCGAGCCGGGCAGATGTCGAGATTATCTTCTGCTGGGTTCCTCGACATGTAGGAATTGCGGGGAATGAGTGCGCCGATGAGGGCGCCAAAGAGTCCGCGAGGACTCTGTGACCGGACCAGCGTTTCGCTCTTCCTCACACCGACTACATGGCAGGAATACGGGCAGCTCTTCGGACTGCTTGGCAAAGAAGATGGGAGACGGTCGAAGTGAACTTAAAGTTGCGTGCCATTGCGCAGCGACTGTTCCCATGGACCTATCCCCCAATGCCGCGGCGGCTCCAGGTTGCTTTCTGTCGTCTCCGCATCGGACACACTCGTGTGACGCATCGCTATTTGATGGAGCGCTCGCCTGCGCCCTATTGCAACGACTGCGTCGTCCCCCAGACTGTTCGGCACATTCTTGTCGAATGTCCCAGTCTGGGTGATCCTCGCGCACGATTCCTGTCCCAGTACCGGGATGGGCGGGGTCGCTACCGCCTGTCCCTTGTGCTCGGTTCAGATCCGTGCACATTGACTTGTGGACTTGTTGACTTCTTGGGGGAGGCCGGCCTTCTCCCTATTATTTAAGCAAGGTTTTTTTTGGGTTTTTTTTTTTTGCATTTGTTTTTTTTGTTTGTTTTTTTTCTTTAGTTGCACGCTCCTGCACCGGGGGGACCTCTTCCCGACGCACCAGCTTGCTTCCTTTCCCACTTTTGGGGTGTTGTTTTTTTTCTCTTTAATTTTATTTTAAAGTAGCCTAGAACTAGGCCAGTTTTAATACGGCGACTAATGCCCAAGTAGGCAGTCGCCAGATGAGCTCTTAAAAAAAAACAAAAAAACAAAACTCAGTTTGTATATATTCTGTTATATACTTTGTACAATCTTTTTTCATTTACAAATTAATTAAGAAATAATCTGAAAGAAAAATGCAATTAATCGCTTCAACGATGCTAAACTTAAAGCTGGCATTTTTGTAGGGCCGGAGATCAGAGAATTGATACGTGACAGAGAGTTCAAAAATAAACTTACTCCACTTGAGTTGGCAGCATGGGATTAATTTTTCCATGTAGTGCAGAACTTTCTTGGTAATCATAGAGCTGAAAACTATGAAGAACTAGTGGACAACATGCTAAAAGTTCCACCGAGATATTGCAATGATGGAAAGCAGGTATCAAAACCGCTTCAACGAAAACATGATGGTGAACTACTGCTGGTTCGTAAAACGCAAGGATCCTATATCCACGTACAATGGTCTCAAACGTTTTTGAAGAGATTTATAGTTAGGTGAGTACTACCTCTTTTATATGTAATAAATATCTTGTGTAGGTCTGCATAAGGATGTACATAATGCCAACTAGGGTGCCCCGATTCTAAACCTTTGCTCAGAAACGTCTCATTCTTCTCAAACTCTTAAAAATTTATGATTAATTGATCCAAGGTGACAAAGTAAGTCATAGAGCCTAGTTGCATAACTCAGGAACCTTACGTGCTAGGGTAAATCTGAGCACAGATTTGCAATCAGCGTACCAAAATTAGCTAGATATAACAACATTTACTCAAGTAGCAAAGACAAAGTTAAAATTTGTTGGTTAGTGTAATGAGCTGACATCGAAACTAACAAGGGTAAAATTATTCGAATACTGAATGGCATTCAGTTTAGAAATAAGGTCGTAGCTATTAGTAACATGTGAATGAGAAATGGTCCGAACTAAACGTGTAAAAAAAGAAGGAAGCCACTTAGAGAGAACATAAGAAACAAAACCAACAGAACTTATAATAGGGCGTTAACGGAAGTTTTGTTTTTGCATTTATACAAGTTCATACAAATAAGGAAGGGTAGCGTTACTTGACTTGAATTTTGAAACCAATTCAGAGAAGTTTTTAAGTAATAAGCGAATAGCCGTACATTTTTATGCAAATCACTATTAACTTGTAGAGTGGGATCTTTCAATACTGGGTTCTAAGTAGCTTGATCACTTAATAAATCGTTCATTTTAGTTATATATGAATTTTTATCCATAATCACAACAGTTCCAGACTTATCGACACTTTCTTGCCTCTCGGTTTGGCCTTGTTACCTGTTATAGCTAAATGTTAATGTGAATTTACCCATCTCTCTCCTACTCCCTCATTGGTAATTTCTTGTCTTAGAGGCGGTCCTTTATCTTTTACTAGCTTATATATTTTCTTATTATATTATTTTCTCGTGTAGTTATCCTTGAGAATGAACTGAGTAAAGTTCGAAAGGACTTGGAAGCACGTTTTCATTTTTCCTGCAGGACATTGTGCTCATTGTGAACCTCACGCGCTACTCTGTGAGTTATTCATTTCAACAGGGTCAAAAACTGTGCTAAGCCGTCGCTCTCGATGTCACACTGGTTTACCTCGAAGATCTTTTTGAAGTTGGTGAGATAAGACTCGAAGTCTTCGCCTTCTTTAAATACGGGGAGTTTTATGGTCGCAGACTGCGGTGCGTCTAGTCTAGAACTTAAGGAGTTTATGGGAAAGCATCTCGTTCCTAGCTCTGTTCATTTCCAATTCGTGAGAGCGAATTCTCTTTCTTTCTTCTCATTCCTTTTCTTCTCTTCTTTCTTCTTGTTCCTGTTCTTCTTTCGGCTCTTTCTGTTCTTTCTTCTTCCTGGTTATAGGCCATCAGATCTTTTTACTATAGCTTCAACTTACGGCTCGAGATGAGGCCTTGAAGGACAACAATTGAATTGCCTGGGGAAATAAAATTAATAGTTAAACACGGTCATTCGTCAAACGATTCACACAAAAAAAATGAATCAAAAATGGGAACGGAAACAAATACACTTCACAAATAAGTATGCAATGGTTATTTCTCACCTTTTAAACTCCAAAACCGGAACCAAGATTAACCCTAATAAACTGGCGCCAGTTTAATATATAATAGATATACTATATATCGTAGAATAGGGTCAAGTTAACCCTTTCTGCGTTTCTCAGCAGAGTGGGATGACGGCTATGTGTGTGGGAGATTTATATTATAAGCAGAGTGTGAATTAGCTAAATGTAGGTAGGCCAAATAATCGACTATCTTGGAGGTTCCGGGAAAATAGAAAAACGGGTACAAAAAAGACTTTACTAATATGCAAATTAATATTTCTTTACAAGGTTATAAGGGGTTTTAAAGCAAGCTATATACACATTAAACGCACACGAGTCTCAGCCGCTAAAAGGAAGGGGGAAGAGACTTGGCGGGGACGGTCGCCGTACCAACAAACGGACAATATTGAACGAGGGTTTCTCGAATGACCTTGAGCGTATATGAAGCCGAAGATGGAGGCTTACACTAGGGGAGAGGTAGAAGAGAGAGCACTTGCACAGGAGAGTTGCACGTTGCTGTTACCCCCGAGACTTGGTCCGAAAGAGTAATCCTTGCCTTGGAGCAAAGTTCAAATAATAGTCTCTTGCCAATTACTATTATACCATGAACTTAGTTCTTGCTTTGGAGTTAGCACACGAATCGAGACTGGGTACGTTGGTTCGAGGAGCGGATAGAACGAGTACGGGGTAGACTCACGCGAATTAATCAAGAATACCCGGAGCTTGAGGGGTTCTGCGAGAATTGTGCAGAGTCCAATGGGATGCGAATAGCGAGTACTGATTGGGGGTGGGCAGAGGATACTAATGGGGTGGGCAGACGGTGGATACTGCCTTCCAACTCTGGCGCCGGAGGATTTATATTGGGGTCGAATGGGCTTTTCTTCCCCTCCTTCCGAAGGGGAGAGTTCCAGGGTCTGACTCATCTACAGGCGAGAGTAGCCTCGCCCTATTAGCATGATCGTGAGAAGGTTCCTAAGTCGGCGAGGCGAAACTTTGTTCGACTTCAGATGGTTTTCTGCGATGGCAGGCTTTCAGGCCCTACGGCGTCTCATGATTTCGCACTTCCATTAAGGCAGACAAAAGGGTCGACCGGGTGGCTGGTCTCTCTCTCTCTCTCTCTCTCTCTCTCTCTCTCTCTCTCTCTCTCTCTCTCTCTCTCTCTCTCTCTCTCTCTCTCTCTCTCTCTCTCTCTCTCTCTCTCTCTCCATTAAAGGCGCATCAGCGCGGATCTTTCTATCTCTCTCTGAACTGTGACAATTACTCTTTCGCCCAGCAATGAGAGGTCACCTGTAGCATGGAAAACTTTGCTGCGGCTGACATCTCTAAGAATCTCTCCTCTCCAGCCCCTGTGTCCAAAAACCACCCCCTCCCCCACACACACACCGCGGCTTCAAAGCCTGCAGGAGGATCTGCGTCTATACATACATATATCACCTACACAGTTTCACTTCTCTCGTGTCACCAATTTACTTACAGATATCTCTTTAAAAATATTCTGAAGATACGTCCTTGTTGCTATTGCGTTTTATATCGGAGAGGAATATAAAGATCGCATTAAATAAATTGCGTTATGTCTGGATTTACTATGCAAATTAGCCATTTAAATAGATTTATTCGTTTAGGATTTTTTTTACTCCTATAAATTTAAATTCAACGTCTATGAATTTAAAAAAGTTAAAATAGAGTTCAACTTCTATGAATTTTTACAAAGGTTTAAAACGTTAAACGTTAAAAAATAGAAAATAATAGATTTAAAGAGTCAGGACCCGGTTTGATTCAACGTCGTTCTTCATATTCCAAAATTATTACAGATTTTTAAGACTTGAGGTTGACTACTAGTAATAAATGGTCAAAAGTGTAAACAGTAAAAATATGTTAAGTAGTGTACAAATGAATATTTACCTACTTCTAATGCTCAAAGTGCGTGGAAGGTAAGACTTTTAAATAAGGAATTGAGATGGTCAAAGTTATTAAAATGCAAGGAAGAGATGAATAAAGAATAATTATCATAGCAATGCAAGTGTCATAAGTGAGAAGCAGCGAAAATGGTGAATAACTATGCAAATAAAAATTACAAACACTGCAAATAATATAAAGAGTTTAAAGATATTAATAAATGCTGAACAGTAAAAATGGTAAAGATAATTTGCAATAACGCAACTAAATATAACAAACAATGCAAATAGTATAGTCAAAAGAAGTAGAGCATAATTTGAATATCTTTTAACTCTTTACGAGCCCCAGGTATGACCATTTATAAATTGCCTCTAATTATTACTCCTCTCTTTTTTATATAGGAATTGCCTTCATCATGTTGTTCCTTGGTCTGCTTCGCTTTATATATGTATCTTCTATGTCCGTTTACCTCTTGATTAAAGTTGAGCGCAGACATTCGCACGCTTGTTTTTTGTATTATGTAGACAGATGATGTGGACCGAGATGATTTCTGAAGTTCTTTCTCCAAAGGGTACCAAGAGCCTAGATAAATCGCCACAACACTGTTTTGGTTGTTTTACACCCACACTTAGTCATGTATTTAGTTTTCTTTGTTGTTTACTTATTTCTATATTTATTAGCGATTTATTGTCTATGTTTTTGTTCGTAACATATCGATGCTCCTGAGTTACGTGCTCCACCCATCCATTATCGATCATAGGCGAAGTTCTTTGAAACGATAGTAAAATTCACGCAAAGATCAGTAGGACAATCGCAGATAAAAACATGGGTCCGCTTTCCAGTTCTCGTTGGATTAGGACTGTTTTACTCCTCTGCCCCTCCAAATTGAGCAGAAACCCCTTTGTGGTCCAAAGTAGGGTCACTGCCGTCGTACCAGAGATATCTGGCTTTGAAACACCCTTCGGCTGCTTCCGGAGTGGAAGAGTGATGTGTTGCTATTGATTGGCTATGTACGTGACGCCTCAGACTCAACGCACTGCCTAATTATATGCTACCCCTTACAAGCGCCATTCTTTTTCTGTCCTCTTAAGCTGGCAATCGAACCTAATGCAAGAGGGAGGGGGATACACCGCAGTCTTATCCACTAAGGGGTGTGGAGAGGTCCACCCCTCTTGATGGAGACAAGTTTCGACCCCGGAACGCTTCGCACGATAAGCTGTAATTCTCATCTCGGATACTCGAATTCAGGTTAAGGCGGACACACCTCATCACAACTCAGCTGCCTCTTCCACTTCCTTCCTTAGCACACAAAACACATTAGTTCCGCTTGGTTTCCATTCCAAACTCCCCTGAGGCGGGTCGAGTGGCTCTCTCTTGGGCCAGGAAGTTCGCCGGCTCGCGTGTTAATGGAAGACAGAGCGGTAGCATCATTACTGCACGATCCGATCCACCGATGACCAGGTGATCCTGGTAGCCAGTATTGTTGTACTGACCTATATGTTATTTTTTGAGGTTGGGGTTCGCGTCAAAAGAATGAAACAAGTCAATATGATGATGATGATAATAATAAGAAAAGTGCGAGAGTTAACATCGTGACTCAGTGGTAACGCCCGCGCTTCTAATGAGGCAGGTACGAATCCCGTTGAAGGTTGAATTTTCCATCACAACCGAAGAGTAATTCTCTTATGAACTCATCTCTGTATATATTAATGTGAAAGATATATGTGATATATTTATTTTTCAAAAATACTTTCTATGGAGCCGAATTCGTTTTGTAGACAACGTTTTCAATGTTGGAACACAGTTTTTTTTAAGTCCTTCTTTTGACTAGAATCATTTGACTGTTACTCTTTAAGCTTCCATTAGTGAACTTAATTTGTGTTTCTCTGAGGTGTTTTGATCCTTTGGTAAGCAATTCTCGTTTTGCTCTCAGAATATATTTTCAATTTTAATTCGTCTTTATTGTCCTCAATTTAATTCGCAGGCTGAATAGCTCCTCCTTCTGGTCCAAGTGTTTTTGCTTAGCTCCAGTTTATTTCATAGAATAAAGTGGAATAAACGACAACAACTACCTACTTCACTTACAATCATTTCAAATGAAAATTAAAGATTCTTATTCAATAGAAACCTGAGGGCAGCAATGTTCTTGTCAATAAACATAGGATCGGGAAGCTTCTGGAGACAAATATCATAATGAATTACTGTACATCACGGCTTTCAACGCTAATGCTTTTGCTTGACTAATTTGCTATGTCATGGCATGACATTACATTATATCAATACCATATTATATCTATAAGGGAGGGACCAACAACTTAAGAGCGAACGGACAAAAGGGACGGAAAACCACGAGTTTAGACTGGCTGAGTAGCGAGAGAGTGCAAAGAGGTCAGGTAAATTATGGACAATGGCAAAGCTCAAGGTTATTTAAAGAGTCATATGTAAAAATATAATTTTATTTACACAAAAATAATGAGAGAATTGATGGGTAAAATTACCTCAGAGAATTAACGGGCAAAATCACATCAGTAAATGAAAGGGGGAATTGTAGTTATAAATCAGGCTATGAAGTTAGAACTTAAGGTATTCCCAGAAGAGACTATTCAAATGGGGGAGGATTAACTCAATTGGGTTACTAAAAGGGGGAGAGGGGTTGGCTCACGGATGTCTTCTGCACTTGAAGTGAGGCCGCTCGGACTTCAAAGCGGGAGGTTGGAGTGATGACGGTTCTCCAAAAGCAAGAGGTGGGGGGGGGAGTAACTTCTGGTCCAGGGGAGAGTATTTCAGCTCCCCCAAATGAGGAGGGCTTCGTCAGGAGTTGATAAAAGAAGTCGGGAAAATCACTCGCGCCGATCGTTCAGTGGAATTACCTCATGGCTGGGGCTAATTCCAAATACACAAAATATTCCAGCTGTCACTTTGCTTTGTTGCTAGCACTTGACTTGGAACCATGGGGAAATCTTCTGGGTTCTGTGCGAGACTTCTCAACTCTGTCTCTCCTCATGGGAGTCAAACTCTATTTATGTTCGAGGCTCTCCCCGAGGAAAGGTTAGCGGTAAACAGCTCTACTCTCGAATGGCCTCGAATCTTCTTGCAGAGGCCATTCTAGTCCGCGTAAAGGTGAATCGTGGGGGACAAGGTTCAAGGCGACCGCTTGTTGAAGGGGATGAAGGGGTAGGCTTACCAATTTAGGCCTAACCAGGCCTTCTGCAGCGCGTGGAAGTTCCGTTTGCTCAAGATATTCCACGTGGGGTTCCCTCACATGCTATATGGATTCAAATAATGATCATGTAGCAGAATAAGGTCAAAAGGCGACCACGTGCCCTTATGTATCAAGCTGGTCATGAGATCACCGGATGAAGCTTTTAAAGAATAGCTGAACCAGGGGCAGGGTGCAGCCTATGCCGTTATCACACTACAGCTGTATTTGCATAGGGACCGATTTCATCGTCTCCGACGGCCACCTTTCAGCCAACATTCCTCCCTTCCGTCATAAGATCGAAGTCCGTCGGACATCCCACGCCAACATTATCACAATCCCCCTCCTGGAAGGAGTCGCCCACTTTTCCGTAAAATTGCAAGTGTGTGTGGAGGCGGCCGCCAAAGCCACCAAAAGCCACTTAACCAGGCGCTTATATAATCCTTCGACTCAGTTTAGTAAGCAGCACCAATAAAATTCCCACCTACAACGGCGAACGAGCTGAATGACTCTCGCCTCACCCCATCGGCGATTTCGATTCGAGGACGAAGGCTAAATCGACATCCGTGAACTCTGCCTATTCAATCAGCGAGTATCTGACGAGTATTACCCTATCCAAAGGCCATCTAAGAGTGCTCCGTCAACTGAAGCGAGAGGTAACCCGAATTTCCCCTTCGCATTCATCGTATCCCAACTGGCGCCTTTTCTGCAACGAGCACGTAAGCAATTGTAGCCGTTGCCGCCTGCAGATTGATCTAGAATCGGGCTTACCCAAGCGATCCATTCTGTGTGCGCGCCCCGGTTTAAAATCCCTCTTTAAATCACCGACCTGAATCCGACCTCCTTAATCCCCTAATTAACCCACCTGTACCTCGCGGAGACATTTAACTCCGTCTGTATGACCATTCCATTTAAACTCAATATTTGTGTATGTTTAAATATTAATTTGTTTTTAGTAAAGATGTATTTTCGTCATTGTCTTTCTTTTGCAATTCCAACGCGTGCCATCTACCTGTTCATTTTTGGCCAACTTGCACTCTGAAATATTTTTTTTTAAAAGGACCCCGCAAAGTTAATAATAAACAATCTCCAATGGACCCATAACAATTTCCCCATTTACTAACGGTCTTCAACCAACTTCAGCCAAAGCCGCAAAAGTACCTACGTATATATATATATATATATATATATATATATATATATATATATATATATATATATATATATATATATATATATATATATATTATATTTGTTCATCCAACTCCCGATTTCACCAAGAACTCGTATTTCTGACAAACTATTTCAAACGAAACGGTTTTCCTGCGTCTCCGACTGAACAAATTACGGTCCAATTTTTAAACCATATTTACCATTCCAAATTTAAATTCCCTACTGTTTGCAAAGATATCCGTTACATAATCTTTCCGGATCTGGGTTTTTTAAATACAAAAAATTCAAAAGAAACTACATCTCTATTCAATAAATTCTTTTTCCATACCAATTTTAAGTTAATTTTTATAAATAGACACCACATAGTATTATACTTTAATTGTAAGGACAGAATCCCGCCTGAAGCAAAGTGCTCTGTTATTTTTGAGTTTACTTACCCCATTTGTAAACTGGGAAGATACATAGGCAATACAATGCGCTCGCTAAGGGCGAGGTTCTGTTCCCATTTGGGTGTTAGCTACAGGACAGGAAAGGTTCTCTCTACGAAAGAATTCTCACCTGTTAGGCTTCACTCTATTAATTGTAAAACTGAAATCACAACGGATGATTTTTGAAATCTTAAAAAACATCCCTGATCCCATATAAATAAGGATTCTTGAATCCATGTATATTAAATACCTTTCTCCTTCCTTAAATTCCGATTCTTCTTCTCACCCACTACTTCTACTCTAAACAAATATATTACCAACCTCCTAACCTTCTCTTTCTTCTTACGCTCCTCGCCCTTTCTCCCCAGTTATCCTCTAACGGCTGATTGTTTAAGGTTGGTTTATCCTGATGTGTTTCCTGTGTTTCCTCAATCGTTAATTTTTAACTCGCAACATAATAATCCCCAAATATCAATTACCTGTAAATTCCTCACTATCCCCACCTTAATAAACATTAAATAATTACCATAAATTCCTCATTTTGATTATCTGCATAAATCTAACTTAAATTGTTTTCCACGAATTGTATTTTCCAGTACCCGAAGATGGGTGAAAAGTTCACCCGAAACGTTGTATCTAGAAAATTAAATGAATTTCCATTTATACGTCCTTTCGTTCATCCTTCAAATTATATATATATATATATATATATATATATATATATATATATATATATATATATATATATATATATATATATATATAGAAAGAGAGAGAGAAAGAGCTACAAGGACAAGAAGTACCCTAGGAGACCTTACGGTCTATTCAAAGAGGGTACCTTTGGGCTAACAGTTGAGCAGGAACAGGTCTGCACAACGATTTAAGTGCCCAAACGGCCACTTTTCAAGACTTTGTCCAGTCTTGACTTGAACTGATCAACAGAATTGCTGTTGACAACTTGCACTGGAAGTGCGTTCCAGCTACCACAGATGTTGTATGTGAAAAATTTACCACACAGATCACGGTTGTAACACTTCAGTTCAAGTTTGTAGCCATGATTTCTCCTTCTGCCCTCACTAAGTTAGGAAATATCCGTGTAGTCTACATTATCAAAGCCTCTAAGTATTTTAAACACTACGATAAGCTGACCACACAGTCTCCAGGTTACCAACGAGAACAGATCTAATTCCTTTAACCTATCTTTGTAACTTTTGTGTCTAATAGAGGGAATCAGTTTGGTTGTAAGGCCTTCCACACGTGCAATATCCTTTCGAAACGAAGGACTCCAAAATTGTACGGCATACTCCAGGTGCAGTCGGACAAGTGAGTTGTACAAACACAGTACTATCTCCTTGGTTCGATATCCAAACTGGCGCTTTATGTAGTCTAGCATCCTTTGGGCCCTTTTCTCCGCCTCAATGCAGTGTTTCGAGAACTTGAGGTCACTAGTTATTGTTGCACCCAAGTCCTTCTCAGTCTCGGTGGATTCAATAGCAGTGCCCTTAAGGATATACTGAGATTGCTGGTTTTGGTGGCCGATATGCATCACATTGCATTTTTTCACGTTACATGGCATTTGCCACGTGTCCGACCACTCTCTAATCTTCTGAAGATCATCTTGAAGGCAGGCAGTATTTCCTTCCTTTGCGACGTTCATACCAAGATTGGTATCATCGGCAAATTTAGAAATCTTTGCAACAATGTCACCGTCCATGTCGTTGATGTAGATGATGAATAGTAGTGGTCCCAGGACAGAACCTGGAGGAACACCGCTAGTACAGGCACCTACTCAGAAGCCTGTCCAATCAACACTACCCGTTGCCGTCTGCCGTTTAGCAAGTTCTCTATCCAACTTGCTACATTTCCGTCTACGCCCAGCGCACGCACTTTCCGAAGGAGGCAGTGGTGTGGTGCCTTATCGAATGTTTTTTGAAAGTCTAACTAGATAACATCCACCGCCTTATCCCAGTTGTGCTCACTAAAAATGAAGTTGAAGAATCCCACAAACAAGATTCGTTAGGCATGACCGGTGCCTTTAGAACCCGTGCTGGGAACTCCTCAATCGCAAGTTGGACTCTAAATATGACGTCATTTTGTCCACCAAGATGCTTTCCATTAGTTTACCGATAATTGAAATTAAGCTGATAGGTCGGTAGTTCGACGGCTGGCTAGGGTCTCCTTTCTTTAAGATAGGAGTCACCTCCGCTTCACACCAGTCTCTAGGAACGCATCCGGTCCGGATTAACATGTTGAAGATTGTGCTCAGATTTCGTGACACTTCATCGCGTACTTCTTTCAACACTTTAGGTAGAAACCTGTCCGGGCCAGGTGACTTATTTGGCTTTAGATCAGTGATCTTTTTTTCTATTTCTACTTGGGTGAAGTTTATTTCCTCCAGCTTTTCCCTCAAGTAAGAATTCGTGGGCGGGAGATGGGACCATACTCTTCAGTAAACATTGAAGAGAAGTAGCCGTTCAAGAGGTTAGCATTTTCTGCATCTGAGTGCTATAATGCCCCCTCTTCATCACTAAAGGTCCAAACGTGTGATGGATTGGTTTACGGCCATTTCACGACAGATAACAACGTTTTGACAAAGATAAAACGATAAGTGTTGACAGTTTATCTCGAATTTATTAAAGCTTTTGACACCGCTCCATACAAACGACCTTTTATGAATTAAAAACTCACCGAATAAGGAACGTGGTATTAAAACGGATAAATGACGATGGGAAACTTAGGCAGAGAGTTGTTATCAATGGAAAGAGTTCAACATGGAGATCGATTACTACTGGCTTTCCGAAAAGCTTAATTTTTTTTTTAATATTGTCTAAATATCTAGCTTGGGTCTAAGGAGGGCACTGGATCTGAGGATCTACCTCTCTTGGGGTGCCAGCTGTATAACTGGAAGTTGACAATCAAGCAGGTAGCAGCATGAATGGGATTGATTATATCAGAGAAAAATAATCGTATAATGAATAAAATAATAAAATTTGTCATTGACAATTAGGAGGGGTAATGTAGAAACTTGACATGTCAAGTAAGAGCAATTGTCCAAAATCATAAAATATTTAAAAATGGTTTGTTTAAAACAACTAATCAAGATATTCTTATTATCATATTATACATGTATACTTAAATTTATTAATTTATAAAGGAATTACACTAATATAAATGAAAATTGGCTTGCATTACCTTTTTGAATTTTTAATCTTACATTAGGGTTATTGTACTTGGCAAAGTTTAATAAAAGAGCTCTTGTGCAACAGTGTCAAAGAAAGGAATAAAACGTAGGAAATAATTGGTTGGGCGAGGGGGGCGTGGGGCACTCACTGACTGGATAGGCCTTCAAGGCCTATTTTCTTAAGCTATATTAAAATTTAACAAAGAAAACAAAACAGCAAATCAATAACCTACACAAAGCAAAACTAAATTGATAAAAAAGAAAAAAAAAAAAAATTTAAGAGCTCATCTGGCGACTGCCTACTTGGGCATTAGTCATCGTATTAAAAATCTGCCTAGTAATGGTCTACTTTAAAATAAGATTCAAAAAGACACAAAAAACAACCCCCCCCCCGCAAAAAAAGGGAAAAAAGCGAGCAGTAAGCAAGCTCCTGCGTCGGGGGGAGGTAACCCCGGCGAAGGAGCGTGCGACCTATAAGGGAAAAAACAAGAGCAAAAAACACAACAAAAAAAACAAACCTGGTTAAATAATAGGGAGAAGGCCGGCCTCCCCCCAAAAGTCAATAAGTCCACCAGTCATGGTGCACGCACTCGTCCCGAGTACAAGGGACAGGCGGTAGCGACCCCGCCCATCCCGGTACTGAGACAGGTATCGTGCGCCAAGATCACCCAGACTGGGACATTCGACAAGAATGTGCCAAACAGTCTGGGAAACGACGCAGTCGTTGCAATAGGGCGCATGCGAGCGCTCCATCAAGTAGCGATGCGTCACACGAGTGTGTCCGATTCGAAGACGACAGAAAGCAACCTGAAGCCGCCAAGGCATTGGGGGATAGATCCATGGGAACAGTCACGGCGCTATGGCATGCAACATCAAGTTCCTTTCAACCGTCTCCCATCTTCTTTGTCAAGCAGTTTGAAGAGCTGATCGTATTCCTGACATGTAGTCGGTGTGAGGAAGAGCGAAAGGCTGGTCCGATCGCAGAGTCCTCGCGAAATCTTGGCGCCCTCATCGGCGCGCTCATTCCCCCCAATTCCTTCATGTCCAGGAACCCAGCAGAAGATACTCTCGACATCCACCCGGCTCGCCAAAACCGTGGCATCAAGGATATCGCAAACCAGAGGAAGCGGAGATTCTAATGCCCCGAGAGCACTCAGGGCGCTTCGTGAGTCGCTATAGATCACAATCCGGTCTCCGAACCGGGCACGTCACGTAATCTCCCGTATCGAGTGGTGTATTGCAACCAGTTCGGCTGTAAAGACAGACTCAGCGCCTGGCAAAGCACCGCTGACTTCAAACAGAGAAGACACGGCGTGGAAGCCGAGCCCCTCTTCGGACTTGGATCCATCTGTATACACTGGCACGGTTCCAGCGTAACACGAGGTGTGCTCCAAAAAGTTCGAACACAACACTCCCGGCGCAGTACAAGCTTTGGGAGCAGAGGCTTTGCAAAAAATAGTCAAATGGGGTACCCTCCAGGATGGCATTCTGGGCAGAACCAGGGGTGCCACATGCCCAAGAGCTATCACTAACTCTCGAAGGAGTTTCCTGGCCCTAAACCCAAAGGGCTTAGGGTATGACTGGCGTCTTTCGGTGGCATAGGCACCATCGAAATCAGCTGCGGATGCAGTGAGAGCTGTTGGCGACTGAGAGAGTCACCAGGCTCAGGCGTACAGGACTGTGATGCACTGCCCGCGGCGCAGAGCGAGTCGCATCTCCCCAATATCGACTAATAGGCTCTTAATGGGGGAAGTGCGAAAGGCACCGGTCGCCAGGCGAGGGCCGGTGTGGTGGATCGAGTCCACCTTCCGCAATAAACGCTCGGCTGCTGATACATAAAATTAGCATCAGTATTCGAGCTCTGAACGAACAAATGATCGAAAAAAAGTAAGGCAATAGCCCTATCAGCGCCCCAAGCGCTGAACGTCACGGAGGGGAGAATATCCATGGCGCGGGTACAAGAGACCCTAAGGCTGTGAAAATGAGCCTCCCAGGTGAGACGTCGGTTAAATACAAGACCAAAGAAACGGTGCGATTTAACAACTTCCAGCCGTACCCCCATTAAGAAACAAATCTGGTTCTGGGTGGAGCCGTGGTTGAGGGCAGAAGTGCCCCACCTTAATCTTGGCCAATGTAAAACGAAACCTGCGTGCTTCGGCATAGATAGCGAGAGACGCGGTTCAATGCCTGTTGGAGTCGATGCTCCACAGTTGGCATCTGGGCCGCACCAAAAGTGATCGAAAGGTTTTCTACGTAGAGCGTAGCGAGAACATCTTCTGACAGCACCGAAGTGATGCCTTTGATGCTAAAGACAAAGAGTGTGACACTTAGGACACTTCCCTGCGGGACGCTCTCTTCCTGCTCTATTGGGCCGGAGAGGGCTCCCCCAACCGTACGCAGAAGTGACGATCTCGCAGAAATTCAGATATCAACATAGGAGGCGTCCCCGGCTCCCCCATACGTGTGGAGAGTCTCCATGATAGCGTATCGCCATAGAGTATCATAAGTATTCTCCAAATAGAAAAACACCGTGGTGTAGTACTGTCTCCTAAGGAAGGCCTCGCAGACAGCATTTTCTAGTCGGATTAGAGCACCCGACGTGGAGTGAACTTGCGGAAGCCGGACTGTGCAGAAGGCAGATAGCCTCGCCCGTCCAGAAAAAAGGCTGATCTAACATTACCAATTTCCCCTTCAACTTGCACACGCAAGATGTTAGAGAGATTGGGCGGAAACCAGCCATAGTAGAGTGATCTCTCCCCAGTTTGCGAAAGGCGAGCACAGTAGCGATTTTCCATGAATCTGGGAGAAGACCCTCCACCCATATGGTGTTGAACAAACCTAAGAGAAAGGCAATGCCTTGCTCATCCAAGTGTGGAAGCATTGCGTACGGGACATCGTCCAGACCATGAGCGGTATTCGGACACGAAGCAAGAGCTGAACGCAACTCACTAAGAGTAAACCTTACTTTGAAGGGTTCTCCGCCTCTGGAGGTAAAGTCCAGCCAGCGGTCTGCCACGACATCACGACGTGCATTCGATGCTGGCGGAGCAGCCTCCCGGAAAAAAATGCGAAGAAAGCGCTCGCAAAAGATTCAGCCATGGACACAAGGTCCGAGATTGCGGTCACATTCTATTAGAGAAGGCGACGGGGGTCCTGGGAGAACTTGCTCCAAATACTTTTGACTCACTTCCACACCTCTGCCAGAGGGATCTTTCCCGTCAAGTGAAGACACGTATGCCTGCCAAGAAGAGCGGCGGGCGTGGTCGAAATATACCGTAAGCTAGCCCTAGCCCTAGCCCTAGCGCTAGCCCGACGAAAGTTATCGACAGTGAAATCATTCGGGTGGTGTTTATAGCGCATGTAGGCATAACGCTTCTGTTCGAGGGCCGTTTCACACTCGGCCGACCACTACGGGAGTGGTCGGCGTGCAAAACAGCCAGACGTTCTAGGAATGGTAGTCAGGCCCGCGGTGATGAGGTTACCGCAAAAGAATTCAACGGCCTCATCTACCGAACTAAACTCCTCGATTAAGATCAAGAATTCAGTCATTTCCTGAAATGCAGGCTACCCCAACCGCGCTAAGCACCCTCAGCAGGCTTTTAGGCGGTACTTACCCTTAAAATGATATTGGAATGGAAAAGTGATCACTACCATGGAGGTTATCGACCCTTCCCAATCCAACTCAGGCTGTGCATCCGGAGAGCACAATGATAGATCAAGGCAAGAAAATGAAGCGGTTCTCGGACAGTGATGCGTAAACTTATCCACATTTAGGACACCCATCTCAAGCTCTTTGATCAGATCGGCAAGGCCTTCTCCCCTGGAATTTATTAAGTAATCGTTCCACAGAGGATGTCTGCCGTTCAGATCTCCAAGCAAGAAAACGGGCTTCGGCAACCGTGTCACGATGCGGCGGAAGTACCCCAAGTCGAAGTCAGCTGACAGTGGAATGTACGCAGAAATGATAGTATACTTCCTATCCAGGTAGTGCTGCACAGCCATTGCCTAAAAGGAGGTGTCCGACGTGAAAGGGAGAATGGAGACATCATGCCGGGTGTAAACCGCGCATCCCCCAGTCCGGCCCCCTCTCGTGGTGGTAGGGCCACAAAACCCTTGTACCCAGGGAGGGCGGGCAGGGGGCACTCGCTTAGCATGGTCTCATGCTGAAAACTAGCTAACTGGTGACTGGAGAGACAATCCCCCGCAGCTCCTACCAGTTGGCCCGGAGTTCACACCAATTCCCTTGAAGGAATAGGCATCCAGGCCTAGCTCGGAGGAGACATTAATAGCACCACCGCGGAAGTGGCACGAATGCCTTCACGCGGTGGTTGTACAAACCAGCACGCACCAACTCAGGGAACTTGTCACAGTCGAACGTAACGAAGAGTGTAGGGGTGGGTCTCGAAGTGCCTCCATGTTTTCTTATGGTAGAGTGCAGCGTTACACTTACCGTGGTGCCATCAAGTGTCCGAAAATCACTTATCTCGGGCTCCTTGGAGGGATCCGCCGCATTCCCCAGAATGCTCCCGTCCGAGAAAGGGTTCACCTTCGGCTCTCTACCAATTACACTAGCTAATGCTCTACTGTGATAGATCATGTTGCCCTTAACCAACATGCTGCCATCAGGGGAGCGGAACACGAGGAAGCGTTCAAAGCCAGCGGGCTCGATAACGCCAGGTAGCCTCTGCGCTGCGCTCTTTTTGTCTTAGTCATAGTCTGGGGCTCCGCACCCGAGGGGGCAGAGGGGTAGGATGTGCCGATCTTGGCTCGATCACTTACCGAAGTGGCAGCAGACCCATCCGTCCCCGCAACCCATGTGGATGGAGAGGAGCCCCGAGTCTTTTCCTTATTATTTTTTTCTAGGAGAGGAAGGCGGGGAATGAACCCGTTTCTCCCCTCCGCCGGCAGGAGCCCCTTGGCTAGATGGACCGGCCTCAGGCACGTCTTTCCTCCAAAATAGAGAAGTTCCTGGAAGTCGTAGGGGCCCCGGTTGCAGTATATCCCTCCCATCCTTGTACTGCCTCGGAAACCATAGCCGTTTGAGGAACAACTTGGATAGGTGCGGATTCGGGTGCGGTGCTTGGCGCCAAGTTCGCATTCGCCCCGATGAAAGGCCCTACCATCTGAGACTAGGTTTCCTCAAGGACCATGCCTATCTCAGGGGGTCCTCTCCTTGGCCATCTCCCCCAGGACATCGCAGGTCCCGTTGGCAGCATTGCCACTAGTCACGTGTGGGAGGCACAAGCCTTGATCCCGGCAAGATTCAATATTCTTGCCAGCAGGTGTTTTGAAGGAAGCGACTGAAGTGTCCTCGTTTTCCTCTCCCCCTTAAGGGGGTTTGCCCTACTAAGTTGCTTTACTGTGGAGCGGTCGGCTATAGGCTGTCTGCTGGCTTTATTTGCAGTTTCCTTGGAAAGAAGATGGGGAACTGCCGCTGTAAAAGGGTTAGGTTCTCGAAAGCACCCCCAGAGAAGGGCGTGAGGGGGAGTCGCTTACATCCGTAGGCGAAGGAGAGGAGTAAGCCTCCTTTCCGGTTAGAGAAATTCGGAAGGCCCCCTGCGCAAGAAAGGGGGGGGGACCTCCATTTTTTCTGTAAAGCTGCCTTTAAAGCTTCATGGAACAGGGAGAATTAAAGGTTGTTTTTTTTACTCATAATTGGGCATGGTGACCCTCTTTTTATTACGGGATGCAATACCTTATCATCCCTCATATTAGCGCGATTTGCAAAGGGTGCGTACCGGACTGGCAGAGCCAGGTGCCGCCATTTATGGCCACCCCTCACGCTTGGTGACCTGGCTGCCCTTCAGCATGGCGGCTCCACCCTGGGTACGGCGTAAAATTGATTATGTGTGAAGAGAAAAGGAAAAGAGATTGAGCAAGGTATGGGTGCGGATAAAGCAGGTTGTTAAAAACCCACCATTCCTGACCGGAGCTCAGGGGTTGGGAACGTTGTTCCCTCCCTCCTCAGCCCCGATTTGGGACGGTTGGCTGAGAAGAAGTTCAGCATCTACCCTGTGAAATTAGAGGCTGACCAGAGAAAGTTGTTGGAGAGGTTGTATGAAAAGCGAGGAAACAGCGGGGAAACACAAGTGTCTGAAGGAAGGAGAAGAGGCTAAGCTGGGGTCGAACAGGGTGCTGAGTCCCCTCAGTACGGCGGCCAGGATGGCAAATCGCCCTGCCCCTTACGGTGTTAGCTGAATAAAACTGAAGTTTTGAGTAGATAAGCAATATACTGGAGCTAAGGCATTGACCCAAGTCAATTGTAAAAGACTTTGGCAAGACGGCTGCAATAGTTTCTCGAGAGATCTGTGAGGTTTTTGTCAGCAAGGTATCCAGGCAGACTGTGTCATGTCGGCTGGAAGACGACAATCTTCACCTCCACTCACCTGCTGCCAAGTCATTGATCAGTCCATTGTAAGAGAAGACTCGTCTTGCATTCGCCGCTGAGCCCTATACATGGGCGGATGGCCAATGGAGTCACTCCTCTTCATTGACGAATCTAAGTTCAATTTGTTCGGATCCGATGAAAAAAGTTCGTTCGTCGTAGAGCAGGTGAAATTTTGTTTGTGTAAATTACATTAAAATAAACATGAAGTTTGGCATAGGAAATGTAATGGTCGGGAACGTAATCTCTGCTGCTGGTACTGGGTCACTTATGCGCTTAAGGGATACAGTGAATGCACAAATGTGGAAATAATTGCTGCAATGGCATGCTCTTCCCATTGTGCGAGCATCCGAACCTAAACCTGAATCATCTAAGAAGCGCTCTTCAGATATGGAGCAATTCTACTGTATGGAAAACAACCTTTATCTCTGTACTGATATCAGAGGACTCTTTGATGTTATTGAATTGTGTTATGACCAAAATTACTGGAGGTTCTTTATTAATGCATCACCTTACAACATTAAAGCTGTTTTACTGCACATTAGAAACACCCTGACATCCGTTCCAAGTCATTTTAAGAGGAAAATCCTAATCTTTCTTTCATTCTAAATCCCATAATTTACTTTGAGCAAGAAGAGCTTATTTGTTCAGATTTGAAAGTTGTTGCCTTTATTAATGGTTAAAAACTGTTTATACCTAATTTATGAGCTTTATGTGCAAGTGGGACAGCTAAACAGGATCAGATTATTATATACTTTCTGCATGACCAACTCAAGATTCACACATTGTTATTCGTGAACAATAGGTAAAAGGATTAGATCATTTTGGCTTATCTACGTATAAAAATAGGCTTAATGAAACAGTTTACCAAATCTTTGCAGCATCACAAGATGCATTTCCAGTACCTCAAGGAAATATTCCCCAAAATAAGTGATGGAAAAATTAAAGAAGGCATATTTATCGGTCCTCAAATTCACCAACTTATGAATGAGAAAGATTTAAAATTGACTATGGATGAAATTGTGATAGCTACATAGTGAGCAATCAAAGGTGTGTGAAATAGACTACTGGAAAAGCATAATGAAGTTCAACCTAATGGTTAGTGGATGAACAAATTAAGTGTTACCTCGATCTTCAACCCAACCTGCCACTGAAGATTCAATTTTTGCATCTCCTTTTCTCAGAGAATGCAAGGGATGTAAGTAATAAACATGGAGAGAAGTGTTATTAAAAGATATTACTAGTGGAGGGCCATTTGAGCTGAATTGCAGATTATTTAAGTTATTATCTGGGCCATGGGTAAAAAATTCTCTTGTTAAAATGATATAATCGTCGTTAAGTACAGGGAACGGCAGAAAAGTTTCCCCGATTTCCAACGTTAATAAAAAAACAAACATAAATATTCAGAAAAAAACTTTTTATTTTTAGGAAGTACATTTAATGCCATTTATTTTGTATTTCAGTTCGCAACCCACCATGGCCTGGAGTGGAGAGCATCGTGCATTTGTTGTTGAAGAGTTTATTAGGAACTGTGAATCCGTCGTAACGACGAAATGTCCCTTCAGAAGACACTTTGCACTTCGTCGTCATTATTTGGTACCGGATGGAAAAACAATTCGTCGGTGGGTTTCCAACTTTAGACAAACATTATGACGACGAATCGCAAAGTGTCTTCGGAACGAATGTTTCTTCGTTACGACGGATTCACCGTTCTTAACAAACACTTCAACAAAAAATACACGATGCCCTCCACTCCAGGCCATGGTGGGTTGCTAACTGAAACACAAAATAAATGGCATTTAATGTACTTCATAAAAATAAAAAGGTTTTCTTGTATTTTCATATGTTTGTTTTTTAGTAACCTTTGAAATCGGGGCTACCTTTCTACCAGAGCCTGTACAAGTATTAATGGTTTTGTTCCAGAATCTTGCCCACTTTTTGTTACTTTTATTCCTTTATATCCCAACTTGGGAAAGATTAATGGGAAGACAGAGAAATGAATGAATATAAAATTGAAAATACAGAAAAAATAAAAATATTTAGGTTAAAATAAATTGGAAGTCTCTAGGAACAAATTAACATAAACATTTGGTACTCAGATGAATAAATCTCGTCCCCCTTGTGGTTAATATGGTTGTAAAGAACCGCCTACTTCCTCCTTAAACATTTCTACCATAACAAGGGAAAATAACATGACGTGTGAAATACATAACGTATCCATCATAACATTCAACCACGCAGCTGTTGCCAATCCCAGGAGGAAAATTCCCTTTCTTTTTCTTTGGAGGTTTAATGGGCCTATATATATATTTGATGAGACCATTGGATGGGTTAGCCCCCTTATTAGCGCTATCATAGAAGAGCCTTTGACGGTATGTGTTCAAATTAGCATCATTTCCATAGCCGGTTACAATTTTTATTAAATTAATTTCAAATATCTTATAAAATGTTTGTAGGATTAACCCAAATTTGGCCTTTATTTTCGAATTATTGGATTTGAATGACTGAATCATAAGTCGATCTAGTCTTCCTTTCATAAGGCTTAAAAATATTTCGAAAACGTCTGGGGCTAAAAACTTTATCTAGAGCCAGATATATAAGGTTTTTAAGTATTTAAATTAGTTATACTTTTCCATCTTATGGTGGATATGTCCTAGCTGGTCGTTAACGTTGGGATGATAATAATAAAACTTAATAATAATATACAAAATAGGACGTTAATTGTTTACTTTAGCGGCGAACGATTTTTTTAGCGATTTGGGGGGGCCATTTTTCTAGCTAATATTTTGCTTTACTCACTTCATTGTTTTGATTCAATGGAAGCTACATTTTTAGTCGCGTGTGAGTCTAGTCGCGAGCGACTCTATATTTCACTATGTCGGTCGGTCGGTCGGTTGCTCGGTCAGTCAGTCTCCATTTGGTTTTTCTTTAGTTTTGGTAATAATATTGTAACAATTCGGCGATTCTAACGGAATTTGAAAACCTTAAGTTATTTTACATTCTCTTTCGAATGATATAATTGCCAAGGTCCTCCCAAGGTTAGTTATGAAATTATTGAAAGTCTTAAAGGTCGTAAGGTCATAAATAAGAATAAGTGAGACCACGCAACTTTTGGTCAGCAGAATTTGTCTATAAATAGGAGTTTCGTTCCCCATACCCCTTTAGTTGTGGGAGTGTACCCACCCCAACTATTTTTAATAATAGTAAGAATCTACTAGTAATCGTCAACAAAATCGTATAATTTACTTACTTCAGGCCGGTGGGTAAAGTTTCGCTGCGGCGATACAGAATTCATGGAACCAAAACACCACCAGCACGATTTGTTCACTATACAGATGAGAGCCAGAAAAAAAATCTATTTGTGAGCAGAGGATATAAATCGTCACCGTTCGCACAACCCTAATGCGCAAACTAACGTTTCATCGCAACGGAAATACTTAACTTTAAATTTCGAATTGCATTTTAGGCACGCTTTTATCGTTTATTAATTGACATTTAACAAAAAAAATTGAAAGGATTGAGCGCGCTTGGTTAAAAAAAGAACGTTAGAGCACACGGCGCATTCACTTGCATTTTGAAAATACTCGTATAGCAAATAGGCCTGCGCTCGAGTATATGTATATACGACGCACGCATCTGAAAATTTAGCATCGAATTCAAAAGTCAAAACATCGAGAATGTGTTTGTTGTATCTCGAACTTTTCATAATAAACCAGCCTATATGGAATAGATTGTTTTGCAATGATAATAAGAGATAGCGCCGTAAAAAAATTGTTTGTAAATAAACAAACAAAATTAAAAAGTAACTGCAAACAAAATAAAAAAAGCTTTTTATATTTGGATTTCGGATTCACTCGGCGAACACAATTTATTTGCAATAGAAAAAAAAGTGATTTTATTAAATAAGAAACAAAGTAAGACTAAGTTCAAAGAATAAATAGTGCCAGGCATCGAATATTTAGGATAAATCCATTATAATCCCCTTCCGAATAAAAATCAAAAAATCAAAAACAACCTACTTCTTACCGGTCTTAAGAAACACAAAGGGAAGCTGGAAAAAATAAACGCTTATGATTGGCCAATGACGGTGTTGAATATTAATCGCTGATTGGCCAGTAGGATAGCTGAAAATCACTAAAAAAATAGCAAAACAGTAGCGAAAATCTGTAGAAAAATCGTCCGCCTTAAAGTAAACAATTATCGTCGTATTTCGTACATTATTATTATTATTATTAACGTTAGGGCATATCTACTATGAAATAGAAAAGTATAACTAATATACATACTTAAAAACCTTATCTATCTGGATCTGGATAAGTTTTTATCTCTTATTTGCACTGAGTCTCGTTGTGGACCTAATTGATTGGGATGAATATTTCGAGTAGCTTTCATCTGAACCGCGAGACAAACTACAAAAAAGCGGATGAAAGATTATTAAGGATTGTTTCTGAATATGGGAACAGAAATGAATTCGAATTAATAATTGCTCGCACTTTATCAAACTAAAATTAATAAAAGCTAACCCTTCGTTTAAAACATGCGCCTAAATGATAGATTGAGATTTAAAAGATGTATAAAAGATGACCGAAGGGAGAACATCAATTTATCTTGGATCACTGGGTCGGGAGGTCGTGCGGCTACTCCATGTTTCCATTATAGAAGAGGCACTGTTCCTCCTACACGTCCACCCTTTTGCTGTGCGTATTTTATTGATATCTTGAATTATGGTGGTGCTGAAATAGCCCTGCTGAAAAGGTTTGGCGCTGAAGCGTTGGTGCTGGAACGCCGGCGCTGAGTATGGATATGCTCCCTTCATGGTTCAGGGGAGGTGTTTCCGTTTTTCTGACTAAGGAACTTTTTCTTCGAACCGGAACAAATTTTATTGTCGAAATCTGAACAGATTTCATTTTCTTGTTATTTTTTTAGACTACCCAATTTCGAATGGCAACCCGCTCACTCTCTCACTTTAGTCATCGTATTACGAGAACAGGACGGCAAATTTGACCTGTGAACTTTAAATTGTGTAAATCTGCCTGTGTGAAAAAAAATGACTTGTTTACATTTTTGGTCTATTTAGTCATTTGAAAGGGGAGCAAAGCTATTAAGCTTAGTTTATTCCCTTTAGTTTTCTTTGTTTATTAAAATAGCTACTTAACCTGCATCTAAGAAAGATTTCTTATTTTCGCAACAAACCAAGTCAATGAACTCATACATGCAGTTAAACAATCAAATACGTCCCAAACAGAAATTAAAGCTTTGCTTGAAACATTAACAGAAACTTGGCCAATAAATTCAAGATCTTCTATTTGATTTTGACGAACAGTAGTTTATAGATTAGAGGAGTGCGATGATAGAAATTTGACTATAAAACGAGCATGAATTTCTAACTGTGTCGTGAGTTTCTAACTGGGCAGGAAAAAAACAAGTGCACCACTATTATCGATAGTCAGGTAAGCCTATCGGGTTTACTAACTATAAACTTGACCCAATTCAAAGTTGAACCCTTCTGGGATTTTATTAAGTGCCATTCGCAACACTGATGATATTAGTAAGATGCAAAAGTGTGCCGACTTACGAAGGCAGTTGAGGGTTGGGAAACAATATTTATTACATGGTTTTCTCAACATGTATTCCTATTATTTGAAGCTGTGCAATTGTTAACAAAACATATGGTAGGAATTATGTAATAATAAGGGTTCGCATTCATTATATCTTAAATCTTAGAAACTCGCATAATTCTGTAAAAGTTTTTATAGCATTGATTTCCTAAGAACAATGTTATTTGCGGGCGCTTGATGTCGTCGAAGTTCTTCAGAGATGAGGCTGGACATTTGTTTACTTCTATTTTGCTTCGGAAAATCTGTTTGCAAATTATATTAATAATAATAATAATAATAATATGTCTTTTGTAATGCGCTCTTCAATGCCTAAGGCCTTCCCAGAGCGCACGTTTTGCTGAGATGAGAATGGAAATTCAATGCAGATTCAAGAGAGGGAGAAGGCAATATTGAAAAGGTGCGTTTTCAGGAGACGCTTAAATGTGGTAAGAGAGGGAGAAGACCTGATTTCAGCAGGAAGAGCATTTTACAACTTAGAGGCGCAGATTGAGAAAGAGCAGTTCCCCATTGAGCAGAGGGATGAACGAGGAATATTCAAAAGAGGTGCATATGATGACCGAAGGGCCCGAGGGACATGGCGTGGCGAGAGGGCAGAAGAGAGGTAAGACGGGGCCTTGTTATTTAGGGCCTTAAATGTGAAGAGAAGTATCTTGAAGTGAGTACGGGATCTGACTGGGAGCCATTGCAGTTCATGTAGCAAGGGTTTCAAAGGAGAGAAGCAAGGGCGACAGAGAAGCCGGGAGGCATAGTTCTGTACAAGTTGAAGGGAGCGGAGAGAGGAGGATGGCAGATTCACAAGCAGAGAGTTACAGTAGTCAAGGCGTGAGGTGATGAAGGCGTGAACAGCAGTCTCAAGACTTTGGCGATCAAAGTAAGAGCGAATGCGAGAGAAGTTACGAAGGAAACATAGAGAGGATTTGCTGACATTGCGGATATGAGGCTTGAAGGAGAGATGCTCATCAAAAACAACACCCAGATTCCTAACGCAGTTAGAGAAAATTATAGTATTACCTCCCAGAGTAAGCGAGGGAAAAAGAGATTTAGATTTTTGACAAGAGCACGGGTGCCGACGAGGAGGACCTCAGTTTTGGAGTGATTAAGCCTGAGACAGTTGGTAGAGAGCCAGTCAGAAATTGAGGAGTAGGCAGCCAGGAGGTCAGTGATAGAGAAGGCAAGAGACGTGGGGGATGAGGAAACGAAAATTTGAGTGTCATCAGCATAGAGGTGGAATGATAGACCGAGATTACGGAGGAGGAAACTAAGTGAGAGAAGGTAGATACGAAATAGTAGAGGACCAAGAACAGAGCCTTGTGGCACTTAAAAGCGAATGGGGGTGGTGTCGGATGAAACGTCCTCAATCACAACGGATTGGGTACAAGACGAGAGGTAAGAGCGGAATCAGTCAAGCACGGTGCCTGATATACCGAGGAAAGAATAAGGACGATCAAGTATCGAAGGCAGAGGACAGGTCGAGTAGAACGACGATGGAGCCACAACCCCTCTCCGCGGCTCTTCGTAAGCAATCGGACACATTGAGAAGGGCGGTTTCTGTGGAGTGACCTGACTTGAAACAAGATTGATAAGTTTCATCAATGTTACAGGCCACCATGTGACTGTTGATGAGTGAAGCAACCACTCTCTCCAGAACCTTAGAGAGAAAAGGAAGTTGCGAAATCAGGCGATAATTAGAAGGGTCAGTGGGGTTCAATTGAGGCTTTTTAAGAATCGGACGGGTGAGGGAGAAGAGATCAAGGATTTGAGAAAAGTCTTTGAAATTAGGATTGGGGCCAGGAAGGTTGGAATCACCAAGGATTAGCAGAGAACTAGTGGGGAAGAGGACAGCGAGGAGGTTACTAAATTCATCAAGAAAAAGCTCGAGGGAGGAGCTGGGGGTGCGGTAGAGGACTAAGATAGTAAGAGAGGGGATGGAATCAGAGACATTGATGAGCGCCTCAAAAGAAAGAAGAGGGAGAGAGGGCAGATTATTCAGAGGGAAGGAGGCACTGTGAATGAGAGCAACTCCACCACCGCGAGAGTTACGGGAGGTATGTGAGTGGACGTAACCATCAGGGGTAGCGAGATTTAAACAGCAAGCAGAAGGGCCAAGCCAAGTTTCCGTGAGTCCAAGGAGAGTAACTCGAGTGTTAACGAGCGGCTCCTAGCAAACGAAATGTTAATCTAGTCACTAAAATTACGACTCACTCTCTCCAAATTGTAACTACCCTATCTTGTTTATTCTGTAAAGGTGTGGAAAAAAAAGAACATTGAACAATGTTTCACTTACAAATGACAAGAGAAGCGTTATAATATCGATACAGATTCTTTTAATTGTTTCGGAACACAGCATTTAAATGTTTGCTCAAGTAAACTTTCCTGTTGCAAATGCAAAAATGAGGCAATACCCCCTGTTTCCTAGGCATTAGCAGTTTTTTATATAAGCCACAAGGGCAATTGCCCAGGGCTGCATTCTCTCGCGGGGGGGGGGAGAATGAGAAAAAAGTCATTCCTATTAATTTGTTCTCAGCCCTTATCTGGGCGTCAGATCATGTTATCTGTGGCAATCGGCGCCCTCAATGATCACATGAAGTAGATGAGACCAAACCAATAAGTAGGAAGAGGGGTATAAATTCCCTGCTGGACCTAGCCCTCAGTTTATTTAGAAGGTTAAAAGTCAATTACAGCACAAATTACTTACCAATAACAAACATTTCATTTATAATATTATATAATATTGAATATATCATAGGCCAAGAGTCTCACATACATGTTATTTCACTGTGAAAATGTTAAATAATAAAAACAAGCAAATCTGGGAACCAAGATGAATTGGGTTAGTCTTATCTACTAGTGGATGTGTCACGGAATGACAGAAATGTGGATAGTTGATGGTGAGGGGCCAAACATGCAAAAGATAAGCTCAAATCTATCAGATGCACAATTTTAAAGAAGAGAAACGAAAAACAGGAGAAACGGGCAGAAGATAAAGGGATGGAGCCATGTCATCTTATGTACACCATATTATGGACTGAATGTGGTGAAATGAGCTAAGGTTACTTGGTATAACTCAGCTATTCATTTTTTTTCGCTATTGATAGTTTTAATTAGGCAATTAATATATTGCATTTCCAATGCAAATAAGGAGAACTTCTTAAATATTTGGGATCATCTGCTGTGTCAAGGGAGGATGTGGACCTATTTACATCCTCCTCAGTTGCACAGTCCACCACAGAAATAATTTTTAACCCTCAGGATGAGAAGCCATCTACGTTCCTGATTCTGAGGAGACCTCAGGTACTAAAAGTCCCTTTTGCAGACTGCAAAGGACAGGATATGATAAAGGGGCTAAAATGGGTGGATAACACAATAGAGTTTAGTTCAGGCTCCTAAAAATCAATCCCAGATCTCTGTTTGTGCTATCTGGGGCTCCTTCATTGAAATTGGTGGCATCTACTGATGCCACAAATTACTTTTGCATTTTGCAGAAACTGTACACTTTATTTTCGGCCTCCACAGAAAAATGGGCTCTCTTGAAAAAACATTTGAACATCACTTTGAAGATATAGACTGAAACAAGATGCCAAAGGAAAGTGAAGAGTGTTGAGGCCCTGAGATACAAGACAGCTGCAGTCAGAGATGCACTGATTGAGATCAGAGACCACAAAAAAGACCATGTCATAAATAAAGATTGGGACAAAGTCCCTTCAGAGGAGGTGGGATCATAACGCTTCAGAATTTGCACAGTGGTGTGATATGACATCTCGAGCGAAATCCAACATGTAAGCAAGCCGATGCAGTCTCACGGCAGGTATTTTGACATAGAAGTTGATCTTCTCAAATAGTCAGAGAGGTCTTTGTTCTTAAGTGTTGTGAATAATAAGATGATTGTCTCTTATTGTCCAAAGCATTTCATTGCGTTGTTGATTGTATGTTGACCTGCAAGTGGCAAATAAGCGAATCTGAATCTGTAGAGTTATGTGTGTATTGGGGAATGGTATGATTTGGAGGGGGGGGGGGCAGGGGGGTCCGTTCAGGGCCTTCTACCACCTAAGACCAGCACTGTTTCTAGGTCTTAAAGTCCAACTCTAACCTATCTAAAAACCCGATTTTCAAGGAAGAAAGCTAGAAGACGGGGCTTGGTCACAGCCAGTTTCGAGTACTTCTCGGACACTGCGGGCGTGACTAAAGTCACCAGTGTTGCCTCTAATTTGACACAATAGCCAGAAATGACATCTGCCCTCCACACTGCTATGCTTTCAATGTACTCGTATTTTAACGAAAAGTTTTAATACGAGAGAGCAGGTTTTTGACGGAGAAACGCAAAATGTTCTTTCTTTTCTGTCCAATAAGTTTCTAATCTGCAATTAGAATTTATTGTAAGATCAAATTTAATTATTAATGAGTTGGGGATGCGAGGCTCCCTTTTTGTTTAGCCCGTTGTTCCCATGACATTTTATGATGGTCGTAGCGGAGTTCCCCGTTAACATAACTATCGCCAGTATCTTTGAGTTAGTCACGATTTTGTGGAAAACAGTTTTCCTCGCTGACTAATCGTTGCGTTTCGAACCCAAAAAGAAAGTTTCCATATCAATAATATTTTACTGTGATTAATATGGTTTTTGTGAAAGGAATGTACCACAAATATAATACCATTTATTAAATAAGTCATTAGATTACATGATTTCTGGTGCAATTACAAATGCTTTGATATAAATAGTTAATTGATTAACACTGCATCCTCCTACCAATGTGCTGCTCAGTGCTCCATGGATCAAACTGGATCTAGTTTATGTGTTGGAAGTCAATAGAAATTATGCTGTTAGAATCAGGAAATGATGGCCTCCTTGTAATGGTGAAATGTAATGATGATGATTAATGTAGTAAAGGCAAATATATAGTTAAACTTCTAAGACATGAAAGGATCTAAACCATATTTACCAACTAATATTGGCTTTGCTACGGGTAAACTTGTTTGGTTGATTAAATAATTACAAAAGCAACATGAGAAATAATTAAAATATACAAAGATTGCATAAAATGGATTTCATTAAAGAGGTTATGCTATGGGTATCAGTTAGGGTTATTTATGCTGTACATATATGTATATTAGACTCCAATTGGATGTTTGAGATGCCTGCTGGTTATCCACTTATAGGCTGGGATAACGGTAACCGACCTATTACTTGGCGGAGGTACAGAACTTAGTAAATGGCGGTTTTGTAAGTTTATTCTTGGTCTTATGCTTATCAAATGCTATTCTTTAACTCTAATGCACTCTTTTGGGAATAAGCATTCTGTCACTTAAATAATTGTTACAATTTTTTACAGAACAAATATTTGCAGTTAAAATTTTTTTAGAATTTTAAGGAGTCGTTTGCACCTTCCTGGTAATTTCTATAAGAGTAACATGTGCTGTACTCATAGGTCTAGAGGCGAAAGTCCATTAATCTAGCATAAGCATATGTATTAGGTTAAAAAATAAGTTCTTGCGTTTTTTTAATGCTGTTGATTTAAGTTTTATTGACATGATTTGTGTACATATTAAAAAACAATAATAAATGATGAGAGCAAAATTTGCAAAGGTTAGGCTACGTCTTGAAGTTGAATAATAAGTCATTGCGGTTTATTTAAAAGTTGTATTAATTTAACTTTTGTTCTGTACCCTCAAAATGGAATGTCAAGTTGAAAGAAAGGCGCATTTTCGACACTTGTTGTTATTCATTTTCAATCGAGAGGGGAACAATGCAAACGAAGCCAATACTCGTCGCGATATTTGTGCTGTGTACGGAGAAAATGCTTTATCAGAAAGGACAGCTCAATGGTGGTTTTCACGTTTCAAAAACAGAAACTTCAATCTTAATGACGAAGAACGTTCTGGTCGCCCCATTAAGTTGGATGAAGATCGATTGAACGACCTTCTTCATGAAAATCCTCGTCAATCGACTAGAGAATTGGCTGTACAATTGGCGTGTGATCAGAAAACTGTAGTGAATCACTTTCATTTGATGGGGAAAGTTAAAAAACTCGGTGCATGGGTTCCGCACGTTTTGAGCAAAAGCACCAAACTTCAACGCTCCACGATTGCCACAGGTTTGCTTGCTCGTCACAAGGCTACTCGTGGATTTAAGGACAGATTTCACCACCGCATCATCACTGGCGACGAAAAGTGGTGTGTTTATGTCAACATGAACCATCGAAAACAATGGCTCAGCCCCCCCCCCCCAAAAAAAAACACTTCCGCGATTAAAGGAAGGACTTCATCCACGAAAGACGATGGTGTGTGTGTGGTGGGTTTGTGAAGGCATCATTCTTTATGAGCTCCTTGCGAACAACGAGACTGTCAATGCAGAACTCTACGTTCAACTAATGTATCGACTCGCTGAAGCTATTCGTGAAAAGAGACCTCATCGACGTTATGGAGTCCTTCTGCAACACGACAATGCTCGTCCTGACATTGCCAATATGACAAAAGACGCCATCCAAACGCTTAATTTGGAAATCCTACTGCATCCTCCATATTCGCCAGAATTGGCTCCATCAGATTTCCATCTGTTCCGATCGCTCTCCAACACGTTGCGCGACATTTTGTTCAATACTGATGTGGAATTAAGAACCTAGATAGACGAATTCTTTGAGTCAAAATCCAGAGATTTGTATTGCAGAGACATCGAAAAACTAGTTGAACGTTAGGAAGAAGTCGTAAATAACCACGGAGAATACATTATTGATTAAATTGCATATTGTTATCAATTAAAAATGAAGTTTTCTAAAATTGTTAATGGTAATGAATAAATTTGATAAAACCGCAAGAACTTATTCCTCAACCCAAAACAAAAATATTGAAACGTGCAAACAATCTGCCTCCTTTTATTATAAGTGTGCCATGGCAAAGAAATGAAAATGTAAATTTAAAAATACGCGATCAACCTACTTTTTATACAATACATCTGGTCTCTTAAAACTCGGAAATGAGAGATAAATTTTTATTCTACCTAAATCTTTACCTTTAGTTTGGGTTCCTTTGACTTTCGGAGTCTTATAATACTTTTTATTTTTCTAGCCACAATTTTGCACAGTAGTTAGCTGTTATTTGTAGCGTTCTGAGGTGGGAACTGCCGCTCTTTAATGCGAAAAAAATATTGTGTGATGTGTGTGCGCGGACCACTACCCAATTATTGTTAAGTTTTATTTAGGATTCCTACGCTTTTTATTTATTGGCTTCAGCATAAAATTCGAATCTTAGGCGCTTCTTATTTTATGTACTATCTATACCTACAGTTTTGTGCACACGCACTACAAAGTTAAATTTACTTTCTTATTTCATTTTGTCATACTTGATTGCAAAACAGGAATTTTAAAGTGGCAGCAATCCTGCGATTCTTTGTTTAAACCAGGTAATGCCAAGCGGCCTAACATTTGCGCGTTCGGTTGTCCGAGCTGCCTCTGTGCACAAAAGCCTATTATTTTTTTTTAGTATATTCAAAGTGGCCGCAATCCCATGATCGCGGGATTCAAATATATCTATTCGAAGTCGTTCCCTCTTTGGGTCAACTGTAGTCGAATTCTTCTAACTTCCACTAAACGCCATCATCCAAATCGTAACGATTGGGTCACTGCTAAGGCCATCGTGCGCAATATTTACGTTGATAATGTGCAATTTACTAGTGAGGTTGAGGAAGAACAGTGCCAAAAATCCTCCAAAGATCCTTGTTTGAGGAAAACTAGGATGGATGTAAACAACCTGAAGTACATCAAAAGATACTAGGTATGAAATGGGCTAACATTTCTTACGAATTGAAATATCCTAAAATTGAACTGACAGGGTATATCCTTTTAGTAGGCCAGAAGTTTTCAGCGCTTTGGCTAAAGTATTTTGTGGATGCTAGAATTTTCGTACAGAAGCTTGGTGTCAATAATTATGAGCAGGGAGTATCCATATCAAAAAAACATCGTGCAGATTGGATTGCACTCAGCGATTCCAGCAATATGTAACAAAATCTCAAATTATTACGATCCATGAGGGTCTGAAAGGGTTGTAGACCAACTAATTCTGGTTGCTTCTTTGTCATGATAAAAGCTCGCTTTCCTCCACAGAACAGCCCTATGGTTCCCAAATTAGAAATTTCCACAGCAATCATTAGTGTTTGGCTGAAGGTTTAGATGAGAGAGAGGCTTGTTCCGTCTAATATGTTTTTAGTCCTATTCATTTGTGGTGCACATGTGAAGTAACCTTAAACTAGTGGCATTCTGCCACCCCCCTCCAAAAAAACAACTAGCCTTATTTTACTAACAAGGTTGGTGAAACTCATAGGCATATTCCTGATGCCCAATGAGAGTATGTACCTAGTTAAGAAAATCCGATCAATTTTCTTACTAAGGGACAAATTGCTACGCCGTTTCTCAAAAAATATTTTTTTTATAACAATCGTAATGCATGGTTAAGCTATCCTAACATATTGCCTGAAGTCCAGCTTTGTTTAACAATGGAATTGACGATGAAACCTGACATTGAAAATCATATCAGAAATCACCCTCGACATTGCTCCATAAGTTGTATTATTAAGCTAATCAGTGTCTCTGCTTATGTTCTAAAATTATTGAATTTTACCCAGAGAAAGTAAATGCTCATGTCCCAGGTTGCATTTGTCATGAAAGTAGAAAAATGCAAATATTTGGAGTTTTCCAAATCATCTTTATGATAATGAGGAAGACATGCTTGTATACATTATTCAAGATGTCTAACATTAAATTATGCAATTACCTTTTCAAACTTTAATAACTTACGCTTCTCTTTCTAATTTCTAGCATTCTGTAGGCCTTATTTTTATCTTGCAATCAACCGTTGGAACTTTTGAAATAATTAATACATTTTTAAATTCCTTTCATTCTCCTTAAGTGTAAAAATGACCTTTATGGAATGCAACCAACACATATCCTTTCCATTTGATAACGTTAGCTATAATATTTAGACCTAAGTGTATTTATTTTGATTTTTAAAATTCAAGCGAAGAACACAACTAAAAGTGTTAGGATTTATAAAGATAAATATATCAAATAAAAGCAAATAAGAGATATATATGTTATATAATTCTTATGAAAGATCCCATCCGGGATATTTTAAGCAAGTTTGGGCTCTCTAACTGGAATAATACTTAAATATGATTGGAAAGATTCAGCGAAGGGTTTCTAAGCTTACTACCTTAGTCAGTAGGCTAAGATATGAGGATATACTAGAGTTAAAAGTCTTTACTATTAAGCTGAGTTTGGTTCGGGAAAAGATATGATTTATGTATATACGCTTTACACATTTACATGATGAAACCTTGCTAGAATTTTTTCAGTTATTGAGTGAGCGATAGCAGTGGGTCTTGTTAATAAATTATATTAAAGCAGACTAGATTTAATATTTAAATTAACAAACTTATTTAGTCAAAGGGCGGTGAAGTTTTGGAATAGTTTATCTAGTGGGATGGTTAGTAATGACTTGTTGAGTTTAAATCCATGTTGGAGCACTATATTGATACGTTATGATCTGACATTGTATGGTTACTTTATTTTCTACTGATTTAGTTCTATTATTTGGTTTTACTATAATATTAAAACACTAAATGATGGAAATAAATCTGCACAAAATAGGGGGAACCAAACAGACCTTGTCAAAACGTAAATATCCATATAGTGGTCCAACTTGGATTTAATCTCCCCAAAGCATTTCCATGTCCTTATGCTTTTTGAATATCAAATCCACCATCCAAGTTCCTTTGCTTTTGTTGCAGTCACTCTCCACAATTCACAAAAAGGCTTATTATTATTTCCAAATTATCATCCTTTTTCTTTAGCTTACCCTTTTATTTGGGCTAGCGTGATGAAGAAAACGTAGTACATCATTCGCTTCCTTTTCTAAGGCGTGGAGAGGTTTTATTTTCCCGTTGTCCGATTCTTCATTTTGATTCGTTACTCGCATGGTATTGATTCTCGCTCTTTTGAGGGCTCAATTGTTATTCTTAATTTCACTCTTTGGTTGCCTTCAATTTGAGCAGCCACAGCTTGAGCGGCCTCGGTTGGTGCTCTCAAATTAAATTACTTTTAGTGATTTATACTAAGCTTCTCATAAATTTGCTTCAATGAATTTTGAAAGCACTTAAATTTGAAACTTTCATTGTTAAATGGCCTCTTTCTCTGTGTAGGTAGGATATTCAAGGTAAGGTGACTTAGCCTTTTCATTCACACCTTTAAGTTAAATAATTAAAGATGTTTAAAAATAAGATAACCCTACAGATTGAGGTAATTATTAACTTTGGTGGCAGGTGATTTTGCGCGCGCTTTAAGGGACTATTTTTCTATCTACCTTTTTGCCTCACTGACTTTAATGTTTTGAGTCAATGGAAGCTACTTTTTTTTAGAAAAGGGGGTCTTTGTCCCCCTCCGCTATTTTTAATAATCTACTAGTAATTGCTAACAAAATCATATAATTGACTTACTTCAGGCATCGTTCGTCCTTGCCCAACGCGCCAACAAACATTTTATCACCACGGAAAAACACCACCTGGTTAACTGTAAATTTTGAATTACATTTTAGGCACTCGCATTTAGTGTTTATTAATTGACGTTTAACAAAGAAAATTGAAAGGATTGAGCGCTGTTGGTTAAAAAAAAATACGTTTGAGCACATGTTACACGCACTTGCGATTTTGAAAAAAAAACTGCATAACTAGGCCTACCTTTGTGTATTTATACCACCTATGCGGACGGAAAAGAAGCATTGATTTCAAAAGTTAAAACATCGAGAAGGTGTGTTTGTTGTATGTCATAATTTTCGCAATAAAGCAGCCTATACGGAAGGATTGTTTTACAATGATAATAAGAAAAAGCGCTGTAAAAATTAGTTCAAAAAAATAAAAAATGAATAAAAAGTAACTGCAAACAAAATAAATAAAAGGCTTTTTATAGTTCGATTTCGGCTTTACTCGGCGACCACATTTCATTGGGACGGAAACAAAGTGATTTTTTTTTTAAATAAAAAGCAAAGGAGCGTCAAAAGAATAAATAGTGCTAGGCATCGATTATTTAGGAGAGATCGGTAATCAACTTAAGAAAAAACATACAAAAACCCCCAAACCTACCTTTTTACCCGTCTTTTAAAACACGAAGGAAAGCGGAGAAAAATAAAGGCTTATGATTGGTCAATGACGATGTTTAATAAAGCCTACTGATTGGCCAGTGGGATAGCTGAAAATCACTAAAATTAGCAAAATAGCCCCAAATTCACGCGCAAAATCATCCGCCGCTAAAGTTAACAATTACCCAGATGGAGATAGATGCCAGGAAAATTTGAAGATTCCAAGACAAAAAAAAAGAAATGTAACTGGTGGGAATAAATAAAACCAGCAATTCAGATAGGACTATAGAATAGATTGAAAGTATTTCTTCTTTAAACATCGGAGTTATTCATTTGTAAAGTTGGAAATTCGTTCCAAATGTTTAATCTAGTAGCTTTGTAGTTTTAGAACCACATTATAAAATCGAATATGTTACAAAAGTACCTCAAAAAGGAGAATATTGTATTTGAAAAAAAAATTTAATGGGTTCACATGTTGACCCATAAAAAACATTTGACGAATGGTAATCTGAAGAGTGCTCTCAAATGAGGGCTGGTTTCATCAGGTTTCCTTATCTCTCCTTGGTAAAAGTCCTAAGAAGCCGTCGGGTCATAAGACCGAATTTTGTCTCAAAGACGGTTGGTCTGTTAAAAGAGTTGATTTTTGTATCCTATCTGGTGAGATCTGGGCAAACGTGCAAGTTAGTAAGTCTAAAAACAAGAGCTCAAAAGATTACTACTCGGATCGTTGGAATAATCGAAGAAAGCTCATGTTCATTTTAATGCCCGACCTAGAATGTAACTAATTAAAATTAAATATGCAAATACGGCCAGAGTAAAATTTAAATATCTCCTAATGTTACATGATTTAAATACCAGTCTCTCATTAACCTTAACAAAGTTACAATTTGTAGGAGTAACTAAATATTTTTTTCGCAAATTATCGGAAAGAACTTTAAAAATAAATGAAACAATGGAATTTGGTAATTTTGAATGAATAAATATAACGTAATTGAAAATTTCTATAGATAATAATTTCAATCATGTCGAGAATGAAGGCTCCTTGCTGCCATGTGCCTCGCCCGTCGAAACCACGAGGTCGTGCACGAGGTCAGTCCACGTGAGCGAGGACCTTGAGAACTGCCAGAATATCAAACTGCTTTCCGCGATAAGCGATGGATTGGAATCTCAAATGCGCGCTTCTGTCGTCGCGCAGGGCGTTATCAAGAAACCTCCGCGGGAGTACTTCCCTTCCCCCAAGAGCCCTGTTGGTTCGTGGAGATATTCACCCGCGCCTACCCTTGGCGGAGGCAGTAACGGTTCCGCTGGTGCCTATATATTGTTGATCCCAATTTGGCATCGACAGTATAGGTCTGCCTTTTACAACGAAACAAGTCATTCTCCATCGCGCTCCCCTCTCTCTACGAGCCGAAGGCTAGAATTATACCGAAAGATCTGAGCAACAGTCAATTGGCCCGTCCTTGGTAACGGTACATTTCGTTTGGCACGAATGCTCCCTCTAGTTAGAGTTAATACTAGACGTTAAACTCCCCGTGGTTAAAGTCGATCGAATAACCATCCGATCCCCATTTCATCTCTTAAAGTCTCAAACTTAAGCTAGCCTGAGACAAATTATCTGTGGCTACCTTGCCAGTCATCACTGTGTGCGTATGTGCAGAGGCTCGTATCACCTTTCGACCCTACGCCTCCCCCCGTAAAGCTCACTCAGAGTAGCTCTGTTAGTTCGGTTATTGAATACATCGAGTATCCATTGCCATTATTCTATTTAATCTATTTATTGTTTATAACTGTGTAAGTATTAAAGTATATTTTGTTCCTACTTTTGCATAAGCCTCATAGCCCGCAGCCTTCATTAGTTTAATATCGGCCAACTGCACTTAATCCTTTGTATTAAAATCCTTCGCACTCTTCCAAGAAAGTTAGACCCCAACTCCCCCCCTTTCTATCCTCCCCATCTCTGTCGTGACCGGAGTTGAGTCAAGGTCACTCATTGACCTTGAACGTACATGCATATTGGGTAGAAGTGGCCTATATGTCGAGGTCATTCTACGACAAATATAAGTTCCTCAACCTATTCAATATAAATCTAGTTGAATTGATGATAAAATAGAATATGTTTTCTAGAGCTTTTGAAATAGGACAAATTGGTACATTTTGCAACTATACAACAAAACCTAAATGAAATAATTAAATATTAGATGTTCGTAAGATGAGATCTCTGATCAAAATAGAAACAATTTTTACCATAGCAATGCAATGGATTTCGTTTGCTTTTGTAATAAGTGTATGTATTTGTATTGATATCAAAACCATGTATTATAAATTAATCTTCCAAAACTTATATTTTAATATTTTAAAACGTTCTAAAATGTAGCCTAATTCTATCGAGTGAACATATTAAATAAAATTTATTAAATGATTAAATTGCTTACGATCCACAATCCAAAAATTATAAGATTAAATAAATATGTAAAACTTTGTAAAAGAATTGAATTAAATAAAGTGAGATATGTTCAATTAATATTGAATGTATTAAGCGGTCCTATATAAAATCTTTGTTTATTTGAAGGCCCTAAAGAGTTAGTCATTCTTTCCTCTTGATTTAATGAAGGTCTATTAATTCCTTGTATTATTATATTGCAATTGTAAGATTTAATAGTTTTGTGTAAGAATTGATAAAATATGTCAATATCAGTTGAGAGAACAAATTTAATGCTATGGAAGCATATTAAATAGTATTATTTATTATAAGTGATTCTTAAAAGACTGCATTCATGTATGCGGGCCGTTGATGTAAAGAGGAAGATGGACTGTGTTGACGGATGTTTTTTTTATCAAGAAAAGACATTTGAAGACGATTCCAAAGTTCCAGCCGAATAAAAAATATTGAATCCACCTCAAAATTCTTTTTACCTTTGAAGAAATCTCCGATAACCATTTGCCCAGCCTACAATAAATCAGGAAAAGAGTTTCCCACCCTTTTGGTATCAGTGCCTTGTGAATGCAAGGCATTCACAGAGGAAGCAACCAGGCAGCCGCTCAGCCAATTAAGAAATCCATTTGGCTGCTCCAAGTGCGGTACCAAAATTCTGTGACAAATCATCCGTGGTAATCACACCACTCTCGAAGAAGCTTACCTCAGGCATACCATCAAATAGATTTTTTTTAACATTTATTGTGTTATGTTTCTTATTTTGCCCTGGTATTGCTATTTTATATTAAATTTCCTCGACAAATTTAGTTTACGGCAGATTTCCCTTCACCACATTTCTCCTTTATTAATTTGTTCGTTTTATTTCTGAGGTTCGGCAACCACGTCTGAATCACGGCTCCCGACCAATATTTAAGATGGTGAGAAAGCAAAGGGGAAGGCATTCATTTGACTGCACCCGAAGCTGGAAAAAGTCTGGATTAGCTTAGCCGCTGCGATTGTACGATGTATGACAGTTTGTTTCGGACAGTTTAACATAACTTTCTTGCCTAGTTCCGTCCCCACAATGCTTGCATTCTATCATTAATCTCAAATGATTTCATGTGGTTACTCGATGCTGCTTTCTAATTTCGCCAAGAGTACATAACGTTCAAGGCCAAATTTTAAGAACAAAATGACATGCGACGAGATATTGATGTAATCAGGGGCAATCAAACTTTGTTAATATTTCGCTAACTGTTATCACTTAGAAAACAAATTTAGGATATTATTTGATACAGGTTACAACGAGAAACAACAATACAGAGTTTCCTTATACGAATGACTTTTTGTGCTTTCTCTAAATCTCATATTCTTTTTGTGCAAGTGCAGATTTATGTCCTACATATAATTTAATATTTTAATAACTTAAATTTTATGTCATGCAAATGAATCCTTCGTTTATTCTTGATATTTACTATATATATTTCTTTTCTCGAGTTGTATATACTATGAGTTGATTGACAAAATCAGGGGGTGTGGTGACAAAAAAACAAAAAGTGGGCGTATGGGTTGGAGCAAAACCCTCTTCATTTGTTTCCCAAATTGGAGATTTAAAAATTGAAGAAAAGAAGGATTAAAAAAATATACAAGAAGTCACCTCATCAACAGAAATAATGACGATCGAAAGGCAAGCTACATGATGTAATCATTCGTAAATAGAGGATTTTTTTATGTATAGGAAAAACGTAATTACTTTGTTATCATGCCAAACACAATTCTATATCGGTTCACAAGCGGTTGTCGAGAAGAAGTAAATGTGTTTATAAGTTTGTTAATTTTCGCTTAGAAAACACCTTAAGATTGATGAAATGGGATTATTGTTGAGCTAGATGAAAGCAAGTTTGGAAAATCTAAATATATTTAATAGATGTAAGCAAGTTACGGGTGTTTGGCCATTTAGTGGTATTGAATGAGTATCGAAAAAGAATTTGTTTTGCCTGTGCTAGAATGTCCGGCAGATACATTAATACCCTTTAATACTATAGTACATTTTGCCCGGTTCACTAATAATAAGCAACCAGTGGAAGTCTTACTAACTATTAAGTGATATTGGGTATAGTATTTAACAGTTAATCATTCATTAAATTTCGTTTTTCCTCACTGGAGCCCACGTTCAAATTATTGAGATTGTGGCGGATCTTTAATCTTGGGTGCCGCGCGCACGCAACAAAAAGCAACATTATAATAAGTAAATTAAAAGTATGTTTTTTGCTTGATTAATTCTAAAAAAATATTTTGTTTGGTTGGGTAAGGTAAAGTTTAGGTTAACTAAGGATAAAATATGTAGGTAAAAATTCGAAAAAATACATGTTACATTTGATGTGTTTTACTTAAATCTAACCTCAATTTTTGGGTCTACGTGGAACGAAGTCTGGTAAAATTAGTACTTTAATTTTTTAGACTTCTATTCATTTTCACAAAAAGTAAGGTCAGATTTCAATAAAACATCAAATATACCATTAAAATGCTTTTTTTTTCTTACTTTCAAACTATTACCCAAATATTTAAATAATTATTCCAGATTTATGATTTTTATTATGTCAAGCAATTTTTTTTGCGAATCTATGTATATAAAGAATATATTGAAGGGTCAATGTTATTAATATTATAATTAGTTTGAAAGTTCATATTTTTTCCTGCGTTATATATGATAACGTCACTGGGAGAGTATGTTAGACGAGAAACTATTATAGTTTCGTCATATCGTAGAAATAACTTCAACCAAGATTTTCTTCTCTTCCTTAATTATTAAACATTCCACCGTCAGCTGACTTCAACGCGGGGGACTTCCGCCGCGTCGTGGCACGGTTGCCGAGGCCCTATCTCTTGCTTGGAGATCTGAACGGCAGGCATCCTCTCTGGGGAGATTACTCCATAAATCCCAGGGGACAAGTCCTTGCTGATCTGATCGAAGAGCTTGAGATGGGTGTCCTAAACGTGGATGAGTTTACGCATCACTGTCCGAGAACCGCTTCATTTTCTTGCCTTGACCTATCTTTGTGCTCTTCGGATGCACAGCCTGATTTTGATTGGGGGGTGGTCGATGACCTCCATGGTAGTGATCACTTTCCCATTCAAATATCATTTCCAGGGCAACTGCCGCCTGAGAGACCACCTCGGTGGTGCTTGGCGCGCGCGCGGTGGCCTGCATTTCAGGAAATGACTGAATTCTCTATCTCAGTCGAGGAGTTTAGGTCGGTAGATGAGGCCGTTGAGTTCTTCTCCGGCAACCTCATCGCCGTGGGCCTGACTACTATTCCTAGGACGTCTGGCCGTTTTGCACGCCGACCACTCCCATGGTGGTCGGCCGAGTGTGAGACGGCCCTCAAACAGAAGCGTTATGCCTACATGCGCTATAAGCGCCGCCCGAACGACTTCACTGTCGCTGAATTTCGTCGGGCTAGGGCTAGGTTCCGGTATATTTCGAAGCACGCCCGCCGCTCTTCTTGGCGGGCATACGTGTCTTCACTTAACGGGAAGACCCCTTTAGCTGAGGTGTGGAAGCGAGTCAAAAGGATTCGGGGCAATTTCTCGCAGGACCCCCCTCCCGTTCTCCAGGAAAATGGGACCATAATCTCGGACCCCGCGTCCGTGGCGAAATCCTTAGGGACCGCTTTTTCCGCATTCTCTAGCCGTGATGCTGCTCCGCCAGCATTTAAGGCACGTCGTGATGTCGCGGAAGGCCGCCGGCTGGACTTTACCTCCAGAGGCGGAGAACCCTTCAACGACAAGTTTACTGTGAGTGAGTTGCGTTCCGCTCTCGCTTCGTGCGCGGACACCGCCCATGGTCCGGACGATGTCCCATACGCCATGCTTCGACACCTGGGTGAGCGAGGCATGGCCTTTCTGTTAGATATGTTCAACAGGATCTGGGTGGAAGGTCTTCTCCCAGACTCCTGGCGAATCGCTACTGTGCTCGCCTTTCGCAAGCCGGGGAGAGATCACTCTACTCCGACCGGTTTCCGCCCAATCTCTCTAACCTCTTGCGTGTTCAAGTTGATGGAGAAATTGGTAAATGTTAGATTAGCCTATTTCCTGGACAGCGGAGGCCATCTGTCTTCTGCACAGTGCGGCTTCCGTAAGTTTCACTCCACGTCGGATGCTTTGCTCCGACTGGAAAATGCCGTCTGCGAGGCTTTCCTTCGTAGACAGCACTACGCCACGGTGTTTTTTGATCTGGAGAAGGCCTATGATACCGCATGGCGATACGGTATCATGGAGACTCTCCACACGATGGGGGCATGGGGACGCCTCCCAATGTTTATATCTGAATTTTTGCGAGATCGTCGATTCCGCGTACGGGTGGGGGGAGCCCTCTCTGCCCCAAAGGAGCAGGAAGAGGGTGTCCCGCAGGGAAGTGTCCTTAGTGTCACACTCTTTGCCCTGAGCATCAACGGCATCACCTCGGTGCTGCCGGAAGATGTTCTCGCTACGCTCTACGTGGACGACCTTTCGATCTCTTTTGGCGCGGCCCAGATGCCAACTCTGGAGCGTCGACTCCAACAGGCATTGAACCGCGTCTCTCGCTATGCCGAAGCGCACAGGATTCGGTTTTCTTTGGCCAAGACTAAGGTGGTGCACTTCTGCCGCCATCCACGGCTTCACCCCGACCAAGATTTGTTTCTTAATGGGGTGCGCCTGGATGTGGTTGAGTCGCACCGTTTCCTTGGTCTTGTATTCGACCGACGCCTCACCTGGGAGGCTCATATTCGCAGCCTTAGGATCTCTTGTACCCGCGCCATGGACATTCTCCGTTCCGTGACGTTCAGCGTTTGGGGCACTGATAGGGCTACCGCCTTACTTTTTTATCGATCCTTTGTTCGCTCGAAGCTCGACTACGGATGCGAGTTTTATGCATCCGCAGCCGAGCGTTTATTGCGGAAGGGGGATTCAATCCACCACACCGGCCTTCGCCGTGCGACCGGTGCCTTCCGCACCTCCCCCATTGAGAGCCTGTTGGTCGATGCTGGGGAGATGCCACTCGCTCTGCGCCGCGTGCAGTGCATCACTCGCCTGTACGCGCGAACCCGGCGCCTCCCTCAGTCGCCAACAGCTCTCACTGCATCCGCAGCTGATCTCGATGGTGCCTATGCCGCCGAGAGACGCCAGTCATACCCTAAGCCCTTTGGGTTTAGGGCCAGGAAACTCCTTCGAGAGGAAGATATAGCTCTCGGGCCGGTGGCGCCCCTGGTTCTGCCCAGGACGCCACCCCGGAGGGTACCACATTTGGCTATTTGTCACCACGCCTCTGCTCTCAAAGCTTGTACTGCGCCGGGAGTATTGCGTTCGACCTTTTTGGAGCACACATCGTGTCACGCTGGTACCGTGCCAGTGTATATGGATGGCTCCAAGTCCCAAGAGGGGGTCGGCTTCCACGCCGTATCCCCTCTGTTTGAAGTCAGCGGGGCTCTACCAGGCGCTGCGTCTGTCTTCACGGCCGAGCTGGTGGCAATACACCACTCGGTACGGGAGATTACGCGACGTGCCCGGTTCGGAGACCGTATTGTGATCTATAGCGACTCACAAAGCGCCCTGAGTGCTCTCGGGGCATTGGAATCTCCGCATCCCCTGGTTCGCGATATCCGTGACGCCACGGTTTTGGCGAGCCGGGCAGATGTCGAGATTATCTTCTGCTGGGTTCCTGGACATGTAGGAATTGCGGGGAATGAGCGCGCCGATGAGGGCGCCAAAGAGTCCACGAGGACTCTGCGACCGGACCAGCGTTTCGCTCTTCCTCACACCGACTACATGGCAGGAATACGGGCAGCTCTTCGGACTGCTTGGCAAAGAAGATGGGAGACGGTCGAAGGGAACTTAAAGTTTCGTGCCATTGCGCCGCGACTGTTCCCATGGACCTATCCCCCAATGCCGCGGCGGCTTCAGGTTGCTTTCTGTCGTCTCCGAATCGGACACACTCGTGTGACGCATCGCTATCTGATGGAGCGCTCACCTGCGCCCTATTGCAACGACTGCGTCGTCCCCCAGACTGTTTGGCACATTCTTGTCGAATGTCCCAGTCTGGGTGATCTTCGCGCACGATACCTGTCCCAGTACCGGGATGGGCGGGGTCGCTACCGCCTGTCCCTTGTGCTCGGGACAGATTCGTGCACACTGAGTTGTGGACTTGTTGACTTCTTGGGGGAGGCCGGCCTTCTCCCTATTATTTAAGCAAGGTTTGTTTTGTTTTTTTTTGTTGTTGTTTTTTTGTTGTTTTTTTGCATTTCTTTTTTTTTTTTTTTTTTTTTTTTTTTAGTTGCACGCTCCTGCGCCGGGGGGACCTCTCCCCGACGCACCAGCTTGCTTCCTTTCCCCCTATTGGGGTGTTATTTTTTTGTTTTTTTCTCTCTTTAATTTCATTTTAAAGTAGCCTAGAACTAGGCCAGTTTTAATACGGCGACTAATGCCCAAGTAGGCAGTCGCCAGATGAGCTCTTAAGAAAAAAAAAAAAAAAAAAATCCTTAATTATTAAGAACCATTTACATAAAATATCTAATAACTATCCTCATTTAAACACCTTCCTACCCTTAACAATCGGGGTCGTAGTTAAATCAATGTTTACCTCTATTTGATGTTAATCAAGATATCGAAGATATGAATATATACGAACGAGACTTCGATTTGTCGTGTGGCTGAAACTAGAATAATACCACTTCAATTTCGAAGGAGCCTTCAGGGTCACTGTGAACCTCTCTAACGATGTCTGACAAATACATTTCGCACCCAACACAAGTCACCACACAAAGCTATCAAATCCAAAAGAATATAATGGAAAAAAACTAATGAAAAAATCTCGGTTAAAAATATATCTCAAATATGATAGTATTATAATTTTTGCTTAAGATACTTTACCAATTATACATCATAATTAATGCAAAGAATATGTGAAAATTTAAACTATAATTATAATATTAATAACATCAACCGCTCAATATATTATATATATGTATGTACAGTAGCGGCCATAAGGGTTCGAGCACTTAGGTTTCGATCATAAAACTTACCTTTGCTTCAAACCAAATAATGAAAGTAATGCATGATAAATTACAGATATAAATTTAGCATGGTTATAAGTTGTATATTGTACATGTTAAGATGGATGAAACTAAAAGTTACGTGCAAAAATGCATTTTTATTACAAAAATATTGTGTTCAAAATGATCCAGAAAGATAATACAACAGACGTAGATGAGAAAGTACGATGATATAATATACGTAACAAATAAAGTGTGGTTATTACAATTAGTTATTGGCATGTGAAATTTACTATCAATTACGCACCGATATCTTCTGTCACAGGAGCGCACTAATCAAAAGCATTCTTCCTGTGTTATTTTTCTCTTTTGCTCTTGTAATATTTCCTACAGTTCTTCTAAGGTGATTGGGGTTCTCTCCTTACTTCTCTCCTAGCGGCTTCCACAAACTCTCAATCAGATTGAGGTGCGAACTCCGAGTAGGCCATTCCATGATACTTCCTCCTGATCCTAGAAATTCTTCACCAATTTTACCGTGTGGCAAGTTGCATTATCCTGCATAAAAAACGGCAGGTTGAGCAGAAGCGGCTCTCCTATGGGGCACAGCATGTGCTTGAAGAGGTTCTTTATACTCTAGAGCATTCACTCTGCCATGCAAGTGGGACAAGTAGGCCAGTACCTTCCACCGTAATTAAGCCTCACACAATAACGCTTCCTCCACTCAACATGGAAGCTGCTCTTAACGCAATTCACGGAAAATCTTTCGCCAGGGCTTCGATGGACGAACCTCCTCCTACCATCTGAACCAAATAAATTGTACTTCGATTCATCGCTGAAGTGCACTTTGCACCATTGGTCTTCTGTGCATAGAACGCGATTAATGGCGAAGGATAATCTAGCTTCCTTGTTCTTAGGACTGATCAATGGCTTGAATGTTGGTGTACGAGACTTTAAAGATCTTTAAAGCCGTCAGGCGGTGTGATACTGTACTCCTGTGGACACTAATGCACATAGTTCCACTTACTTTTCGGGAAATCCTGGCTGATGTGTTGTATCGGTCCTCTTTTGAGATATGCATGATGGCTTGGTCATCTCTCTTCGGGTTTTTTTTTAGGCCTACTAGTAAAAGTTTAACTGATAGATGAACCTGTGGTATCGTTACGTGATATAATCTTAGGTACAACTATTTGGGGCGTGTTTAACCTATTCAGCAATATAATTACGCAGTCAGGATCATCTTGACCACCATATTTTTTTAATAAAAAAATCTTCTTCAAGTAACTTGCCATTTCATCCATCCTAACATGAACAACATACATGTACAACTTATCTCCGTGCTTATTTTATATCTATAATTTTTCATGCTTTATTTACCATTATTTGGTTTGAAGCTAGAGTAAGTTTTGCGATGGAAACCTAAGTGTCCGAATAATTATGGCCGCTACAGTATATATATTCGCAAAATTGTCCTTAACATAATAATAATGATAATTTTATTGTCCTGTGTTTACGGTTTTAGAAAAATTAACCATTTTTACTTTTAATATTTTAAGTGATTTATCTCTTTCTCTCTCTCTCTTTCTCTCTCTATTTCTCTCTCTCTCTCTCTTTCTCCCCGTAAGGGGCGCGGCGATTTGCCATCCTGGCCGCCGTGCTGACGGGATCCAGCGCTCCGTCCGGCCCCAGCTTAGCCTCTCTTCCTTCCTTCAGATAGCCCGATTTCTCCCCTACCTAGTCGCTTTTCATACAACCTCTCCCACAACTTTCTCTGGTCAGCCTCTAATTTCACAGGGTAGAATGCTGACCTTCTTCTCAAGCCAACCACCCCGGATCGGGGCTGAGGGGGGGGGGACATTGTTCCCTAACCCCTCAGCTCCGGTTCGGGATGGGGTTTTTTTAACAACCTGCTTCATCCCCACCCACATCTTCCTCACATCCCTTTTCCTCTCCTCTTCACAACCTATATTTTTTACGCCGTGTCCAAGGTGGAGCCGCCATGCCGAAGGACTGCCAGGCCACCAGGCGGGAGGGGTGGTCCCGAATGGCGGCGCCTGGCTCTGCCGGGCTTGTAAGCACCTCTCGCAGTGCGGGCAACTGCGAGAGGTGATGAGCTATTGCGTCCCGTAATCAAAAGAGGGTCACCATGCCCATGTATGAAAAAAAACAAAAACCCCAACCCCCAACTTCCCCAAAAACATCTACGGAGCCGCCCTCGGGCAGCTCCACCGAGAAAATGGAGGTCCCCCCCCTTGTGCTTGCGCAAGGGACCCTCCATAATTCTTTAACCGGAGAGGAGGCTTACTCCTCTCCTACGCCTACGGGTGTAGGGGACTCCCCCTCACCCCCTTCTCTGGAGGTGCTTTCGGGCACCTCCCTATCTCCAGCGGCAGTCCCTCCTTTGCTTTCTAAGGGGACTGCCAAGAAAGCCAGCAGGCAGCCCATTGCCGACCGCCCCTCGTGCAAGCGGCTCGGTAGGGCAAACCCCCTTAGGGGGGAGAGGGAAGCTAGGCCCCTTCGGTCGCTTCACTCAAAAGACCTGCTGGCAAGAATTTTGAACCTTGCTGGGGTCAAGGCCTGTGCCTCCCCACACCACCTGACTAGTGACAATACTGCCAAGGGGACCTGCGATGTTCTGGGAGGGGATGGCCAACTGGAGGCCCCTCCTGTGATAGACATGGTCCTTGAGGAGACCCAGCCCCAGACGGTAGGGCCTTCCATGGGGGGGAATTCGGGCTCGGCGCCAAGCACCGAACCCGAATCCGCCCCTATGCAAGGTCCTCCTCAAATGGCTGAGGGCTCCGAGGCAGTAGAAGGAGGGGAGGGATCTCCTCCGACAGGTGCCCCTACGACAACCAGGACCTTCTCCATTTCGGAGAGGGACCTGGCTGAGGCTGGTCCATCTGGCCTGGGGACTTCTGCCGGCGGAGGTGAAAAGCGGGTTCATTCCCCGCCCTCCTCTCCTAAAAAGAAAAAGACTAAAAAGACTCAAAAGACGAAGAAGACTCGGGGCTCCTCTCCATCCGCGGGGGCTGCGGGGACGGATAGGTCTGCTACCACTTTGGTAGGCGACCAAGCCAAGATCGGCACATCCGGCCCCTCTACCCCCTCGTGTGCGGAGCTCCTGACTACGACTAAGACCAAGAATGCACAGGGCGGAGCCTCGATGACATCGGGGCCCCTGATTCAGAGGTTACCTGGCGTTTTCGAGCCCGCTGGCTTCAAACGCTTCCTCGTTATTCGCTCCACTGATGGCACCATGTTGTCCAAGGGCAACATAATCCATCAGAGGAGAGGATTAGCTAGTGCAATTGGTAGAGAGCCGAAGGTAACCCGTTTCTCGGACGGGAGCCTTCTGGCGAATGCGGCGAATCCCGCCGAGGCGGCCAAGATAAGTGCTCTTCGGACACTTCATGGCACCCCGGTGAGTGTGACGCCGCACTCTACCATGAACTTTGTGAAAGGAATAGTTTATGCGAGGGAACTCGTTGACTACTCCATTGAGGACATCACCCTAGAGCTGGCCGACCATGGGGCGGTCAAGGTCGAACGTGTGATGAGAAAACAGGGAGGGGCCTCGAGACCCACCCCTACACTCTTCGTCACGTTCGACTGTGACAAGCTCCCTGAGTCGGTGCGTGCCGGTTGGTACCGCTACCGCGTGAAGGCATTCGTGCCACTGCCGCGGCGGTGCTATTACTGCCACCGCTTCGGCCATACGAATCGATCATGTAGACGTGCAAAATCGGGGTCACCCGAAGTCTGTGTAAATTGCTCCAAGGTCGCACACGATAAGTCCAAATCGTGTGTGGCCAAGTGTGTCAATTGCGGAGAGCCGCACCCTGCTTCTTCGAAGCAATGTGGTGCATATCTCCTTGAGAAAAAAATCCTGGCCGTTCAGGCCCAGGATCGACTCTCATTCCGCGAGGCAAAGGACTTGGTCCTGGCGCGCCCGGCTCTGCCTGGGACGTCATATGCCTCAATAGTTAGAAAGGCACCCTCTGCTCCTGGCCCATCCAGGCCAACGAGCACGGTTGTTTCCGCGCCCATTCGGAGCCCTTCTGTGGGCTCTACCCAACCTGGGCGCTCCCCTGGTAAAGCTGGCGGCAAAAAGGGTTCATACCCTGCCCCGGCTAAAACCAGGGCTCCCCCCTCTTCCCCCAGCGTGACCGTTTCGCGTAAAGCGAAACGGCCACGCGCCTCCACCGAGTCGTTAGACTCACAGGAGGCAACACCCCTGAAGATGGTCGCTAGGCCATCTTCCGGGGTTCCTAAAGCTGTTCCCCGAAAGGAGGACAGCAACAAAGGAGCTTCGGCCCCTTTGCCCACGCCCCGAGGTGGAGCGAGTGGCTCGGAGACGGTGGTTCCTCGAAAAGAGGGCCCCCCGCCTCCGAAGCCGCAACGCCCGCCAAAGGTTTCGAGGCGGAGGGAGGAAAAGACTCGCATGGCGAGCCCAACCTCCCCCAATAAGTCCTCGAAGGCGACAGCGCCTTCAGCGCTTTGTCCGGCCAACAGCGCCCGGGGTTCTGCCCCCGGGAAGCGTACGGCCATTCCCGTGAGGGTCTTCAATTCGAGGAGGGCCCCCGCGTCTCCTCCGAGCTAGGCCTGGAGGGCATATTCCTTCAATGGAATTGCCGTGGACTCCGGGCCAACTGGGAGGAGCTGCGGAGGCTCGCCTCATCCCGTTCCCGGTTAGCTATTTTTTTGCAGGAGACCATGCTAGGCGCGTGCCCCCTGCCTGCCCTCCCGGGGTATAAGGGTCTTGCGACCCAACCACCGCGGGACGGCCGGGCTGGGGGATGCGCGGTTTACACCCGGCATGATGTCTCCGTTCTTCCTTTCTCTTTAGATACCTCCTTTCAGGCAGTGGCTGTGCAGCTGCACCTGGATAGGAGGTATACTATCATTTCTGCGTACATTCCACCGTCAGCTGACTTCGACGCGGGGGACTTTCGCCGCGTCGTGGCACGGTTGCCGAGGCCCTATCTCTTGCTTGGAGATCTGAACGGCAGGCATCCTCTCTGGGGAGATTACACCATAAATCCCAGGGGACAAGTCCTTGCCGATCTGATCGAAGAGCTTGAGATTGGTGTCCTAAACGTGGATGAGTTTACGCATCACTGTCCGAGAACCGCTTCATTTTCTTGCCTTGACCTATCTTTGTGCTCTTCGGATGCACAGCCTGATTTTGATTGGGGGGTGTTCGATGACCTCCATGGTAGTGATCACTTTCCCATTCAAATATCATTTTCAGGGCAACTGCCGCCTGAGAGACCACCTCGGTGGTGCTTGGCGCGGGCGCGGTGGCCTGCATTTCAGGAAATGACTGAATTCTCTATCTCAGTCAAGGAGTTTAGGTCGGTAGATGAGGCCGTTGAGTTCTTCTCCGGCAACCTCATCGCCGTGGGCCTGACTACTATTCCTAGGACGTCTGGCCGTTTTGCACGCCGACCACTCCCATGGTGGTCGGCCGAGTGTGAGACGGCCCTCAAACAGAAGCGTTATGCCTACATGCGCTATAAGCGCCGCCCGAACGATTTCACCGTCGCTGAATTTCGTCGGGCTAGGGCTAGGTTCCGGTATATTTCGAAGCACGCCCGCCGCTCTTCTTGGCGGGCATACGTGTCTTCACTTAACGGGAAGACCCCTTTAGCTGAGGTGTGGAAGCGAGTCAAAAGGATTCGGGGCAAGTTCTCGCAGGACCCCCCTCCCGTTCTCCAGGAGAATGGGACCGCAATCTCAGGCCCCGCGTCCGTGGCGGAATCCTTAGCGACCGCTTTTTCCGCATTCTCTAGCCGTGATGCTGCTCCGCCAGCATTCAATGCACGTCGTGATGTCGCGGAAGGCCGCCGGCTGGACTTTACCTCCAGAGGCGGAGAACCCTTCAACGACAAGTTTACTGTGAGTGAGTTGCGTTCCGCTCTCGCTTCGTGCGCGGACACCGCCCATGGTCCGGACGATGTCCCGTACGCCATGCTTCGACACCTGGGTGAGCGAGGCATGGCCTTTCTATTAAATTTGTTCAACAGGATCTGGGTGGAAGGTCTCCTCCCAGACTCCTGGCGAATCGCTACTGTGCTCGCCTTTCGCAAGCCGGGGAGAGATCACTCTACTCCGACCGGTTTCCGCCCAATCTCTCTAACCTCTTGCGTGTGCAAGTTGATGGAGAAATTGGTAAATGTTAGATTAGCCTATTTCCTGGACAGCGGAGGCCATCTGTCTTCTGCACAGTGCGGCTTCCGTAAGTTCCACTCCACGTCGGATGCTCTGCTCCGACTGGAAAATGCCGTCTGCGAGGCTTTCCTTCGTAGACAGCACTACGCCACGGTGTTTTTTGATCTGGAGAAAGCCTATGATACCGCATGGCGATACGGTATCATGGAGACTCTCCACACGATGGGGGCGAGGGGACGCCTCCCAATGTTTATATCTGAATTTTTGCGAGATCGTCGATTCCGCGTACGGGTGGGGGGAGCCCTCTCCGGCCCAAAGGAGCAGGAAGAGGGTGTCCCGCAGGAAAGTGTCCTCAGTGTCACACTCTTTGCCCTGAGCATCAACGGCATCACCTCGGTGCTGCCGGAAGATGTTCTCGCTACGCTCTACGTGGACGACCTTTCGATCTCTTTTGGCGCGGCCCAGATGCCAACTCTGGAGCGCCGACTCCAACAGGCATTGAACCGCGTCTCTCGCTATGCCGAAGCGCACAGGTTTCGGTTTTCTTTGGCCAAGACTAAGGTGGTGCACTTCTGCCGCCATCCACGGCTTCACCCCGACCCAGATTTGTTTCTTAATGGGGTGCGCCTGGATGTGGTTGAGTCGCACCGTTTCCTTGGTCTTGTATTCGACCGACGCCTCACCTGGGAGGCTCACATTCGCAGCCTTAGGGTCTCTTGTACCCGCGCCATGGACATTCTCCGTTCCGTGACGTTCAGCGCTTGGGGCGCTGATAGGGCTACCGCCTTTCTTTTTTATCGATCCTTTGTTCGCTCGAAGCTCGACTACGGATGCGAGTTTTATGCATCCGCAGCCGAGCGTTTATTGCGGAAGGTGGATTCGATCCACCACACCGGCCTTCGCCTTGCGACCGGTGCCTTCCGCACTTCCCCCATTGAGAGCCTGTTGGTCGATGCTGGGGAGATGCCACTCGCTCTGCGCCGCGTGCAGTGCATCACTCGCCTGTACGCGCGAGCCCGCTGCCTCCCCCAGTCGCCAACAGCTCTCACTGCATCCGCAGCTGATCTCGATGGTGCCTATGCCGCCGAGAGACGCCAGTCATACCCTAAGCCCTTTGGGTTTAGGGCCAGGAAACTCCTTCGAGAGGTAGATATAGCTCTCGGGCCGGTGGCGCCCCTGGTTCTGCCCAGGACGCCACCCTGGAGGGTACCACATTTGGCTATTTGTCGCCACGCCTCTTCTCCCAAAGCTTGTACTGCGCCGGGAGTATTGCGTTCGATCTTTTTTGAGCACACATCGTGTCACGCTGGTACCGTGCCAGTGTATACGGATGGCTCCAAGTCCCAAGAGGGGGTCGGCTTCCACGCCGTATCCCCTCTGTTTGAAGTCAGCGGGGCTCTACCAGGCGCTGCGTCTGTCTTCACGGCCGAGCTGGTGGCAATACACCACTCGGTACGGGAGATTACGCGACGTGCCCGGTTCGGAGACCGTATGTGATTTATAGCGACTCACAAAGCGCCCTGAGTGCTCTCGGGGCATTGGAATCTCCGCATCCCCTGGTTCGCGAAATCCGTGACGCCACGGTTTTGGCGAGCCGGGCAGATGTCGAGATTATCTTCTGCTGGGTTCCTGGACATGTAGGAATTGCGGGGAATGAGCGCGCCGATGAGGGCGCCAAAGAGTCCGCGAGGACTCTGCGACCGGACCAGCGTTTCGCTCTTCCTCACACCGACTACATGGCAGGAATACGGGCAGCTCTTCGGACTGCTTGGCAAAGAAGATGGGAGACGGTCGAGGGGAACTTAAAGTTGCGTGCCATTGCGCCGCGACTGTTCCCATGGACCTATCCCCCAATGCCGCGGCGGCTTCAGGTTGCTTTCTGTCGTCTTCGAATCGGACACACTCGTGTGACGCATCGTTACTTGGTGGAGCGCTCGCATGTGCCCTATTGCAACGACTGCGTCGTCCCCCAGACTGTTCGGCATATTCTTGTCGAATGTCCCAGTCTGGGTGATCTTCGCGCACGATACCTGTCTCGGTACCGGGATGGGCGGGGTCGCTACCGCCTGTCCCTTGTACTCGGGACGAGTGCGTGCACCATGACTGGTGGACTTATTGACTTTTGGGGGGAGGCCGGCTTTCTCCCCTTTATTTAAGGTTCCTTTTTTTGTTATTGTTTTGTTTTAGGTTGCACTCTCCTGCACCGGGGTGAGAGGGACCTCCCCCCGCTGCCGGAGATTGCTTCGATTGTTAAGTTTTTCCAATTTATATTGATTGTTAAGTTTTCATATTTTAACTTTAAAGTAGCCTAATTCTAGGCTGTCGTGTTTTTCGGCGACTTATGCCCAAGTGGGTAGTTGCCAGATGGGCTCTATAAAAAAAAAAAAAAAAAAAATCTCTCTCTTTCTCTCTCTCTTTCTCTCTCTCTTTCTCTCTCTCTTTCTCTATCTCTTTCTCTATCTCTTTCTCTATCTATTTCTGTATCTATTTCTCTCTATTTATTTGTCTCTCTCTTTCTCTCTCTTCATCTCTCTCTTTCCGATCCTTTACGGCGATCGGAAGCAAAATTGCGCCAAATAAGAGGTTGAATCCGGATGGAATTAAGTCCAAACTCTATTTTGCCACATTTTTTCCTTCCGACCGCCCCCAAAAAATAGATTTTGCCAAAGCGCACAAAATGCTACGAGAATAACTAATATAATGTACATAAAATGTGATTACGGTAAAGCAAATAATAATTTAATTCTTTTCTACCGAATTTACTCTCCTCTATTTCCGCCTATTTGGGAAGCCTCACTATCCTCCAGCTTAGCCACAATGCAAACCTCACGCTTGTTTGGAAATTCCGGTTACTTTAATTGCTTGTGAGACCCTTTCCCACACTTATAAAAGTAAAAGTTTGCACAAGTACATTCACGTAAGAATGTTTGTTTACATTTACGGAATAAGCAAGGTTTTACCCCTTGTTGGCATTTCCAATTAGGAACTTTTTGATTAGATTTTATTGTTGCAAAAACGGTCAACAATTCAGTTTTCTACACATTAAATTTACTATGTATCCCACATAACTAATTCGGTCATATGGCTTTATATATGTACGAGGGGCGGTCAATAAGTTTTGCAAATCGGTAGGGCAAAACAGAGAAAGGGGGATGGCTGTTTGTGGGGGTGTTACGACAAGTTATGACAAGTCAGGACCTGCAGCCGCACCCTCCTGCCTCGTCTATTTAAGAAGCTGTAGCTGATCGCAGATCGTCAGTCACAAATTTTTCAACAATGGAGAAGGTTGAGCACCGCGCAGTGATCAAATTTTGACCAAGGAAGGCAAGAATGCAAAAGAGATCCATGAACGCATGGTTGAAGTGTACACCGACACCGCCCTTTCCTATGCAACCATTGCTCGCTGGAATAGGGAGTTCCGCCATATTCGTGAGTCCCTTGGAGATGACCCTCTTACAGGACACCCGTCAGACGTGACCAACGAAGACAATGTGGCCCGTGTTTTTGAGGATGATCCTCGAAAATCAACCGGTGAAGGTCGAAGAAATCGAGCGAGAACTTGGAATATCACGTGGAAGTGTTATCAACATCATCCACGACAATTTGGCCATGACCAAGGTCTCTGCCCATTGAGTCCCTAGAAACCTCACGCCCTATGATCGACTTCAACGTCGTCAAAGTCCACAAGGCCATAGTTGCACAAGCTGCCTTTTGCGAGTGCGGATTCGAGGAGCTCAACCCCCCCTCCCCTATAGTCCAGATCTGGACACTAGCGACTACTTTTTATTCCGCTAGCTCAAGGCTGCACTGCATGGACGGTGGTTTGGGGATCATAAAGATGTCCAGCCTGTCGTTCATGAGTGGATTGAACAGCAGTCGGGAGATTTCTGGTTGTCGGGAACTCGAATCCTCAAGGACAAGTGGTGCAAGTGCATTTTAGTCGAGGGTAGTTATATTGAAAAAATAATAAAACACTTTTCTTGATATCTCGTTTCTTTACATTCGAATTGCAAAACTTATTGACCGCCCATCGTACCTAACAGCGAGTGATGTAAGCCGAGTGAACTTAACAACGAATTCATCTAAACTCTTTGAGTTAAAGTTTGCCCCGAGCCTGACAGGTTTTGATCCTCCATCCGCAAATTCGAGGGCCAAATTGAAACAATAATCAGGTAATCTCCCAAAATATTTCTTCTATTAAAACTAGGATATTTCGGTTTGACCAGTTTATTCAAGACCAGTGTATCAGTTATTACTTTCTTTCTCGGAGACACCTTACATCCATTTTCAGTGTGATTACAGGGCTATTCGGGGGTGAGGTATTGTTTCCTCTTACTGAAGGAAAAAGTCTTCCACACACAGTCCAACTTTATACAATATATTCCTCTACGGGACACTTCACGCCATGCCCTGTCAGGTCAGAGTTTTATTATCCTTAGTGAATTGCAGAGCGTGTTAAATGCTCATGAACCATTCGAATCTCCCAATCAACTCAGTTCGCAGTTCTGTGACGCTATGGGGTTGCTACGAACATTGTCTTATGTAGGGGTTGCTGGCAGGGGTGATAACTGGGGCAGACTATCTGCAACGACTCAGAAACCGAACCAGTGTTTGATTCTTTCCCACTCTGACTACAAAGCAGGTCTCGCATTAGCCTTTGCACCCGAAAAACAAAGAAGTTTGGAGCCCGCACTCGGGCTTTTAAAGATGCATGCCATTGCATTCCTGCTTTTCCCATGGACTTAACTCCCATTGCCGAGAGAGTATCAAGTTTTATTTATTCCCGTCTGTTACTTTGTCCGTTATTTCATATCCTTCTTCTAACCAGAGCTGAATGGATCGTTAAAATAAAATGAAAGCTCTCCATTACTGATCTTTTATTAAAGTTAGTCAGCTCGGGATCCTTCTCTCATGAGAATTTCCTTTTCCCCTTTCCTTTCTATCCTTACTTCTTTAGTACTTCTTTATTCTTTTAATTTCCCTCCTCTTTCTTTTCATATTCATTCTCATCCTTTCTCCTTCCATGGTTGGCACTTATTTCTCCCTTATTTCTTTTTTCCTCTTTCTTTTGTTTCTGATTTTCCTAACCTTATTTTCATCCTCTTTACTATTTACTTTCTTCTCCCATTCTTTCCCTACTTCCTTTCTCCTTCCCCTATAAACTCTTCCTCCCTATTTTTCTTTTCTTTCCGTTTTCCTTTTCTTTTAATCTTTCTATTTTTTCAGTACTTCCTTTCTCCCCCCTTTCTTCTTCCCTCCGTCCCTCCCCCTTTCCTTTTTGTTTCAATTTCCTCTCTATTTTTATCTGCAAGGAAACAACCTTTTCACTGGGGCATCTCTCAAAGGTGGCTCCTGCCCACCGGGATGGTTGATGGACCGGACCCTCTTCAGCTAGTCTCGGGTTCCCTCGTGGGGACGATAAAATAGTGACACGCGAGGGACCAAGAGACCCCTCACTCGAGTCCATTCAAAAACATTTTTCTTTCTAATTTATTGATTTACAAAAAGAAAACGAACGCATCTCCACCAGAAAGTTTCTGAAGGCACGTTAAAAAAGCACGTAGCGAAGTTTGGGTATGTGAAAAACAGGGTGACGTACATTCCACGATTGGTATAAAGAAGATATTACATGGAGCGGTCTGAACTCAGTGCAGGTACCCTCCCTTGTTGTGTCCTCTTTGGTTTTCTGTTATGAGTTTGAACTCTGTTTTTCAATCTGTTGTAAGTCGTTGTCTGTTCTCTTCCTGCGCCATGGAGCAGAGGTTAAAGGTCTTACTTAAGAGATTAATTTCTCCTGGAATAAGTCGTCCTCCAGGCCAATGAGTAAAAAATGCCCTCGATAGTTACTACTATTAATTACAAACCATTATTTCTCTTTTTCTCTCAACCTTGGTTACATAACGCTGCTTAAATATACCTGAAATTGTTTGCACCTCCCTCAACACCTTTCCGGCTCCCATACACGCAGTTTGCCTTGCATGCCCGTAATACCTGCAGAAGGATCTGTGGCTTCACGTATATATTTCAGAGATTTACTTTGCCATTCTTCACAACTTTCTTTATCTATCTTTCATTACAAACTTATCGCTTGATACTGCCTCACTGCTATTTCGTTTCAAATTTAAGAGATAAAATCTCTTCCTCCTCGATGGTCCCCATGGTTCTTAGCGGGTATATTGGTTACGATGCCATAAATGACATTGGCAACACAGCTCCGTCAGGAAGCACGAAGGCTGGTGGTCGGAGTACGTACATACACAGATGTGTGTTTAAGTATGTATGTGCGCACTTGAATTAAAATACAAGAAATCTCAAAAATGGCGTAAACTAACTTATGCATAGGTTGAATGATGGGGAGAGAGGTTCCGTCTGTTCCTGAAAACAAAGATATAAATTGTGCAAATGAAGGTATCGAAGGATGTCAAGCAAGAAACGATGAACGGTGATTTATTATCGTTAATTTCTATTTGTCGATAAAGTTATTTTTGTACGAAGACCCACAGTCGAGTGAAGTCGTGGGATGGATCCTGAATAGAATCGATTTCGAGCCACTTGCTGTAGCAATCTGTGGTAAAATGTAGGTTGCCACTGAGATAGGTATTGGAGGGCGCGTTTAGTGTCGGGCAGTTTTGTATCTGGTACTAATGGTAACCAGTTTTACCCTGCAAGGGGACCTCCATACTTGCAAAGAGGGCAAGTTAAGAGATAAGCGTGTTAACTTTCATAATTTCATTCGCTTATAATCACGGCTAAGAAATTTTCTCCCTTTGATCTCTTACTTTACTTTCGCCTTTAATGAAAGCTAAAAGTGTTCTGAAAGATTTCCAGGCTCTTGCTATTCAGTTATGACTAATTTAATACCGACTAATTCAATAAGAGTGATATAATAAAGACTAATTTACCTCCTACTAAATTAAGAATAATGATAATAAATTAAATTGTATTGTACCCAGTAATGAGATGCAGTTACTATAGCAATGATTAGACATCTTCACATTCCAGAGGACATCCAAAGCGACGTTCCTCATAAGACGGAGTAATTTAATTCGGATAACTTAACACAGACTCTTAACTCTGCCTACTTAGAGCCTCTTAAACATGTTGCGAGCAATGTCCTCTTCTACGGTTACGCGCGGACTCGCTCGATCTAATGACATGTTTTTAATCTAAAATTTAAGATAGTGCGGGTGTAGTCCGCCGCGGTAATAGGGCGGACGCGGGTATCCTCTGCCCCCTGTGAAAGAGACCTAAAAATGAGTAAGAGATCACACTCACTTAGTAGAGAATTTGTTTAATTTCCAGGCCTAGTTATTGGGTTAGACTTAAGGCGAGAAGGGACGCAAAACACTCCGCTTGCTTAACTACTGCCACCACCCAAGCGGCGCATCGGGTTTGACGTGTGGGTGCAGGCAGCCGCACGTAGCCACCCCTAACACCGCCATTTCTTCCATTCCTCCTTACTTCGGACTGACAATACATTCACTGAATGGTTTTCCATATCCACATCCCCGGAGGCAGAGCATTTTCATAGAGTTAGAAAGTGCAGGAGTTATTTAAATTTGTAAGGACATTCTTATTACACGAGGTGCGAACACATGATCTTTTGTGAGAACTAAAATGTATGTACAGATGTATATACATTTCTAACTTAACTAATAACTATAAATCCTTATACTTTTAATTTCTTTATATTGGAAACTTCTTAAAAAAAGTTAAAAGAGGAGACAGTTATAAACCTAGATCTATCACAGAGCTTCAACCATGTTAAACTTCATCCTCTTAACAGGAAGTTTTTGGAATCAAAACTAATCAGGGAACCTTGAGATTAAACATACTCCGAATTAGATTCTGTAGCGCTCAATGGCTAAGACATGGGCAAAGGAGAAAGATGTTAAAATATTTACTTATCTATCGCGTTATCATATGCTTTCTCCAAATATAAAAAATGCCATCCGTACAGAAAAATGGTGACCTTCGTTTTCCAGGAAATAAGCTAACCTAATATTTACAAGTTTTCTCTCAAATTACATAGATAAAAACTTGAGGAAATTGGGCACACACAACCATAATTGGAGGAATCTTTCTCAAGTTAGCGAAATTAAGTACGGTAGCCATTCGCAGGATATCTGGAGATATATCTTCAACCGGGTCATGTGGAACATAGCTAAGAAAAAAGCAGATCCTCGCTAATCAATGTGTCGATGAATGGTGTAAGGAATATTGTCAGGATTGTGGAGGCATCCCCAGATGAAACAAGAGCGAAACGCACTCGTTCAATGCATATAAGAAAATTGGAAGCTTCTCTTTTGCCTACAGACTGACCTGCTTTAAAATGCTGGGAAAGCGGTGGGGGATGACTTTACCACAGGCATCGGATCCTAGAAAGAAATCCTGCATTCCTCGATGACAGTAGAGATGTCTGAGGGAATTTAGCCCAAATCCTTGTGACACGCTTCGGCAAGAGGTTTAGCCACGAATCCTAGCCATAATGAAGGTGAGCTTGATTTGAAATGATTTTTTTAAAGAGCTCCTCTGGCGACTGCCTACTTAGGCATTAGTCGACGTATTCAATATTGCCTAAAATTAGGCATATTTTAAAGAGGAGGCTAAAAATAACAAATAAAAAACCATCAATAAATTTAAAACGAAGAAAAAAGGTAATAAGCAGGCATTAAGCGCTGGCGTTGGGAAAAGGTCCACCTCCCCCTGGCGCAGGAACATGGGACCTACTAAAATAAGAAAAAACAATAAACCCCCCCCAACTATTTAAATAAAGGTGAGAAGGCCCGCCTTCTCCAAAAAGTCAAAGTCCACAGTCGTTGTGCACGAATCCGTCCCGAGTACAAGGGACAGGCGGTAGCGACCCCGGCAATCCCGGTGCCGGGACAGGTAACGTGCGTAGGAGATCACCTAGACTGGGACATTCAACAAAAATGTACCGAGAAGTCTGAGGGAAAACGCAGTCTTCATAGTAAGGCGCAGGCGAGAGCTCAATCAAATAGCGGTGCGAGTGTGTCCAATTCGAAGACGACAGAAAGCAACCTTAAGCCTTGGCGGCATTGGAGGGGTAGGTCCATGGGAACAGTCGCGGCGCAGAGTCCTCGCGGACTCTTCGGCTCCCTTATCGGCGCGCTCATTCCACGCAATTCCTAAATGTCCAGGAACTCAGCAGAAGAAACTCTCGAAATCAGCCGGGCTTGCCAAAAGCGTGGCGTCACGGATGTTGCAAACCAGCGGGTGCGGAGATTCCAATGCTCCAAGAGCACTCAGGGCGCTTTGTGAGTCGCTATAGATCAAAATCCAGTCTCCGAACCGGGCACGTCGCATAATCTTCTTTACCTAGTGGTGTTTTGCCACTAGCTCGGCCGTGAAGACAGACGCAGCGCCTGGCAGAGCCCCGATGACTTCAAACAGAGGGGATACGGTGTGGAAGCTGTCCCACTCTTGGGACTTGGAGCCATCCGTATACACTAACACGGTTCCAGCGTGCCTAAAGGTGTGCTCAAAAAAGGTCGAACGCAATACTCTCGCTTCTGTATAAGCTTTGGGAGCAGAGGCATGGCAACAAATAGCCAAACGTGGTACCCTCTCGGGTGGCGTTCTAGGTAGAACCAGGGGCGCCACCTGCCAGAGAGCTATATCTAGCTCTCGAAAGAGTTTCCTAGCCCTAAAACCAAAGGGCTTAGAGTATGACTTGCGTCTCTCGGCGGCATAGGCACCGTTGAGATCAGCTGCGGATGCTTTGAGAGCCGTTGGCGACAAAGGCAGACGCTGCGCTAGTGCGTACAAGCGAGTAATGCACTTTGCACCGCGCATAGATTAGGGCATCTCCCCAAAATCGAGAAGCAGGCTCTCAATAGGGGAAGTGCGAAAGGCACCGGTTGCCAAGCGAATGCCGGTGTGGTGGAGCGAGTCAACCTTCCCCAATAGACGTTTGGCTGCGGATTCATAAAACTCACATCCGTAGTCGAGCTTCGAACGGACAAAGGATCGATAAAGAAGTATGTCAGTAGCTCTATCAGCACCCCGAGCGCTGAACGTCACGGGAATAAGAATATCCATGGCGCGGGTGCATGAGACCATAAGGCTGCTAATATAAGACTCCCAGGTGAGGCGTCGGTCAAATAAAGACCAAGGAAACGGTGCGATTCAACCACTTCCAGGCGCACCCCATTACGAAACAAATCTGGGTCGGGGTGGAGCCGTGGATGGCGGAAGAAGTGCCCACCTTAGTCTTGGCAAAGGAAAAGCGAAACCTGTGCGCTTCGACATAGTGAGAGACGTGGTTCAATGCCTGTTGAAAGCGACGCTCCAGAGTTGGTATCTGGACCGCGCCAAAAGAGATCGAAAGGTCATTCACGTAGAGCGTAGCGAGAACATATTCCGGAAGCAGCGAGGAAAGGCCGTTGATGCTGAGGGCAAAGAGTGAGACACTGAGGACACTTCCCTGCGTGACACCCTCTTCCTAACCCATTGGGTCGGATCTACGTTCAGATCTCCGTTCAGATATCCGAGCAAGAGAAAGGGTCTCAGCAACCGTGCCACGACGCGGCGGAAGTCATCCGCGTGGAAGTCAGCTGACGGTGGAATGTACGCAGAAATAACAGTATACCTCCTATCCAGGTTAAGCTGCACAACCACTGCCTGAAAGGAAATAGCTAAAGTAAAAAGAACAACGGAGATATCATGCCGGGTGTAACATGCGCATCCCCAGCTCAGCCCCCATCTCGTGTTGGTGGGGTCACCAAAACCTTATACCCTAGGAGGGTGGGCAAGGGGCACGCGCCTAGCATTGTCTTCTGCAGTAAATTAGCTAACGGCGAACGGGACGGGACGAGCCTCTGCAGCTCCTCTCAGTTGGCCCGAAGTCCGCGGGAATTCTATTGAAGGAATAGGCTCCCTAGACCAAGCTCGGAGGAGACCCGGGGGCGCTCTTCGAAGACAAGACCCTCATATGAATGGACGTATGCTTCCATGAGACAGAATCCCAGCACTGTTGGCCAGACAATGCGCTGAAGGCGCTGTCGCCTTCGATGACTTATTGTGGGAGTTTGGGTTCACCATGCGAGTCTTTTCCTCCCTCTGCCTCGAAAGCTACGCCAGGCTTTGCGACTTTGGGGTCGAGGGGCCTCCTTTTCGAAGATATACCGCCTCTGAACCACCCAGCCTACCACTAAGCCTGGGTGAAGAAGCCTAAGCTCCTTTGTTGCTGTCCTCCTTTAGAGGGGCAGCTCTAGGAACCCCAGAAGATGGCATGGAGACTAACTTGACGGGTGTTGCCTCCTGTGAGTCTAACGACTCGGTGGACGCGCGTGGCCGTTTCGCCTTACTGGAAACGGTCACGCTGTGGGAAGAGGGGAAGCCCTGGTTCTAGCCTGGGCTGGGTGTGAACCTTTTGTGCCGCTAGCTTTACCAAGGGGTCGCCTGGGTTCAGTAGAACCCGCATCTGAATGGGCACGGAGCAGAGGGTGTCTTTCTAAGCATTAAGGCTTAAGACGTCCCAGGCAGAGCCGGACGCGTCAGGACCAATTTCTTCGCCTTACAGAATGAGAGAAGATCCTGGGCCTGAACGGCCAGGATTTTTTCTTCAAGGAGATATGAACCACAGTGCTTCGAAGAAGCGGGGGTGGTTCTCCGCAATTGACACACCTGGCCACACACGATCTGGACTAATCGTGTGCGGCCTTAGAGAAATTTATACAAAATTCGGGTGATCACAACTTTGCCCGTCTACATGAGCGATTCATATGGCCGAAGCGGTGACTGTAATAGCACCGCCGCCACAGTGGCACGAATGCCTTCATGCGGTAGCGTTACCAACCGGCACGCACCGACTCAGGGAGCTTGTCACATTCGAACGTGACGACCCCGTAAGGGGCGCGGCGATTTGCTATCCTGGCCGCCGTGCTGACGGGACTCAGCACCCCGTCCGGCCCCAGCTTAACCTCTCTTCCTTCCTTCAAAACACTTGTTTCCTCTCTTTTCACACAACCTCTCCCACAACTTTCTCTGGTCAGCCTCTAATTTCACAGGTTAGATGCTGACCTTCCTTTCAGCCAACCGTCCCGCATCGGGGCTGAGGGGGTGGGGGACAATGTTCCCTAACCCCTGAGCTCCGGCCTGGGGTGGCTGGTTTTTAACTACCTGCTTCATCCCCACCCATACCTTCCTCAAATCCCTTTTCCTCTCGTCTTCAAAATCTATCTTTTTTACGCCGTGTCTAAGGTGGAGCCGCCATGCCGATGGACTGCCAGGCCACCAGGCGGGAGAGGTGGTCCCAAATGGCGGCGCCTGGCTCTGCCGGGCCTGCAAGCACCTTTTGCAGTGCGGGCAACTGTAAGAGGTGGTGAGCTGTTGCGTCCCGTGTAAATAAGAGGGTCACCATGCCCAATGATGAATATAAAAAAACCCCAACCCCCAACTACCCCAAGAACAACGGAGCCGCCTTCGGGCAGCTCCACCAAAAAAATAGAGGTCCCTCCCCCTTGTGCTTGCGCAGGGGACCCTCCATACTTCTTTAACCGTCGAGAAGGCCTACTCCTCTCCTACGCCTACTGGTGTAGGGGACTCCCCCTCACTTCTTTCTCTGGAGGTGCTTTCGGGCACCTCCCTATTTCCAGCAGCAGTCCCTCCTTTTCTTTCTAAGAGGACTGCCAAGAAAGCCAGCAGGAAGCCCATTGCCGAGCGCCTCTCTTGTAAGCGGCTCGTTAGGGCAAACCCCCTTAGGGGGGAGAGTGAAGCCAGGCCCCTGCGGTCGCTTCCCTCAAAAGACCTGCTGGCAAGGATATTAAACTTTGCCGGGGTTAAGGCTTGTGCCTCCCCACAAATGACTCTTGACGCTGCCAAGGGGACCTGCGATGTCCTGGGAGGGGATAGCCAGCTGGAGGCCCCTTCTGCGATAGACATGGTCCTTGAGGAGAACCAGCCTCAGACGGTAGGGCCTTCCATGGGGAAGAATCCGGGCTCGGCGCAAAGCACCGAACCCGAGTACGCCCCTATGCAAGGTCCTCCTCAAATGGCTGAGGGCTCCGAGGCAGTAAAAGGAGGGGAGGGATCTCCTCCGACAGGTGCCCCTACGACAACCAGTACCTTCTCCATTTCGGAGAGGGACCTGGCTGAGGCCAGCCCATCTGGCACGGGGGCTTCTGCCAGCGGAGGTGAGAAGCGGGTTCATTCCCCGCCCTCCTCTCCGAGAAAGAAAAAACTAGAAAGACAAAGAAGACTCGGGGCTCCTCTCCATCCGCGGGGGCTGCGGGGACGGATGGGTCTGCTGCCACTTTGGTAGGCGACCAAGCCAAGATCGGCACATCCGGCCCCTCTACCCCCCTGTGTGCGGAGCACCTGACTAATAACTAAGACTAAGACCAAGAGTGCACAGGGCGGAGCCTCGATGACATCGGGGCCCCTCATTTAGAGGTTACCTGGCGTTTTCGAGCCCGCTGGCTTCAAACGCTTCCTCATTATTCGCTCCACTGATGGCACCATGAGGTCCAAGGGCAACATGATCCTTCAGAGGAGACGATTAACTAGTGCAATTGGTAGAGAGCCGAAGGTGACCCGTTTCTCGGACGGCAGCCTTCTGACGAATGCAGCAAATCTTGCCGAGGCGGCCAAGATAAGTGCTCTTCGGACACTTCATGGCACCCCGGTGAGTGTGACGCCGCACTCTACCATGAACTTTGTAAAAGGAGTAGTTTATGCGAGGGAACTCGTTAACTACTCCATTGAGGACATCACCCTAGAGCTGGCCGACCATGGGGCGGTCAAAGACGAACGTGTGATGCGAAAACAGGGAGGTGCCTCGAGACCCACCCCTACACTCTTCGTCACGTTTGACTGTGACAAGCTCCCTGAGTCGGTGCGTGCCGGTTAGTACCGCTACCGCGTGAAGGCATTCGTGCCACTTCCGCGGCGGTGCTATTACTGTCACCACTTCGGCCATATGAATCGCTCATGTAGACGTGTAAAGTCGGGGTCACTCGAAGTATGTAAAAATTGCTCCAAGGTCGCACACGATAAGTCCAAACCGTGTGTGGCCAAGTGTGTCAATTGCGGAGAGCCGCACCCTGCTTCCTCGAAGCAATGTGGTGCATATCTCCTGGAGAAAGAAATCCTAGCCGTTCAGGCCCAGGATAGAGTCTCATTCCGCAAGGCTAAGGACTTGGTCCTGGCGCGCCCAGCTCTGCCTGGGACGTCATATGCCTCAGTAGCTAAAAAGGCACCCTCTGCTCCTGGCCCATCCAGGCCAACGAGCACGGTTGTTTCCGCGCCCATTCGGAGCACTTCTGCGGGCTCTACCCAACCCGGGCGCTCCCCTGGTAAAGCTGGCGGCAAAAAGGGTTCATACCCAGCCCCGGCTAAAACCAGGGCTCCCTCCTCTTCCCCCAGCGTGACCGTTTCCAGTAAGGCGAAACGGCCACGCGCCTCCACCGAGTCGTTAGACTCACAGGAGGCAACACCCCTGAAGATGGTCGCTAGGCCATCTTCGAAGGTTCCTAAAGCTGTCCCCCGAAAGGAGGACAGCAACAAAAGAGCTTCGGCTCCTTCGCCCACGCCCCGAGGTGGAGCAAGTGGCTCGGAGAGAGTGGATCCTCGAAAAGAGGCCCCCCCCATTTCCGAAGCCGCAGCGCCCGCCTAGGGTTTCGAGGCGGAGGGAGGAAAAGACTCGCATGGCGAGCCCAACCTCCCCCAATAAGTCCTCGAAGGCATCAACGCCTTCAGCGCTTTGTCCGGCCAACAGCGCCCGGCGTTCTGCCCCCGGGAAGCGTACGGCCATTCCCGTGAGGTTCTTCAGTTCGAGGAGGGCCCCCGCGTCTCATCCGAGCTAGGCCTGGAGGGCATATTCCTTCAATGGAATTGCCGTTGACTCCGGGCCAACTGGGAGGAGCTGCGGAGGCTCGTCTCGTCCCGCTCCCCGTTAGCTATTTTTTTGCAGGAGACCATGCTAGGCGCGTGCCCCCTACCCGCCCTCCCGGGGTACAAGGGTCTTGCGACCCCACCACCGCGGGATGGCCGGGATGGGTGTCGCGGTTTACACCCGGCATCCCCGTAAGGGGCGCGGCGATTTGCCATCCTGGCCGCCGTGCTGACGGGATCCAGCGCTCCGTCCGGCCCCAGCTTAGCCTCTCTTCCTTCCTTCAGATAGCCCGATTTCTCCCCTACCTCGTCGCTTTTCATACAACCTCTCCCACAACTTTCTCTGGTCAGCCTCTAATTTCACAGGGTAGAATGCTGACTTTCTTCTCAAGCCAACCACCCCGGATCGGGGCTGAGGGGGGGAGGGGACATTGTTCCCTAACCCCTCAGCTCCGGTTCGGGATGGGGTTTTTTTAACAACCTGCTTCATCCCCACCCACATCTTCCTCACATCCCTTTTCCTCTCCTCTTCACAACCTATATTTTTTACGCCGTGTCCAAGGTGGAGCCGCCATGCCGAAGGACTGCCAGGCCACCAGGCGGGAGGGGTGGTCCCGAATGGCGGCGCCTGGCTCTGCCGGGCTTGTAAGCACCTCTCGCAGTGCGGGCAACTGCGAGAGGTGATGAGCTATTGCGTCCCGTAATCAAAAGAGGGTCACCATGCCCATGTATGAAAAAAAACAAAAACCCCAACCCCCAACTTCCCCAAAAACATCTACGGAGCCGCCCTCGGGCAGCTCCACCGAGAAAATGGAGGTCCCCCCCCCTTGTGCTTGCGCAAGGGACCCTCTATAATTCTTTAACCGGAGAGGAGGCTTACTCCTCTCCTACGCCTACGGGTGTAGGGGACTCCCCCTCACCCCCTTCTCTGGAGGTGCTTTCGGGCACCTCCCTATCTCCAGCGGCAGTCCCTCCTTTGCTTTCTAAGGGGACTGCCAAGAAAGCCAGCAGGCAGCCCATTGCCGACCGCCCCTCGTGCAAGCGGCTCGGTAGGGCAAACCCCCTTAGGGGGGAGAGGGAAGCCAGGCCCCTTCGGTCGCTTCCCTCAAAAGACCTGCTGGCAAGAATTTTGAACCTTGCTGGGGTCAAGGCCTGTGCCTCCCCACACCACCTGACTAGTGACAATACTGCCAAGGGGACCTGCGATGTCCTGGGAGGGGATGGCCAACTGGAGGCCCCTCCTGTGATAGACATGGTCCTTGAGGAGACCCAGCTCCAGACGGTAGGGCCTTCCATGGGGGGGAATTCGGGCTCGGCGCCAAGCACCGAACCCGAATCCGCCCCTATGCAAGGTCCTCCTCAAATGGCTGAGGGCTCCGAGGCAGTAGAAGGAGGGGAGGGATCTCCTCCGACAGGTGCCCCTACGACAACCAGGACCTTCTCCATTTCGGAGAGGGACCTGGCTGAGGCTGGTCCATCTGGCCTGGGGACTTCTGCCGGCGGAGGTGAAAAGCGGGTTCATTCCCCGCCCTCCTCTCCTAAAAAGAAAAAGACTAAAAAGACTCAAAAGACGAAGAAGACTCGGGGCTCCTCTCCATCCGCGGGGGCTGCGGGGACGGATGGGTCTGCTGCCACTCTGTCAAGCGACCAAGCCAAGATCGGCACATCCGGCCCCTCTACCCCCTCGTGTGCGGAGCCCATGACTACGACTAAGACCAAGAATGCACAGGGCGGAGCCTCGATGACATCGGGGCCCCTGATTCAGAGGTTACCTGGCGTTTTCGAGCCCGCTGGCTTCAAACGCTTCCTCGTTATTCGCTCCACTGATGGCACCATGTTGTCCAAGGGCAACATGATCCATCAGAGGAGAGGATTAGCTAGTGCAATTGGTAGAGAGCCTAAGGTAACCCGTTTCTCGGACGGGAGCCTTCTGGCGAATGCGGCGAATCCCGCCGAGGCGGCCAAGATAAGTGCTCTTCGGACACTTCATGGCACCCCGGTGAGTGTGACGCCGCACTCTACCATGAACTTTGTGAAAGGAGTAGTTTATGCGAGGGAACTCGTTGACTACTCCATTGAGGACATCACCCTAGAGCTGGCCGACCATGGGGCGGTCAAGTTCGAACGTGTGATGAGAAAACAGGGAGGGGCCTCGAGACCCACCCCTACACTCTTCGTCACGTTCGACTGTGACAAGCTCCCTGAGTCGGTGCGTGCCGGTTGGTACCGCTACCGCGTGAAGGCATTCGTGCCACTGCCGCGGCGGTGCTATTACTGCCACCGCTTCGGCCATACGAATCGATCATGTAGACGTGCAAAATCGGGGTCACCCGAAGTCTGTGTAAATTGCTCCAAGGTCGCACACGATAAGTCCAAATCGTGTGTGGCCAAGTGTGTCAATTGCGGAGAGCCGCACCCTGCTTCTTCGAAGCAATGTGGTGCATATCTCCTTGAGAAAGAAATCCTGGCCGTTCAGGCCCAGGATCGACTCTCATTCCGCGAGGCAAAGGACTTGGTCCTGGCGCGCCCGGCTCTGCCTGGGACGTCATATGCCTCAATAGTTAGAAAGGCACCCTCTGCTCCTGGCCCATCCAGGCCAACGAGCACGGTTGTTTCCGCGCCCATTCGGAGCCCTTCTGTGGGCTCTACCCAACCTGGGCGCTCCCCTGGTAAAGCTGGCGGCAAAAAGGGTTCATACCCTGCCCCGGCTAAAACCAGGGCTCCCCCCTCTTCCCCCAGCGTGACCGTTTCGCGTAAAGCGAAACGGCCACGCGCCTCCACCGAGTCGTTAGACTCACAGGAGGCAACACCCCTGAAGATGGTCGCTAGGCCATCTTCCGGGGTTCCTAAAGCTGTTCCCCGAAAGGAGGACAGCAACAAAGGAGCTTCGGCCCCTTTGCCCACGCCCCGAGGTGGAGCGAGTGGCTCGGAGACGGTGGTTCCTCGAAAAGAGGGCCCCCCGCCTCCGAAGCCGCAACGCCCGCCTAAAGTTTCGAGGCGGAGGGAGGAAAAGACTCGCATGGCGAGCACAACCTCCCCCAATAAGTCCTCGAAGGCGACAGCGCCTTCAGCGCTTTGTCCGGCCAACAGCGCCCGGGGTTCTGCCCCCGGGAAGCGTACGGCCATTCCCGTGAGGGTCTTCAATTCGAGGAGGGCCCCCGCGTCTCCTCCGAGCTAGGCCTGGAGGGCATATTCCTTCAATGGAATTGCCGTGGACTCCGGGCCAACTGGGAGGAACTGCGGAGGCTCGCCTCATCCCGTTCCCCGTTAGCTATTTTTTTGCAGGACACCATGCTAGGCGCGTGCCCCCTGCCTGCCCTCCCGGGGTATAAGGGTCTTGCGACCCAACCACCGCGGGACGGCCGGGCTGGGGGATGCGCGGTTTACACCCGGCATGATGTCTCCGTTCTTCCTTTCTCTTTAGATACCTCCTTTCAGGCAGTGGCTGTGCAGCTGCACCTGGATAGGAGGTATACTATCATTTCTGCGTACATTCCACCGTCAGCTGACTTCGACGCGGGGGACTTTCGCCGCGTCGTGGCACGGTTGCCGAGGCCCTATCTCTTGCTTGGAGATCTGAACGGCAGGCATCCTCTCTGGGGAGATTACACCATAAATCCCAGGGGACAAGTCATTGCCGATCTGATCGAAGAGCTTGAGATGGGTGTCCTAAACGTGGATGAGTTTACGCATCACTGTCCGAGAACCGCTTCATTTTCTTGCCTTGACCTATCTTTGTGCTCTTCGGATGCACAGCCTGATTTTGATTGGGGGGTGGTCGATGACCTCCATGGTAGTGATCACTTTCCCATTCAAATATCATTTTCAGGGCAACTGCCGCCTGAGAGACCACCTCGGTGGTGCTTGGCGCGGGCGCGGTGGCCTGCATTTCAGGAAATGACTGAATTCTCTATCTCAGTCAAGGAGTTTAGGTCGGTAGATGAGGCCGTCGAGTTCTTCTCCGGCAACCTCATCGCCGTGGGCCTGACTACTATTCTTAGGACGTCTGGCCGTTTTGCACGCCGACCACTCCCATGGTGGTCGGCCGAGTGTGAGACGGCCCTCAAACAGAAGCGTTATGCCTACATGCGCTATAAGCGCCGCCCGAACGATTTCACCGTCGCTGAATTTCGTCGGGCTAGGGCTAGGTTCCGGTATATTTCGAAGCACGCCCGCCGCTCTTCTTGGCGGGCATACGTGTCTTCACTTAACGGGAAGACCCCTTTAGCTGAGGTGTGGAAGCGAGTCAAAAGGATTCGGGGCAAGTTCTCGCAGGACCCCCCTCCCGTTCTCCAGGAGAATGGGACCGCAATCTCGGACCCCGCGTCCGTGGCGGAATCCTTAGCGACCGCTTTTTCCGCATTCTCTAGCCGTGATGCTGCTCCGCCAGCATTCAATGCACGTCGTGATGTCGCGGAAGGCCGCCGGCTGGACTTTACCTCCAGAGGCGGAGAACCCTTCAACGACAAGTTTACTGTGAGTGAGTTGCGTTCCGCTCTCGCTTCGTTCGCGGACACCGCCCATGGTCCGGACGATGTCCCGTACGCCATGCTTCGACACCTGGGTGAGCGAGGCATGGCCTTTCTATTAGATTTGTTCAACAGGATCTGGGTGGAAGGTCTCCTCCCAGACTCCTGGCGAATCGCTACTGTGCTCGCCTTTCGCAAGCCGGGGAGAGATCACTCTACTCCGACCGGATTCCGCCCAATCTCTCTAACCTCTTGCGTGTGCAAGTTGATGGAGAAATTGGTAAATGTTAGATTAGCCTATTTCCTGGACAGCGGAGGCCATCTGTCTTCTGCACAGTGCGGCTTCCGTAAGTTCCACTCCACGTCGGATGCTCTGCTCCGACTGGAAAATGCCGTCTGCGAGGCTTTCCTTCGTAGACAGCACTACGCCACGGTGTTTTTTGATCTGGAGAAAGCCTATGATACCGCATGGCGATACGGTATCATGGAGACTCTCCACACGATGGGGGCGAGGGGACGCCTCCCAATGTTTATATCTGAATTTTTGCGAGATCGTCGATTCCGCGTACGGGTGGGGGGAGCCCTCTCCGGCCCAAAGGAGCAGGAAGAGGGTGTCCCGCAGGGAAGTGTCCTCAGTGTCACACTCTTTGCCCTGAGCATCAACGGCATCACCTCGGTGCTGCCGGAAGATGTTCTCGCTACGCTCTACGTGGACGACCTTTCGATCTCTTTTGGCGCGGCCCAGATGCCAACAGGCATTGAACCGCGTCTCTCGCTATGCCGAAGCGCACAGGTTTCGGTTTTCTTTGGCCAAGACTAAGGTGGTGCACTTCTGCCGCCATCCACGGCTTCACCCCGACCCAGATTTGTTTCTTAATGGGGTGCGCCTGGATGTGGTTGAGTCGCACCGTTTCCTTGGTCTTGTATTCGACCGACGCCTCACCTGGGAGGCTCACATTCGCAGCCTTAGGGTCTCTTGTACCCGCGCCATGGACATTCTCCGTTCCGTGACGTTCAGCGTTTGGGGCGCTGATAGGGCTACCGCCTTACTTTTTTATCGATCCTTTGTTCGCTCGAAGCTCGACTACGGATGCGAGTTTTATGCATCCGCAGCCGAGCGTTTATTGCGGAAGGTGGATTCGATCCACCACACCGGCCTTCGCCTTGCGACCGGTGCCTTCCGCACTTCCCCCATTGAGAGCCTGTTGGTCGATGCTGGGGAGATGCCACTCGCTCTGCGCCGCGTGCAGTGCATCACTCGCCTGTACGCGCGAGCCCGGCGCCTCCCCCAGTCGCCAACAGCTCTCACTGCATCCGCAGCTGATCTCGATGGTGCCTATGCCGCCGAGAGACGCCAGTCATACCCTAAGCCCTTTGGGTTTAGGGCCAGGAAACTCCTTCGAGAGGTAGATATAGCTCTCGGGCCGGTGGCGCCCCTGGTTCTGCCCAGGACGCCACCCTGGAGGGTACCACATTTGGCTATTTGTCGCCACGCCTCTGCTCCCAAAGCTTGTACTGCGCCGGGAGTATTGCGTTCGATCTTTTTGGAGCACACATCGTGTCACGCTGGTACCGTGCCAGTGTATACGGATGGCTCCAAGTCCCAAGAGGGGGTCGGCTTCCACGCCGTATCCCCTCTGTTTGAAGTCAGCGGGGCTCTACCAGGCGCTGCGTCTGTCTTCACGGCCGAGCTGGTGGCAATACACCACTCGGTACGGGAGATTACGCGACGTGCCCGGTTCGGAGACCGGATTGTGATTTATAGCGACTCACAAAGCGCCCTGAGTGCTCTCGGGGCATTGGAATCTCCGCATCCCCTGGTTCGCGAAATCCGTGACGCCACGGTTTTGGCGAGCCGGGCAGATGTCGAGATTATCTTCTGCTGGGTTCCTGGACATGTAGGAATTGCGGGGAATGAGCGCGCCGATGAGGGCGCCAAAGAGTCCGCGAGGACTCTGCGACCGGACCAGCGTTTCGCTCTTCCTCACACCGACTACATGGCAGGAATACGGGCAGCTCTTCGGACTGCTTGGCAAAGAAGATGGGAGACGGTCGAGGGGAACTTAAAGTTGCGTGCCATTGCGCCGCGACTGTTCCCATGGACCTATCCCCCAATGCCGCGGCGGCTTCAGGTTGCTTTCTGTCGTCTTCGAATCGGACACACTCGTGTGACGCATCGTTACTTGGTGGAGCGCTCGCATGTGCCCTATTGCAACGACTGCGTCGTCCCCCAGACTGTTCGGCATATTCTTGTCGAATGTCCCAGTCTGGGTGATCTTCGCGCACGATACCTGTCTCGGTACCGGGATGGGCGGGGTCGCTACCGCCTGTCCCTTGTACTCGGGACGAGTGCGTGCACCATGACTGGTGGACTTATTGACTTTTTGGGGGAGGCCGGCCTTCTCCCCTTTATTTAAGATTCCTTTTTTTGTTATTGTTTTGTTTTAGATTGCACTCTCCTGCACCGGGGTGAGGGGCACCTCCCCCCGCTGCCGGAGATTGCTTCGATTGTTAAGTTTTTCAAATTTATAATGATTGTTAAGTTTTCATATTTTAACTTTAAAGTAGCCTAATTCTAGGCTGTCGTGTTTTTCGGCGACTTATGCCCAAGTGGGTAGTTGCCAGATGGGCTCTATAAAAAAAATAAAAAAAAAAAATACACCCGGCATGATGTCTCCGTTCTTCCTTTCTCTTTAGATACCTCCTTTCAGGCAGTGGCTGTGCAGCTGCACCTGGATAGGAGGTATACTATCATTTCTGTGTACATTCCACCGTCAGCTGACTTCGACGCGGGGGACTTCCGCCGCGTCGTGGCACGGTTGCTGAGGCCCTATCTCTTGCTTGGAGATCTGAACGGCAGGCATCCTCTCTGGGGAGATTACTCCATAAATCCCAGGGGACAAGTCCTTGTCGATCTGATCGAAGAGCTTGAGATGAGTGTCCTAAACGTGGATGAGTTTACGCATCACTCTCCGAGAAACGCTTCATTTTCTTGCCTAAGAGACCACCTCGGTGGTGCTTGGTTCGGGCGCGGTGGCCTGCATTTCAGGAAATGACTGAATTCTATATCTCTGTCAAAGAGTTTAGGTCGGTAGATGTGGCCGTTGAGTTCTTCTCCGGCAACCTCATCGCCGTAGGCCTGACTACTATTCCTAGGACGTCTGGCCGTTTTGCACGCCGACCACTCCCATGGTGGTCTGCCGAGTGTGAGACGGCCCTCAAACAGAAGCGTTATGCCTACATGCGCTATAAGCGCCGCCCGAACGATTTCACTGTCGCTGAATTTCGTCGGGCTAGGGCTAAGTTCCGGTATATTTCGAAGCACGCCCGCCGCTCTTCTTGGCGGGCATACGTGTCTTCACTTAACGGGAAGACCCCTTTAGCTGAGGTGTGGAAGCGAGTCAAAAGGATTCGGGGCAAGTTCTCGCAGGACCCCCCTCCCGTTCTCCAGGAGAATGGGACCGCAATCTCGGACCCCGCGTCCGTGGCGGAATCCTTAGCGACCGCTTTTTCCGCATTCTCTACCCGTGATGCTGCTCCGCCAGCATTCAATGCACGTCGTGATGTCGCGGAAGGCCGCCGGCTGGACTTCACCTCCAGAGGCGGAGAACCCTTCAACGACAAGTTTACTGTGAGTGAGTTGCGTTCCGCTCTCGCTTCGTGCGCGGACACCGCCCATGGTCCGGACGATGTCCCGTACGCCATGCTTCGACACCTGGGTGAGCGAGGCATGGCCTTTCTGTTAGATTTGTTCAACAGGATCTGGGTGGAAGGTCTTCTCCCAGACTCCTGGCGAATCGCTACTGTGCTCGCCTTTCGCAAGCAGGGGAGAGATCACTCTACTCCGACCGGTTTCCGCCCAATCTCTCTAACCTCTTGCGTGTGCAAGTTGATGGAGAAATTGGTAAATGTTAGATTAGCCTATTTCCTGGACAGCGGAGGCCATCTGTCTTCTGCACAGTGCGGCTTCCGTAAGTTCCACTCCACGTCGGATGCTCTGCTCCGACTGGAAAGTGCCGTCTGCGAGGCTTTCCTTCGTAGACAGCACTACGCCACGGTGTTTTTTGATCTGGAGAAGGCCTATGATACCGCATGGCGATACGGTATCATGGAGACTCTCCACACGATGGGGGCGAGGGGACGCCTGCCAATGTTTATATCTGAATTTTTGCGAGATCGTCGATTCCGCGTACGGGTGGGGGGAGCCCTCTCCGGCCCAAAGGAGCAGGAAGAGGGTGTCCCGCAGGGAAGTGTCCTCAGTGTCACACTCTTTGCCCTGAGCATCAACGGCATCACCTCGGTGCTGCCGGAAGATGTTCTCGCTACGCTCTACGTGGACGACCTTTCGATCTCTTTTGGCGCGGCCCAGATGCCAACTCTGGAGCGTCGACTCAAACAGGCATTGAACCGCGTCTCTCACTATGCCGAAGCGCACAGGTTTCGGTTTTCTTTGGCCAAGACTAAGGTGGTGCACTTCTGCCGCCATCCACGGCTTCACCCCTACCAAGATTTGTTTCTTAATGGGGTGCGCCTGGATGTGGTTGAGTCGCACCGTTTCCTTGGTCTTGTATTCGACCGACGCCTCACCTGGGAGGCTCATATTCGCAGCCTTAGGGTCTCTTGTACCCGCGCCATGGACATTCTCCGTTCCGTGACGTTCAGCGCTTGGGGCGCTGATAGGGCTACCGCCTTACTTTTTTATCGATCCTTTGTTCGCTCGAAGCTCGACTACGGATGCGAGTTTTATGCATCCGCAGCCGAGCGTTTATTGCGGAAGGTGGATTCGATCCACCACACCAGCCTTCGCCTTGCGACCGGTGCCTTCCGCACTTCCCCCATTGAGAGCCTGTTGGTCGATGCTGGGGAGATGCCACTCGCTCTGCGCCGCGTGCAGTGCATCACTCGCCTGTACGCGCGAGCCCGGCGCCTCCCTCAGTCGCCAACAGCTCTCACTGCATCCGCAGCTGATCTCGATGGTGCCTATGCCGCCGAGAGACGCCAGTCATACCCTAAGCCCTTTGGGTTTAGGGCCAGGAAACTCCTTCGAGAAGTAGATATAGCTCTCGGGCCGGTGGCGCCCCTGGTTCTGCCCAGGACGCCACCCTGGAGGGTACCACATTTGGCTATTTGTCGCCACGCCTCTGCTCCCAAAGCTTGTACTGCGCCGGGAGTATTGCGTTCGACCTTTTTGGAGCACACATCGTGTCACGCTGGTACCGTGCCAGTGTATACGGATGGCTCCAAGTCCCAAGAGGGGGTCGGCTTCCACGCCGTATCCCCTCTGTTTAAGGTCAGCGGGGCTCTACCAGGTGCTGCGTCTGTCTTCACGGCCGAGCTGGTGGCAATACACCACTCGGTACGGGAGATTACGCGACGTGCCCGGTTCGGAGACCGGATTGTGATCTATAGCGACTCACAAAGCGCCCTGAGTGCTCTCGGGGCATTGGAATCTCCGCATCCCCTGGTTCGCGATATCCGTGACGCCACGGTTTTGGCGAGCCGGGCAGATGTCGAGATTATCTTCTGCTGGGTTCCTGGACATGTAGGAATTGCGGGGAATGAGCGCGCCGATGAGGGCGCCAAAGAGTCCGCGAGGACTCTGCGACCGGACCAGCGTTTCGCTCTTCCTCACACCGACTACACGGCAGGAATACGGGCAGCTCTTCGGACTGCTTGGCAAAGAAGATGGGAGACGGTCGAAGGGAACTTAAAGTTGCGTGCCATTGCGCCGCGACTGTTCCCATGGACCTATCCCCCAATGCCGCGGCGGCTTCAGGTTGCTTTCTGTCGTCTCCGAATCGGACACACTCGTGTGACGCATCGCTATCTGATGGAGCGCTCGCTGCGCCCTATTGCAACGACTGCGTCGTCCCCCAGACTGTTCGGCACATTCTTGTCGAATGTCCCACTCTGGGTGATCTTCGCGCACGATACCTGTCCCGGTACCGGGATGGGCGGGGTCGCTACCGCCTGTCCCTTGTTCTCGGGATGAGTGCGTGTACTTTGACTGGTGGACTTATTGACTTTTTGGGGGAAGCCGGCCTTCTCCCTTTTATTTAACGCGATTTAATTGTTGTTGTTGTTTTTGTAATTGTTTTGTTATTGCTTTGTTATTGTTATTGTTATTCCTTTTTATTGTTTTCTGTTTAATTTTTTAAAGTAGCCTAAATTAGGCTGTTTGTTTACGGCAACTTATGCCTTAGTCGGCAGTCGCCAGATAGCCCCTTAATTAAAAAAAAAAAAAAAAAAAATATCCCCCAATGCCGCGGCGGCTTCAGGTTGCTTTCTGTCGTCTCCGAATCGGACACACTCGTGTGACGAATCCCGATTTGATGGAGCATTCGCCAGCGCCCTATTGCAATGACTGCGTCGTCCCCCAGACTGTTCGGCACATTCTTGTCGAATGTCTAGGTCTGGGTGATCTTCGCGCACGATACCTGTCTCGGTACCGGGATGGGCGGGGTCGCTACCGCCTGTCCCTTGTACTCTGGACAGATTCGTGCACATTTACTTGTGTACTTGTTGCCTTTTTGGGGAGGGGTGGCTTCTCCCCTTTATTTAAGGTTCTTTTCTGTGTTTTCGTTTGTTATTGGTTTGTTTGTAGGTTGCACTCTCCTGCACCGGGGTGAGGAGGACCTCTCCCCCGCTGATGGAGATTGCTTCCTGATTGTTAAGTTTTCCAATATTTATCATTGTTATTTTTTCATATTTTTATTTTAAAGTAGCCTAGTTCTAGGCTGTCGTGTTTTTCGGCGACTTATGCCCAAGTGGGCAGTTGCCAGATGGGCTCTATAGAATTAAAAAAAAAAAAAAATGTCGACTTTAGAACTTTTTGGAGGAGGCTCGCCTCCTCCACTTTGTTTGACCTTATTTTGTATGTTTCCTTTTGTAGGTCGCATATTCTGCGCCAAGGGGAGGCTGGCCTACCCCATACGTCGAATCATGCTTCCTCCCTTGTCCTTCGTCTTTTTCTCGTTATTTTTTTTTAGCCCCTGTTCCTTTTTTATCGTTGTTATTTTTTAGTTATATATTTTATTTTGTTGTTATTTTTTAATATTGCTTAGTAGTAGGCTGTTTTGTGTACGGCAACTTATGACTAATTAGGCAGCCGCCAGATGGCCTACCGCAATGAAAAAAATATTATCTCATCTTCTTACACAAAAAAAACATAACGCATCTGTGTCTAGGCACTGACTTTTAACTCTTTCTATCATCTCTTATGTTTTTCCTAACCATTTTCCTCTCTTGCTGCCCAATCTCTTTGGTTTCCCACAGTCATCACTCTCCTTTCTCTGTACATCATCTTCATCACCCAATTTGCCTGTCCTCACTCCGAAGCCTTCATTATTGCATCTCTCTCTCTCAGTGCACCAAACATGGTGGGACCTGGAAAATCGGGAGTCGGGAAGATGGGATGGGTGGACCGGGGCTCTACTCCCCTCCTGTCCCAATTGACGTAGGGGAAAAGAGGTCCTGTGTCCCATAAACCTATCATCTTCCACAAAAATAACATTTAGTTTGCCCTGAAGATGACCCGCGAAATGTTTGAAAGCTTCTTGGTTAATAAACAAATGACACTTGCTAAAGTTTTTTTCTCAATTCACTCTTTTTGAGAAGAGGTCGTTAGAAAGGAAAAAAGCTAAACGTGACCTCAACCAATCTACCATCGCTGTTGACCTTAACTAAACTTGTATTCAGCATCGCCTCATATATATATATATATATATATATATATATATATATATATATATATATATATATACATATACATATATCTTTCATGAGCGCGAAAGAGTGATGAAAATGAATCCAACAAACCGCAAGAAACAGAAAACGGGAATTTTTTTCGGAAATAATATTTCCGAATTCGCAAAAAGTCCCTACATGGTTGGGATTCGAACCGTGCACACTGAGGCAGCGAGCATCCACTTTGATCTAAATTAAATCATCTCTTAGGCCACTTGGCTACGAGGAAGACCCCAAAATCTTCCCAATAAACAAGCTTTTAAGCTACGATTCACAAGGTCGATCGGAACTATGAAATAGAGAGAAAATTGATACCGAATTTACAATGTATAAATCTTTCATGTATAAATATTTCTGAAAAATATTTTCCGTTTTCTGTTTCTTACCATTTTTTGGATTCATTTTCATCATTCTTTCGCGCTCATGAAAGATGTATACATTGTATATTCTACGCGTGTTTACCTCAATTCTCCTTTGTCCTTTGAATTACCAATCAATTTTCTCTCTATTTCATTTTCACGATCGACCTTGCAAATCGTAGCTTAAAAGCTGGTTTATTGGAAAGATCTTTTGGTCTTCCTCGTAGCCAAGTGTGCACGGTTGAATCCCATCCATGTACGGATTTTTTGTGAATTAGGAAATTTTATTTCCGGAAAAAAAAACGTTTTCTGTTTCTTGCGGTTTGTTGGATTCATTTTCATCATTATTTCGCGCTCATGAACGATTTATGTATACATTGTATATTCAGTGCGTGTTTACCTCAATTGTCCTTTGTCCTTTGAATTCTCTATCAATTTTCTCTCTAGTTCTTAGTCCCGATCGACCTTGCGAATCGTAGTTTAAAAATTTGTTTACTGGGAAGAATTTTTGATCTTCCTCGTAGGCAAGTGGCCTAAGAGATGATTTAATTGAGATCAAAGCGGATACTCGCTGCCTCAGTGTACACGGTTCGAATCCCATCCATGTACGGAATTTTTGCAAATTAGGAAATATTATTTCCGAAAAATTTATATATATATATATATATATATATATATATATATATATATATATATATATATATATATATATATATATATAAGTTGTAAGAGACCATGTTGTATACAAGGTTTGTTAAATTCGACAGTGATGGCTACCTGGGTAAGCTTGCACTGCAGCTTTTTAATCTTTTCAAAGACTTTCTTTTCAGAAAGAGTAGGTGGGAAGAAATGCTGGCAAGTGGCATTTTGGTGAAATTACACACCCTTTACCTGCTAAATAATTAGTTTTCCTGATTATATTATTTATTATTTAAAGCAGAGGGTTTCCACCTTTTTATGATAGTGGCAACCTAATTTCTGTCTAGAAGCAGCTGCTGCACCCTATTATAATATAATTTACGTATAAATACTTAATTACGTGGAGAGCACTTCAAAATTTACCACGATTGACATTTAATCTAACATAATCGAAATAAGACATAAAAATTTTAAAATAAATAAATTTTGCCTTTAAAAGATTAACGGGAAATTTAAGCTTGATATGTATCATATAATTCTTTAATATTGCGACGTATAACAAGGAAACTCTCATTTCTTCATTCACTCTCTGCAGTTTTTCTCTTTTCCTTTATTTTATGTGCACAATGCGAAAAACTAGTTTCAAAATACTTTTCAGTGTCGTTATATTTTTTTTAGCATTTTTTAAAATATATATTGTTTTGCAATTTACGCATTTTAAAAATGACTTAAATCCACGCGTTTGTGAAGGATTTAGTGGAAAGAGTTGTAGTGCTCAATAATAAGGTGAAATAGAGCCAACGGGGTGCTCAATTTGTATAACTCAATTACAAGGTGAAGTCGAACCAGCAAGGAAACTCAAAAATTGAGCACCTCGTTGGCCCTATGAAATCCAAATACTTGTAAATAATGTTAAATCTCAATTTAATAATGTATGTTTCAATGCAAAGCATCATATTTTGTTTTATGCAACTGAAATCGTTGTGTTCCCACGCGAATATACAAAAATACACACATTCGAAAACTGATGCAAGCCGACGTTCTGGCTGCAGGGATAACAAACAGTGGAAACAGCAGTGCATTAATGAAACAGAATTTGATAGAGAGGGAGCCTGGCCCACCAGCCTTGACGTGAACCCGTGAAAGACGAAATCAATCTTGCTACGGATATCGGCTTAATAAAGCCCGGTTAGGTTTCCAAATTCAAATACTATCTTGGTTCCGCACGTGCCTACACTGAACATACAAATAGCTTCTGATCGAATAAGCTTCGCCCAGCGGTCGAATCGGAGAACAGACACACAAACCCTCTGATCAGATGAGCTCCACCCCGCGCTCGGATTGGAAAGCGAAGCCACGCCCCTAAATTTGCGTTAGAATAAATAGGCCTGCAAAACATACAACGAGAGCCAGTATTATTAGTATCATAATCTATTCAAAGGCCAAAAGGTAAACAGTACCTCAATCCATGGTCCTTCCGCTTACAGTCTGACAGAGAAGGAGAGATAAAGAAACACTTATAGCCAATCATAAGGACGTGAGCACACAAACGAATCTGAAATTTAGCGATTTCACTTTGCCGAACTGAGGTAGCCCTAAGTCAAGATTAAAATCCTACAAAACCACCATCTTTCTCAGATTCCCTCCTTTCGCAAAGTAGTCTATCCTGTTACCGTAACCCAGCCGAAAAGTCGATAACAAAACGGACATTTACAGTACCGCCACCTTAGCCTCGCTTACCAATAAATTGGATCACCCAGTTTATCTATATACAGGTCTCCCCCACTACCCCATAGAGTATTTTATCCTATTCCGCGTTCTTGAATTTCTGTTTTGTTTGTTTTTTTGGCTTGTTTTTTTTTATGTTTGCGTAACTGTGTGTATTTTATTCTAGCTTAATAATAGGATGAATTTAATTACGGTAACATCACCGAGGTGGCAGACTAATTACGGTAACATCACCGAGGTGGCAGACGCTAGACTAGAGCCGTAAAACAAAATGCGATTTCTTCACGGTTCTTATGTAACTCTTTTTTTTCTCTGAAATCACCCGAGGGTTCTTTGTGTTTCTTGTATAAAGTTTTTAACTCCGATTTGGACTTAACGTCAACGGCATATCTCATTTGGTTCCTCTCTTTAAGGTGCAAGTATCTATAATGGCGATTGTTCGCCTATGATTGGTCGTAGAGGGCATAATTACCGAGCGCATATCTCTGGACTTCCAATGATGGTCGAGAAAGTTGAAGCAAAGCCTCGTAGGCGTCTGCTTTAGGGCGCTTGAATATTTATTAGCTCTCACTCAGTTATAACTCATTCCACCTTTCAGTCTCAAGGGTTATTTTTGTTTTCTGTCTTTTTTTCCCTTTCTCTAGCATTGTCCGGGGTTTTGTTATATTGGCTTTTTTTGTACTCGCTTTTTAATGGTTATTGCTTTTTGTGTTTTTTATGTTTGTTTTCCTTATTTTGTTTCTCATGTGACCCATTTAATTCAACCTTTCTTTTACATTCAGATATCTTTCTATCTATCCCTCCTCTTTTATATAGTCCCTGATCAAATAAAAGAATCGAACGAATGTTGATTGAGTCTCGAGAAAGAGGTAAATAAAGAAGTCTTGACAGTAGGCAGGATGTCCCCAAGAGGCGAAGAACAAAAAAGAAAAACATTAAGACCATTTATGAAACATGTGCACAACTCTAATTAAAAAAGGCCAACCCTTATACTATACATTTCTTTTCCAAAAGGGACAGGACAAAAGGCAGCTAGATGTAACAAATTGATACCAAAAAGTTATATCTTTTGAACAAGCTCTCCATTAAAAATAGCCTAAAAATACTCAAAGAATTAAAAAAAAAGTAATTACTCCCCCCTCCTTCAATAAAATAATTACAGCATAAGAAAGAACTACAATTCGGGTATTCTCGTGAGCTTCACATAGCATCGAAAATTACGTCGGAACCGATCATTTATTTAAATCTGTTTCCAATTAATTTTCGTTGTTTATTCATGTTGTATCATTTCTAAACGTGAAACATATCGAGCCGAATAATTTTCCTGTAGTTCAATCCTAACAAACCTGTAAGGGTTAAGGGTGGGTACTCAATCGAACGTGGCTTAGTGTTAAATAATTGCCTGTTACCTTACAATTACTGGTTGCTTGTATCTGTTTTCTGTCACTGGTAAAAGCCTTGGATTCACCTTTGATAGTCAACTATCTTTCATAGACAATCTTGCTGTCTATAAATCCTCTTCCCTCTACCTTCCCGATAATCTTGGCCGCATTAACTTTGATTATTTGAATTCCCTCCTCTCTGAATCACACGTTTCCACTCTTTAACTACTTCAACTTATCTAAACATGAAACGCGTGTTATTCTCGTCCGGGGTGTTACTCTTGGGCACACTCACACTGTTTGGACTGAACTGGTTGTTTAATCGATCCATCATCACCTTCAGGCTCTTGTTTCTCACGAAAAATAACCTAGACGCTAAGCCCAGCTAGGCCTCTGAGATACCCCTTTTCTGACCCTGCCCCTTTACTGCTTCTCCACGGCGCCGTGTCACAACATGGGTGATTGTACCTGTTTTTTATATGGCTTCTGTTATAGGCTCATTCACTCCCTATGTGTCATCAATCATGTTATAAAGTAGTACTTCATTCTTTTAAGATTATATAGTTGATAGAAAAGCGTTCTCTCAAGGCCAGTGGTCTTATTATCATTTGTTATAATAGTAACATTACGCAGCTATTTGCAGGTGACACCGTACTATACCATGAATTTTGTTAAGGGGATCCTTCATGTGAGGTAACAAGTCTACTACCTCTTAGAATACATCATTGAAGAGCTGGCTGCTCAACAAGAGATCAAGTTTGACCATGCAATCAGAAAACAGCGGGAGGGGGGTAGAGACCCACCTTTACACTCTCCGTTACACTTTACATTCCATCGTTACTGCGTTTTGAGAAATTTGTGCCACTACCACTGACCTCATTTCGGCCATTCAATTCGAACATTCAAATTTGCCAACTCAGGTCAACCCGAATACTGCCCAAACTGCACAAATTGCATGATAAATCCGTATTCTGAAATTTCAAGTGTGTGAATTGCGACAAGCCGTATTCTAGTTCCTCGAAGCAATGAATCACGTATCTTTTCGAGAAGGAGGTCCTACCCGTTCAGGCTGTGAACCGACTCTTTTCACGTAGCTAAGGACCTCGTCCTATCACGCCCTGTGCGATCTGAAACATCTCCAAAAGTTAATCACGCACCTTTGCTCTTGGTCTTTCAGGTCCACGAGCACGGTTTATTCGCGCCCATTAGCAAACCTTATGGGGGTTCTACAATCACAAAACGCTCTCCTGGTAGAACTGGTGGCACAAGGACTTTACCAGAATTTGGCTAAAACTAGGGCTCTTTTTCCATCCCACTGTGTGATTGTTTACTGTAAAGCAAAACGGCAGCGCACCTCCGCCTTGTACTCAGTCACGTTTTTGACCGGCAGCTCACCTGGAAGGCCATATTCTAAGTCTTATGAATTTTTGTACAGACGCAGAGGACATTCTTTGTTCAGTGACATTCAGCACTTGGGGTCTGATAGGTCTACCCATCTGTTGGTTTATCATTCCTTTCACCCCCAAGGTTCGAGTAGGGAGGTGAGTTTTACGCAACTGCAGACGAGGGTGAATTGCGGAAGATGGACACGATCTATCACATAAATCTCCATCTAGTGGCCGTGTGCCTTTCACGTGTCCCCTATTGAGGGCCTTTTGCCCCTTCTGGGGAGATACCAGTTGCCTTGTGCCGTGAACAGTGCATTATGTGTTTTTATCCACGGCGTTTCCATAGTCGATATCTTCTCTCATTGTATTAGCAGCCCATCTCAACGGTACTTATTCTGTCGAATGACACGCATGTCATACCTTAAGCCCTTTGCGTTTAGGTCTAGGAAAACTTTCAAGAGCTCAGGGCAGCTCCCAGATATGTGGCGCTAATGATTCTGCATAGGACACCACCCTGGGGTTTACACCCTTGACTATTTATTACCACATTACTCGTCCCATAACTTTCACAACGCAGGGCGTATTGCGATTAAACTTGTTGTAGCATGCTTCATGTCACGTTGAATCCGCGCCACTCTAAACGGATGACGAAGGCAAAGAAGAGGGTAGGCTTCCACGATGTATCAACACTTTTTAAGGAAAGCGGATCTATACTAGGCGCTGATCCTGTCTTCACGGTTGAGCTGGTTGCATACAATGCACCAATCGGCATGGGATCTAAGGTGTTGTGCCCGTTCTGAGACTGGCTCGTGATCTATGGCGACTCGCAAAATGCTCTGAGAGCCTTCGGGATATTGGAATATCTCCAGCACCTTACTTGAAGTAACCGTAATACCGTAAGCTGGAAAAATGTTGAGATTATCTTCTGCTACATTCTTGTACATGTAGGGATTTCAAGAAATGAGTGCGCTGGTGGGAGCAAAAAAATAAATCAGCGAAGACTATAAGACTATATAACGCTTTGCATATCCTAACACTGACTACATAGCACGAATCGGTGAACCATCCGGATTTTGTGGTAATGAAGAGGGAAGATACTCGATGGCAACTTAAAGGTTTGTGCCATTGCGTCTCAACTGTTCGCGTGGAACTAACCCAATGCCTTGGCGCCTTCAGTTTGCTTTCTGTCGTCTTCGAATTGGACACATTCGTGGATCACATCACTATTTGATGTAGAGCTCCCCTTTAATTTAATGCGCCGACTGCGTTGCATTCCAGACTATTCGGCACATTCTTGTTGATGTCCTACTCTTGGAGCTATTTGCTCACCGCTTTTGCCTTGTGCTTGGGATGAGTTTGGGCACGCAGATCTATGAACTCATAGACTTTCATGAGGTTGTTGGCATCATGAATTTTATTTGATCTTCTTGGTTGTTGGGCGTATGCTCAAGTGCAGGGGTAAAGGGAAGATGCTGGAACGTCCCTTTTTCAAAATATTTTGCATTGTCTTTCTTTTTTTTACTGTTTTTTCTTTTGTTATTTCGAATTAGCTTAAAAAATATCATAAATATATCTATAACGGGACGTGCATACTGTTTCCTTATTTTGTATTTTTTTTCTTTATTTACTGTTTTTCTTTTGCTTCTTTCTTGAATAAGCTAAAGAATATCATAAATTTACCTGCGGAGGCTAAAGCTCTTTGTGGCGGTCGTCAAATGGGCACAATACAAAAAAAATATGAAACCCGAACATCTTTGCTACTCGGTTCACTCGAAACCACCACCAGTTCCCTTCGTAAAGACGACTACCGCCAGAGAAGCACTGCTTTTCTCCTTCAGATATGGATACTATCGTCCTATCCTTTCAAGCTAACCCTTCTGCTAAGCATCATGTCCCCCCCCCAAAAAAAAAAAATCTCCCATATCGCTCCTTTGAAGGTTTTCTTACCTTCACAGCTATGCCCTACACCAAATAAGTGTATCTATGGAGAAGGTGAAGATGTCAGTTGCTGTTTCACGTAAGAGCACTCCTAATGCATTTCTTAAAGCTTTGCTGATGTTATTTTCTCTCCAAATATTATCAGAAAACCAAAGCGGACGCCATTGGTGAGAGAAAATATGGAATCGGGTCGTATGGACTTCAAGGTAGGATGAAAGGGGCCGGTTAAAAGAGTGAAAGGAATCATTGTAGTCCAGCCTGGCAAAGAGTGAAGCAACATCAATAATAATAAGTTCCAGCTCAACCGAGTAGAGTTAATGAGAACGAGATGCGTTGCAATGCGTATGCGAATGTTGGCTTATGGGGAGGAGAGAAACATTTTGATAATGAATTGGTTAAAAATGGATGCGGAGGGGCGCCTTTATAGATGGGTTATGATTTGGAAAATATCAATTATAAAATTATGGGGGGGGGGGGTGCTGTAGGGCTTAGCTACATATTTATGACCCGTCTCTTTGCTTAAAAGATATTTTTACGACTCTGTTTTACTTAGGATATAAATAGGAGAAGATCTTGTGCAAAGATTTTACAAAACATCAAATTTGGTACTTTGTATCTAGCACAGACATGTAAAATCTAGTTGCTAGAGACATACAACAAACTCTTCTCTACCAGACGATAGCTTCATACTCCTCAAACTTCTGAAAGGTTATGTCATATTCGGAATCCCTCTGAATCCGGTTTTGAATTTGCTGATTTTCACATATGAAAGCACAGCAAAAAATATCATAAAAAAACTTATTAATAGACTAATAGAACTTTACGGGAATAATGTTCTGTTTGTTAAATATTTAGATGGTAATAACTTCATGTAGCTTAACATTAATTTGAAGAACAGCGAGAAATCAAGAGGTTCAGAAAGTTTAGTTAGCTAACAAAGAGAGGAAGTGGTCAAAAGAGAGATGAAGTCGGCTAACTAGAGAAAAGAGGAGCTATATTTGTGAATGTGGTGGAAAAGAAGATTAGGCTCTTTCCTAAAAGATCTCATAAGGAGTAGGCAAGGAAGGAGCCTCCATGAATCTTGCTATATTAAGATGCTAAATGTATATTAGATTAATTGTTAGAAGATTGAATGAGAGCTTTTAAAACAGCGTATGGGGTAGAGGTGATGTGTACATGAGAGAGAAAATTACTGAGGTGGGGAAATTTAATCTTCGATACAGGTGAAAGGGAGCAGAACTGACAAAGTGTTATGATCGTCAAAACGGAAGAAAAACGTGAGAAAACATGTTTGTACAACTATCAATAAAATCATTGGTTTCTCCGGTGGAGGAACAGCAGCAGAGATGTATAGGAAACATATTGTGAGCTGTACAAATTCAGTGTTTTCGAAGGAAACGTGTTGATTAGCATTTTCGTCGTATTCCTAGCATCTGCTTGTTTATGTAAAGTTAGACTCCATTTTGGCTTTGAACCTTATTTACTGAACAATATTTCTAAAGTTTTCTCTAAACAAGAGCCATATATATTATTTACTACTCTTATTTCACACAATTTATGACTAAAGATTAAGACAGAAGAATTATATACTGTGATGCCTCCGTTTCTTAGTGTAGACATCCAAACCAATAAATTGACTACGATAAAGAGTCAGAAGAAACACGAGATAAAATCAAATAAATTGAAACATACTTTAGCGAAATAGTCAAAGATAAAGAAGTCGGAGCAATAAATTCATTAAATCGACATATAAAAGACTTGGATTATTCGGACGTAAAGTGTACTAAAGATTGAATACGGCTAGATTGTGCAGAAGAAACCAACCCCACTTGGTGAGTAGAGATATAACCTATTTTTACAATCCCAGTTACACATAACATGACAATTATAAGATATCACGTTAATTAGATTTGTTAATGTTGCGTTTTGTAAAAAATCTTTGAATAACGGAGTTTTAATAAACCTGTTAACATTTGGAATGATACCTTAAGGAAGAGCTACAAACCAGACAGCTAAAGTGGTTTGCTGACAATTTCCCGAAGTGACTCGATACTTATTACGAAAGCGTGACTGCAAATTTTGTTGTAAGGATGAAGTATTTCAACACTCTTTTAACTAATTTTAAATTTGAAAAAAATCACAATTTATATAAAAGCAGAGTTATTAGGTTTGTCAATGACCCTTTTACTCGGTTTAATGCTCGAGGCAAAGCTGAAGTACGCCATCTAGTTGCCTCCAAGTGGTTTGTAAAGTTATTGCAAAGTGTGATTCCAATTCCTGCAACATCATTGGATGAAGCATAACATTGATTCATTTGATAAAAGTCCATTTATTAAATATATAAATTTTTACATTGATGAGTGGAGAAAAATGATGGTAATCACATTAAATACTATATCGTGACAAACTATAGGAGCTCCAAGATCGTATACAGGATATTTTTTTATTACTTTAGCAAGCTTCATGGGTGTGAATGTGAGTCGTGGGAGTCATTGCGACCCGTATAAGCGTAAATACGAGTCCTGGATGTGAAAGTGACTCCGAGCTGTGTCTGTGACTCCGAAGTGAAAATGCGCCTCCAGAGTATGAATGTGACTCGGAAGTTTGAATGTGGCTCGAGAGTGTGGGTGAATAAGAATCAGTCTTGAGTCTGAATGCAACTTTCAAGTCTGAATGCGAAAGGTTGGGTTTAAATGCGGTTCCTGCGTGTTAATGCTATTCGTGAGTGAGTGTAAATGCTAGTGTCGTAGAATATGGTCAAGTTAATAATTTCTGCGTTTCACAGCCGTGACTGATGAGGGCTATGTGCATGGGAGATTTATAATACAAGCAGACTGCGAATTAACTAAATGTAGGTTGGCAAAACAGTCGACTATCTTGGAGGTTCCGGGACAATAGAAAAGCGGGTACAAAAATAACTTTACTAATATGTAAATTAATACTCTTCTACAAGGTTAAAAGGGGTTTTAAAACACGAGTCTAAACGGCTAAAAGGGAGGGGGAGACTTGGCGGGGACGGTCAAATTGACCGAGGGTCGCTCGAATGACCTTGATTGTATATGAAGCCGACGATGGAGGTTTACACTGGTGGGTGGAGGTAGTAGAGAGAGCACTTACACAGGAGAGTTGCGCGTTGCTGTTACTCGTACCTCGGAGACTTTGGTCCGAGGGAGTAATCTTTGCCTTCGCGCAAAGTTCAAATAATAGTCGCTTGACAATTACTACTACAGGATGAACTTAGATCTTGCTTTTGAGTTAGAACACGAAACGAGACTGAGCGCGTTGCGTTCGAGGAGCGAGTAAAAACGAGTACGAGATAGACTAACGTGAATTAAACGAAAATGCTCAGAGCTTGAAGGATTATGAGAGAATTTTCCAGAGTAAAACGGGACGCAAATAGAGAGCACTGACGGGGGGCGGGCAGAGGATACTGACGGGTCGGACAGACGGCAGATACTCACTCTTAACTCTGGCGCCGGAGGATTTATAGTTGGGTCGAATGTGATTTATCCCCCTCTTCCGAAGGGGAGCGTTCCAGGGTCCGACGCATCGGCAGGCGAGAGTAGTTACGCCCTATTGGCACGGTCGCGGGAAGGTTCCAAAGCTGGCGAAGCTTAACTATGCCCGATTCCCACTGGGACCATTTTGGGCTCTCAAGCTTGTCGTTGCTTTCTGCGATGACGGGCTTCAGGCCACGACGGCGTCTCATGATTTTCGCACTTCCATTAGCGCAGACAAATCGGGTCTCCTAGGTGTCTGTTGTGTCTTTCACTCCATTGAAGGTGCGGCAGCGCTCATCTTCCTCTCTCTCTCTCTCTGATCTCTAGCACTCCTCCATCCCATGATGGAACTTCAGGGGAAGAAGTGACATCAGAGAATGATTAATCGGGGTGGAATATAACTTAAAGTCGCGTGACAATAGCGGATAAAGTTGAGAGTACCTAGGACAAATTTTCAAAATGGAGCCAAAGTATCTAATAGTGGAGCTAGTGTGGGGGGGTAACATACATATACACAAGGTTATATAAAGAATTCATTGTACACAAATAAACAAAACAACAAATATATATATATATATATATATATATATATATATATATATATTATATATATATATATATAAAAGCATACGCGTTGTCTCATTATATGTTTGAATATACAAATGTATTTTATGAAAAAAAATAATACATGGATAACAAAAAGAGCAAATGGCTCGGAATTAGTTTGGAAAAGGATCTAATGAGTTTCTACTTAAACTATCAGCCATAAGGCTATCGGTGCCTTTTTAATACAAAATGCGAAATTGGAATTCCTGGAGGAACAAGCTCTAACGCATCAGCCGACCGTTATAATTCTTGACGCTACGTAGGTAGGATAGGGGTTTGTGGTATGCTTTCACTACAAATTCCCTGCCTACTAAATACATTCTAAATTTACAGATTTCTCAAATAATAGAAAGTGCCTCTCTCTCAATTACCGCATAATTTTTTTCACGCGCGAGTAATTTTCTGCTTGCTTAAGCAATGGGGAAACTTTCGTCATTATTCTCATACTGGAGAAGGACACATCCTTCACCGTCATTACTGGCATCGGAGCAAATACCTAACAGTTTGTCCGAGTTAGGGAGGCGGAGGATAGGAGCACATGCCAAGTTCTCTTTGAGTTGGTTAAAGCTGTGAGTCGAAATTGGCGTCCACTCGCGGCTTTTGGGGGGCCTTCTTTTTTAATAACTCGCATAGGGGGGCGGAGATAGCCGGGGGTACACGGGAGTTCCATAGGTGTAGGAGCTTTTAGTTCCTTCTTCGCGTGGGAACGGGTAGTAAAGAGTTGAGCCACGGGGGCAGAAGAAATCCGGGGTGATTGACCAATTAGGACAGAGCAAAACTTGATGACTTCAGCCCAACCAGTAAAATACGCGCACTCAATTTAGCAGTGAACAATGAGGAATTTATTGGCGCGCCCCAATTATTACCGGCCGGAGCCACAGGGGGAAGTAGTTCATCGGATACAACAATGCACATGCACCCAATCACTGCTTCAGTTTCTTCAAATTGGAGAGCCCTAGGGGTACTTTTATCGAACCAAAAATGTACCTGGTCGCTAGCAGTATTCGGCGGGTTTGAAGAAGAGGGAGATTCATTTTGCAACGCTGGGTGCGTAGATGTGGCACTGACCTGGTGTAATTGGTGAGAAGTAAGGGTACTTCTAAACCGCGAGTTTTGATGGCAATAATTACTCACGTGACCCGAAACTCCACATGATTCGCTCAGGATGGATTTAGATGATGGGGGTTTTGATTTCTTCCCTTCCTTCGGATAGCAGTTGTGGCTAGCCGCGTAGACGTCTGCCTCATCGATGCATTTCTCGAGAGTACGGCACTTCCAGTGCTTCACGAAGGATCTGTTTTCCAAAGGGAGGAACGACGCAAGAAATTGGTTCTCGAGGACGAAGTCGACCAGGGCGTGGTATTCATGAGGCACCTTGGACATGTCAATCCAAAAATAAATTGACGCTGTAGGGAGTAGACGAACTGTTGGAAGGTCTGTTTTAGTTGAATACGACAGTGCCGTAATTTAGCTCGGTAGAAATCTGGGCTCAAGTTGTAAGCGGCGAGAAACTCGGCTTTTTAACGATGAGTAATCAATTGTTGCCTCTAATGAGAGGGAAATAAAATATCCCTGAGTTGGGGGCTCAACACGGGCAATAATTGTTCTGCAACCTCCGTTTTGATACCTACTGGTTCATTTCGAAGATCTTTTCGAAGTGGGTGAGATAAGACCCTAAGCCTTTCTTTTCTTTATGGTCGCAGGCTGCCGTGCGTCTACTCTAGAACATGAAGAGTTTATGGAGAGCGTCTCGTTCCTCGCTCTACTAATTTTCCTTTCGTGAGAGCCAATTTTCTCTCTTTCTTCTCGTTCCTTTTCTCCTTCTTCTCTTCTTTTGGTTCTTTCTCTTCTTCTGGATATAGGCAATCAGATTTTTGCCACTGAGTCCGAGTGACTCACCTTGGGCCTTGAAAATTTCAAACGGTGACATGCTACCCGTTTTACCTACGGGAACAACAACAAGAATTAAGTTAACGCACGATAATGAATATGGCGGAATTATAGATTCCTTTACGCAAGAGCGAGAGTGCGAATGGTTTTGCTAAACAAACGAAAACACGAACAAAAACGAGGGGGGGGGGGAACACTCGCGAGAGAGGTTTTGCGGTCGAGATTTCACTGTGATTGAAACGAGAGTTACAGCCCTCCTAGCACAGCCATAAGAAGAATAATACTATTTTTCTATACCTTCAATTTACGGAACGAGATGAGGCCTTGAAAGAAAAAAAAATTCAAGTCGTGAGGGACTAAAATTAATCGTGAAACACGGTCACTCGACAATCAATTCTCCACCCCCAAAATTAATGGGAATAGGAACAAATACACTTCGCAAATAGGTACGCAATGGTTATTTCTCACCCTTTTAATCTTCAGAGCCGGAATCAAGATTAGCCAACAATTAACAATTTAACGAAGGTTAACCAATAGATTGATCAAATTCAATCAATTGATTGACCATATTTAACCCCACACCTGACGCCAGTTTAATATATAATAGATATTACTATATTTCGTATAATAGGGTTAAGTTAACCCTTTCTGCGTTTCTTAGCCGAGGCCGATGAGGGCTATGTGCGTGGGAGATTTACATATAATATAAGCAGAGTGGGAATTAACTGAATGTAGGTTGGCCAAACAGTCGAATATCTTGGTGGTTCCAGGACAATAGAAAAACGGGTACATAAATAACTTTACTAATATGCAAATTAATATACATTTAGAAGGTTAAAATGGATTTTAATACAAGCTATATAGACATTAGATGTACCCTGTCTCAGCGGCTAAAAGGGATGGGGGGGAGACTTTGCGGGGACGGTTACCGTACAAACAAACGAACAATATTGACCGAGGGTCGCTCGAATGATCTTGAGCGTATACGAAGCCCATGATGGAGGCTTACACTGGGGGAAGAGGAGTAGAGAGAGCACCTGCACAGGAGAGTTGCGCGTTGCTGTTACCTCGGAGATTTGGTTCGAAGGACTCCCGACTGTGAACGCGACTCCTAAATGTGAGTGCGACTCCCAAGTGTGAATTCGACTCCAAAGTGTGAATGAGACTCCTGAGTGTAAATGCAATCCCCGAGTGGGAATGGGACTCCCGGGTGTGAATGCGACTCCCGGGTGTGAATGCCACTCCTAAGTATAGATGAGACTTCCAAGTGTGAATACGACTCCCAAGTGTGAATGCAACTCCCGAGTGTGAATGAGACTCCCGAGTATGTATGCGACCCATAAGTGTGAGTGTGACTACGAGTGTAAATGCAACTCATAACTGTGAATGCGACTCCTAATTGTGAGTGCCACTCACGAGTGTGAGAGCGACTCACGAATGTGAGAACGACTACCGAGTTTGAATGCGACTCCCGAATGTGAATGAAACTCTAAGTGTGAGTGCGACTTCCGAGTGTGAATTCTACTCCTAAGTGTAAATGCGAATCCTGAGTGGGAATGTGACTGTTGGGTGTGAATGAGACTCCTAAGTGTGAATGAGACTCCCGAGGGTGAGTGCGACTCCTGGGTGTGAGTGAGTGCGACTCTCAAGGGTGAATGCCACTCCAGAGTGCAAATGCGAGTCGCGAGTGTGAATACAACTCCCGAATGCGAATGCGAATCCGGAGTGTGAATGCGACTCCTAAGTGTGAATTCGACCTCTGAGTGTGAATGCGACTCTCGAGTCTGAGTGCGACTCCCAAATGTTATTGTGTCTCATGAATGTGAAGACGATTTTGATTGCGGCAATCGTGTTTAGGCGCACCAAAATCTTCTTAATACATATTAGCCTCCTTTATAGTTATTTTTTTCTCTTTCGCGCTCATTCTTTATTTCTTTCTTCAATTTATCCTGATCTGCATAACGAAGTTGCTTCCATAAACTTCCCAGACGCTTTGAAATTTATTTTCTTCCTTACAAGTTAGGCTCCAAATTCCATATGTTCTTCAAATGATATAAATAGTGTATATAAACCCCAAAAGGAAATAATTTTATACTGTGTACCGTACTTGTTCTCACTTAAATGATGCCAATAATTGGTTATAATTGTCATTATCATCATCATCATCATCACTAACTCTATAATTTAAGAAGGGGATTTTTTTTTAGTATTTGAATAATAATTTCATCTAAGTTTGGTTATGACTTATGACTTATGCTTTTTAATATAAAAAACAAAATGGTGAAGTTTAGAAATAAATATAAGTATCGAAATTTTGTGATTTTTTTTAACCCAAAGAATTACAAATGGTGAAGTTCAGAAAATTTATTTGTATATATCTTCTTCTATAATTATATTTTAGCAACGTGATATTTTGAAAGGGGGGAAATTTAGTTTAGAGTTCCTTTCTAAAATTATTATAATTGGCGAAGTTCATAAAATTTATGAAAATTTAATCATGGCTGCTTTTTTTTAGATTTTAAATTGTAATCTTAGTAGTGAAGCGCAAGCTTCCCCGTAAGGGGGAGTGACGAAGCCATTGCCTAGTTTTGATTAATATGGTAATGCGAGGATTATGGATTAATTGTTTTTTGAGGAGTTTTCATTTCCAACGCGATTTGCCTAAATGAATCAAAGTGGAACTCATTATTTATTTCTTTTAATGTTCAAATATTTTTCATTAATTACTTTATGAAAGCCATATAAATAACTCTGTTGAATAGAAAGGTTTTGAGACACAAAGTATGAGGGAGAAAGGGTCGAAGGCTGAATGACAGAGAAGACTATTGAAAGGTTGGCAGAGAGATAATATAGTTTTTTAATATATTCCAGGAATCTTTTCCTAATTTTATGCTCCTTCTTCTCTAGTTACAGCCGTTTCCGCCTTGAAGTCTTCCCTCTCCTTTCTCTTTTTCGTAACCCCCTCGGTTATATATGAGGATGTACCCCACTTGTGTGAAATGTTATTTACTAAAGCGCAGGAAAGTATTTGCCTTCATGTTGTTAAACGAACGGATTTTCCCTACCTTCTCAAGGATAATTTAATCAAAGCTGGGGTGCATTCATGTAGCAAAAATTAAATATTTTATAATAGACATTATAAGAAATGAGAAATCTGAGTACAATTTATTTGAATATTACCATGAAGATATGCCAGATTCGTCGACGGTGTCAACATCGCTGTAAACGGCAATAGGTAAGAACTGGCTTGGTTCGAACTTATGTAAGAGGGAAGCGAAACGATTGTCAAGTTTTAAGGAGGGGGGGCGGCTTCGCAACCTCTTCCCCTCTCTGTCCCTCACTATCGTTCTGTGGCAGACAGAAAGGGAGGATGCCGTCATGAGTTGCTCTTCGATGGTCCATCGAGTTTTTCAGTGATAAACCTCGACTTGTCAGAGAAACAGTTCAGACGTTGTGATCTGTTTTGCTGATTTAATGATTGGACGTTCATGGTTCTTTCATCTTTCGATATCATTCAGTGAGCCCGACGAAGTTCACGTGGCTGAAAGGCTAACACGCTGGATTTTTACCTATAGATACTAGGGTTCAAATCCAATTGTTAGCGTACACAAAATTTCGGCCAATCACCCGACCAATCATCCCCATACGTGTTCATGAACACAACCAGCTTACAACACTATTCTCTTTCACCTCTTTCATTCTTGCGTCCAGAAGGCATCCGTTTTACTCTCTCGCAACCCATTAAAGGAATTTTCAGTTCGCTTCTCCCCAAAATTGGGCAGATGGTTCTATTTCGATTCACAGATGGGTTCTCAATGCTCGCTACTCCTAGCAAACTCAAAACCCTCTCGTTTTTCCTGCATTTTCCCCTCAAACGAGTCCCTAACCCTTACACACTATGGTTTATCAGTGGTTGTCATTCTAATCGTTATGTAAGCTTCATTATTTAGTCGGGGTAGCATGGTAATCAGAAAGACCGATGTAAGATTAATATATAAATAAATAATCACGCAAAGGGCACAAATCAACCCTCAGCAATTCTTAGTGTTTTTGTAAGTCCCTTTATGGTAAAGATTGAAATCTTTCATTTGAACCCCTCCCCTCCCCCCTGGGTTCTGGTACCCTTCACACGTATTGCACTAGAGAAGAAAGAAGAGAGTATCCCGGCCATTGTGCTGGGGCAAGGCCATTCTTTCTCAGATTCACCAGGGAAAGACCTGGGTAAATAAGATACAATATCACTATAGTCATAGCGGAGACTCTCTCATCTTGACTCGAAGTTCCAATCATTTGATCAACAACTTCTCAGTGGAAAGATCACTACCCATTTTCCTCATACTAGATTTTCCTTGTTTGCCGTAAAGAAAAATTCGAAGTTCAGTAAAAAGTTCGAGGCTTCTCTCCTCGTGTTTCACCTCTACAATTTTTAAATTTCCTACATTCATTTTTTTTATAGGGAAATAATGTAAAAATAAAAATACATATGTATTCTTAATTCTTGGGGACAACAGTTTGGGTTAGATAAACAACCTGATACAAGTGAGTTATGAAAATTGCCTACGCTGCCTTTATACCACGCCAAAAATAGTGAAGAAAAAAGGCCAAATTGAAAAGTAAAAATATATAAATTCTTAATTCTTGGTGCCATCAACCGGGATTATAAAGTTGTTTTAAGAGGGAATAAAATTGCAGTTTCTTGTGGCTAGATTGAACTTGGAAAAGTAATAAACCAGTTATTTGAACCATATAAGAATTTAGCTCGATCCCTCAATTAGAAGGGGTTTTATGAAACGTTAGCCAATGGCAGTGGAAGTGTTTCTACTGCATATGTCCCCCGTAAGGGGCGCGGCGATTTGCCATCCTGGCCGCCGTGCTGACGGGATCCAGCGCTCCGTCCGGCCCCAGCTTAGCCTCTCTTCCTTCCTTCAGATAGCCCGATTTCTCCCCTACCTCGTCGCGTTTCATACAACCTCTCCCACAACTTTCTCTGGTCAGCCTCTAATTTCACAGGGTAGATGCTGAACTTCTTCTCAGCCAACCGTCCCTGATCGGGGCTGAGGGGGGAGGGGACAATATTCCCTAACCCCTGAGCTCCGGTCTGGGGTGGCTGGCTTTTAACAACCTGCTTCATCCCCACCCATACCTTCCTCACATCCCTTTTCCTCTCCTCTTCAAAATCTATTAATTTTTACGCCGTGTTCAAGGTTGAGCCGCCATGCCGAAGGACTGCCAGGCCACCAGGCGGAAGGGGTGGTCCGAAATGGCGGCGCCTGGCTCTGCCAGGCCTGTAAGCACCTCTTGCAGTGCGGGCAACTGCAAGAGGTGATGAGCTATTGCGTCCCGTATTAAAAAGAGGGTCACCATGCCCATGTATGAAAAAAAACAAAACCCCCAACCCCCAACTTCCCCAAAAACATCTACGGAGCCGCCCTAGGGCAGCTCCACCGAGAAAATGGAGGTCCTCCCCCTTGTGCTTGCGCAGGGGACCCTCCATACTTCTTTAACCGGAGAGGAGGCTTACTCCTCTACTACGTCTACGGGTGTAGGGGACTCCCCCTCACCCCCTTCTCTGGAGGTGCTTTCAAGCACCTCCCTATCTCCAGCGGCAGACCCTCCTTTGCTTTCTAAGGGGACTACCAAGAAAGCCAGCAGGCAGCCCATTGCCGACCGCCCCTCGTGCAAGCGGCTCGGTAGGGCAAACACCCTTAGGGGGGAGAGGGAAGCCAGGCCCCTTCGGTCGCTTCCCTCAAAAGACCTGCTGGCAAGAATTTTAAACCTTGCTGGGGTCAAGGCCTGTGCCTCCCCTCCTGTGATAGACATGGTCCTTGAGGAGACCCAGCCTCAGACGGTAGGGCCTTCCATGGGGGGGAATCCGGGCTTTTCGCCAAGCACCGAACCCGAATCCGCCCCTATGCAAGGTCCCCCTCAAATGGCCGAGGGCTCCGAGGCAGTAAAAGGAGGGGAGGGATCTCCTCCGACAGGTGCCCCTACGACTACCAGGACCTTCTCCATTTCGGAGAGAGACCGGGCTGAGGCCGGCCCATCTGTCATGGGGGCTTCTGCCGGCAGAGGTGAGAAGCGGGTTCATTCCCCGCCCTCCTCTCCTAAAAAGATAAAGACTAAAAAGAAGAAGAAGACTCGGGGCTCCTCTCCATCCGCGGGGGCTGCGGGGACGGATGGGTCTGCTACCACTTTGGTAGGCGACTAAGCCAAGATCGGCACATCCAGCCCCTCTACCCCCCCCCCGTGTGCGGAGCCCCTGACTAAGACCAAGAGTGCACAGGGCGGAGCCTCGATGACATCGGGGCCCCTCATTCAGAGGTTACCTGGCGTTTTCGAGCCCGCTGGCTTCAAACGCTTCCTCGTTATTCGCTCCACTGATGGCACCATGTTGTCCAAGGGCAACATGATCCATCAGAGAAGAGGATTAGCTATTGCAATTGGTAGAGAGCCGAAGGTGACCCGTTTCTCGGACGGGAGCCTTCTGGCGAATGCGGCGAATCCCGCCGAGGCGGCCAAGATAAGTGCTCTTCGGACACTTCATGGCACCCCGGTGAGTGGGACGGCGCACTGTACCATGAACTTTGTGAAAGGAGTATTTTATGCGAGGGAACTCGTTGACTACTCCATTGAGGACATCACCCTAGAGCTGGCCGACCATGGGGCGGTCAAGGTCGAACGTGTGATGAGAAAACAGGGAGAGGCCTCGAGACCCACCCCTACACTCTTCCTTACGTTCGACTGTGACAAGCTCCCTGAGTCGGTGCGTGCCAGTTGGTACCGCTACCGCGTAAAGGCATTCATGCCACTGCCACGGTGGTGCTATTACTGTCACCGCTTCGGCCATACGAATCAATCAAGTAGACGTGCAAAATCGGGGTCACCCGAAGTCTGTGTAAATTGCTCCAAGGTTGCACACAATAAGTCCAAATCGTGTGTGGCCAAATGTGTCAATTGCGGAGAGCCGCACCCTGCTTCTTCGAAGCAATGTGGTGCATATCTCCTTGAGAAAGAAATCCTGGCCGTTCAGGCCCAGGATCGACTCTCATTCCGCGAGGCGTAAGGACTTGGTCCTGGCGCGCCCGGCTATGCCTGGGACGTCATATGCCTTAATAGTTAGGAAAGCACCCTCTGCTCCTGGCCCATCCAGGACAATGAGCACGGTTGTTTCCGCGACCATTCGGAGCCCTTCTGCGGGCTCTACTACACCCGGGCGCTACCCTGGTAAAGTTGGCGGCAAAAGGGGTTCACAGCCAGCCGCGGCTAAAACCTGGGCTCCCTCCTCTTTCCCCAGCGTTACCGTTTCCCGTAAGGCGAAACGGCCATGCGCCTCCACAGAGTCGTTAGACTCACAGGAGGCAACACCCCTCAAACTGGTCGCTAGGCTATCTTTCGGGGTTCCTAAAGCTGTTCCCCGAAAGGAGGACAGCAACAAAAGAGCTTCGGCCCCTTCACCCACGCCACGAGGTAGAGCAAGTGGCTCGGAGACGGTGGTTCCTCGAAAAGAGGGCCCTTCGCCTCCCAAGCCGCAACGCCCGCCTAAGGGTTCGAGGCGGAGGGAGGAAAAGACTCGCATGGCGAGCACAACCTCCCCCAATAAGTCCTCGAAGGCGACAGCGCCTTCAGCGCTTTGTCCGGCCAACAGCGCCCGGGGTTCTGCCCCCGGGAAGCGTACGGCCATTCCCGTGTGGGTCTTCAATTCGAGGAGGGCCCCCGCGTCTCCTCCGAGCTAGGCCTGGAGGGCATATTCCTTCAATGGAATTGCTGTGGACTCCGGGCCAACTGGGAGAAGCTGTGGAGGCTCGTCTCGTCCCGTTCCCCGATAGCTATTTTTTGGCAGAAGATCATGCTAGGCGCGTGCCTGCTGCCTGCCCTCCCGGGGTATAAGGGTCTTGCGACCCGACCACCGCAGGATGGCCGGGCTGGGGGATGCGCGGTTTACACCCAGCATGATGTCTCCGTTCTTCCTTTCTCTTTAGATACCTCCCTTCAGGCAGTGGCTGTGCAGCTGCACCTGGATAGGAGGTATACTATCATTCTCTGCGTACATTCCACCGTCAGCTGACTTCGACGCGGGGGACTTCTGCCACGTCGTGGCACGGTTGCCGATGCCCTATCTCTTGCTTGGAGATCTGAACGGCAAGCATCCTCTCTGGGGAAATTATTCCATAAATCCCAGGGGACAAGTCCTTGCCGATCTGATCGAAGAGCTTGAGATGGGTGTCCTAAACGTGGATGAGTTTACGCATCACTGTCCGAGAACCGCTTCATTTTCTTGCCTTGACCTATCTTTGTGCTCTTCGGATGCACAGCCTGATTTTGATTGGGGGGTGGTCGATGACCTCCATGGCAGTGATCACTTTCCCATTCAAATATCATTTTCAGGGCAACTGCCGCCTGAGAGACCACCTCGGTGGTGCTTGGCGCGGGCGCGGTGGCCTGCATTTCAGGAAATGACTGAATTCTCTATCTCAGTCGAAGAGTTTAGGTCGGTAGATGAGGCCGTTGAGTTCTTCTCCGGCAACCTCATCGCCGTGGGTCGGACTACTATTCCTAGGACGTCTGGCTGTTTTGCACGCCGACCACTCCCAGGGTGTTCGGCCGAGTGTGAGACGGCCCTCAAACAGAAGCGTTATGCCTACTTGCGCTATAAGCGCCGCCCAAACGATTTCACTGTCGCTGAATTCCGTCGGGCTAGGGCTAGGTTCCGGTATATTTCGAAGCACGCCCGCCGCTCTTCTTGGCGGGCATACGTGTCTTCACTTAACGGAAAGACCCCTTTAGCTGAGGTGTAGAAGCGAGTCAAAAGGATTCGGGGCAAGTTCTCGCAGGACCCCCCTACCGTTCTCCAGGAGAATGGGACCGCAATCTCGTTTCCGCGTCCATGGCGGAATCTTTAGCGACCGCTTTTTCCGCATTCTCTAGCCGTGATGCTGCTCCGCCAGCATTCAATGCACGTCGTTATGTCGCCGAAGGCCGCCAGCTGGACTTTACCTCCAGAGGCGGAGAACCCTTCAACGACAAGTTTACTGTGAGTGAGTTGCGTTCCGCTCTCGCTACGTGCGCGGACACGGCCCATGGTCCGGAAGATGTCGCGTACGCCATGCTTCGACACCTAGGTGAGCGAGGCATTGCCTTTCTGTTAGATTTGTTCAACAGGATCTGGGTGAAAGGTCTTCTCCGAGACTCCTGGCGAATCGCTACTGTGCTCGCCTTTCGCAAGCCGGGAAGAGATCACTCTACTCCGACCGGTTTCCGCCCAATCTCTCTAACCTCTTGCGTGTGCAAGTTGATGGAGAAATTGGTAAATGTTAGATTAGCCTATTTCCTGGACAGCGGAGGCCATCTGTCTCCTGTACAGTGCGGCTTCCGTAAGTTCCACTCCACGTCGGATGCTCTGCTCCGACTGGAAAATGCCGTCTGCGAGGCTTTCCTTCGTAGACAGCACTACGCCACGGTGTTTTTTGATCTGGAGAAGGCCTATGATACCGCATGGCGATACGGTATCATGGAGACTCTCCTCACCATGGGGGCGAGGGGACGCCTCCCAATCGTTATATCTGAATTTTTGCGAGATCGTCGATTCCGCGTACGTGTAGGGGGAGCCTTCTCCAGCCCAAAGGAGCAGAAAGAGGGTGTCCCGCAGGGAAGTGTCCTCAGTGTCACACTCTTTGCCCTGAGCATCAACGGCATCACCTCGGTGCTGCCGGAAGATGTTCTCGCTACGCTCTACGTGGACGACCTTTCGATCTCTTTTGTGGCGGCCCAGATGCCAACTCTGGAGCATCGACTCCAACAGGCATTGAACCGCGTCTCTCGCTATGCCAAAGCGCACAGGTTTCGGTTTTATTTGGCCAATACTAAGCTGGTGCACTTCTGCCGCCATCTACGGCACCCTGACCCAGATTTGTTTCTTAATGGGGTGCGCCTGGATGTGGTTGAGTAGCACCGTTTCCTTGGTCTTGTATTCGACCGATGCCTCACCTGGGAGGCTCATATTCACAGCCTTAGGGTCTCTTGTCCCCGCATATGGACATTCTCCGTTCCGTGACGTTCAGCGCTTGGGGCGCTGATAGGGCTACTGCCTTACTTTTTTATCGATCCTTTGTTCGCTCGAAGCTCGACTACGGATGCGAGTTTTATGCATCCGCAGCCGAGCGTTTATTGCGGAAGGTGGATTCGATCCACCACACCGGCCTTCGCCTTGCGACCGGTGCCTTCCGCACTTCCCCTATTGAGAGCCTGTTGGTCGATGCTGGGAGATGCCACTCACTCTGCGCCGCCGCAGGGCATCACTCGCCTGTACGCGCGAGCCCGGCGCCTCCCTCAGTCGCCAACAGCTCTCACTGCATCCGCAGCTGATCTCGATGGTGCCTATGCCGCCGAGAGACGCCAGTCATACCCTAAGCCCTTTGGGTTTAGGTCCAGGAAACTCCTTTGAGAGGTAGATATAGCTCTCGGGCCGGTGGCGCTTCTGGTTCTGCCCAGGACGCCACCCTGGAGGGTACCACATTTGGCTATTTGTCGCCACGCCTCTGCTCCCAAAGCTTGTACTGCACCGGGAGTATTGCGTTCGACCTTTTTGGAGCACACATCGTGTCACGCTGGTACCGTGCCAGTGTATACGGATGGCTCGAAGTCCCAAGAGGGGGTCGGCTTCCACGCCGTATCCCCTCTGTTTGAAGTCAGCGGGGCTCTACCAGGCGCTGCGTCTGTCTTCACGGCCGAGCTGGTGGCAATACACCACTCGGTACGGGAGATTACGCGACGTGCCCGGTTCGGAGACCGGATCGTGATCTATAGCGACTCACAAATTGCCCTGAGTGCTCTCGGGGCATTGGAATCTCCGCATCCCCTGGTTCGCGAAATCCGTGACGCCACGGTTTTGGCGAGCCGGGCAGATGTCGAGATTATCTTCTGCTGGGTTCCTGGACATGTAGGAATTGCGGGGAATGAGCGCGCCGATGAGGGCGCCAAAGAGTCCGCGAGGACTCTGCGACCGGACCAGCGTTTCGCTCTTCCTCACACTGACTACATGGCAGGAATATGGGCAGCTCTTCGGACTGCTTGGCAAATAAGATGGGAGACGGTCGAAGGGAACTTAAAGTTGCGTGCCATTGCGCCGACTGTTCCCATGGACCTCTTCCCCAATGCCGCGGTGGCTTCAGGTTGCTTTCTGTCGTCTCCGAATCGGCCACACTCGTGTGACACATCGATATTTGATGGAGCGCTCGCCTGCGCTCTATTGCAACGAGTGCGTCGTCCCCCAGACTGTTCGGCACATTCTTGTCAAATGTCCCAGTCTGGATGATCTTCGCGCACGATACCTGTCCCAGTACCGGGATGAGCGGGGTCGCTACCGCCTGTCCCATGTGCTCGGTTTAGATTCGTGCACATTGACTTGTGGACCTGTTGACTTCTTGGGGAAGGCCGGCCTTCTCCCTTTTATTTAAGCAAAGTTTGTTTGTTTTTTGTTTTTTTTTGTTTTTTTTTTTCCTTTAGTTGCACGCTCCTGCGCAGGGAGGACCTCTTCCTGACGCACCAGCTTGCTTCCTTTCCCCCTTTTGGGGTGTTGTATTTTTTCTCTTTAATTTTATTTTAAAGTAGCCTAGAACTAGGCCAGTTTTAATACGGCGACTAATGCCCAAGTAGGCAGTCGCCAGATGAGCTTAAAAAAAAAAAAAAAAAAAATACTGCATATGTCGCATGTATGTTTGTACTCTACGTCGAATATAAAATTGTTCCCTCATACATTTTTTCTCGATTGATCAGTGATATCAGTACATCTTTACAGAGTATCCTGCTTGCCATTATTCCATTTTTTTGCAGATGTGCATTTGCACATGTTTTCAGAACGATTTTTTCTGCTGTCTGTCGTCAAGCCATCTATATATTGTCCTGACGCGAAAATTCTCTCTAGTGCATTGCTGCATCAAATGTCGTCTTTCTGCTTAAGTTAACAACATACGAACTGAATTTTCCTTTTCTCCTGATTACCACTCATAACCAAACCTCACCTCGTCGTCTTCAGCCATCCAACCTCTCTCTGCCTTGGCAAACTGACCTCAGTCGATACGTTCCCATTTTTAGCCTCGTTTTGTGATCTCATCAATTGTGGAGATATCATCAATTTCTAGTTTATCCCAATTTCTATTTTTACCGTAAGTTTTATTCATTCCTATTCAGTTCAAATCATGTTCAAATTTATTATTCCGTATATTTATTGTGCAAATTTATCCTGCAAGGTAATCGAATCAATTGGGCTAATGATAATTTTTACTATGTGACTTATTTTTAATCTAAGTTTACTTTTTGCCTTTCTATTAAGTTTTCTTTGTAAAACCGAGTGTGTTTGTTCAAGGGAATGGATCATTTGCTTCTTTCATCATTATGGAGTTTTTCGTTTGCTGTGAATAAATAAATAATACGAGACATAGTAGTCCCTTAAGTCCCAAGGACTATACATCTTTCGTCGAATATTCCTTTCATGAAGGAAATTTATTCTTTTCCCTTGAAGTAAGTTTGTGGCCATAAGGCATTTCAAAAGAGAGATACTGATTATATTATTAAATATGCTATGGAATAATAAAAACATTTATATTTCCTATGTGTATTGCCTTATCAGAACTCGATAATGTACACATAAACTTAACTTCTAAAATAACACATGGTATATTAGTATGCAAAGCTAGAAGATATTCAAGTTATATCAATACAGATGCCAGGTTGATCCCTGAGATAAGAAAATGTAAGTATCCTTAAGTTTTAATTTTTAAAAATGCAATGTTTAAAATTAATTTTAAATCTGTCAATTTGACCTTAAGATTAGCATATTCTGCTTACCGCTGTACAGTTCTTCTCACTTTACTTTGCTTATCACGACAAGTGCTAAAATGGAGAGAGTCTTTACCATTTGGTGGGGTTGTTGCAAAGAATCACACCTACAAAGCTTAAATTCTCTTTCTTGGCAACTTGTTTGGGGAACGAATTGGCGTTGATCTACCAATTCAGCTCTACTCTTCGAGATTGAAGTAGTCCACTATTGGCCCTTTTTTCATTCTACATATGTATTTTAGTCTCTACTCTCTGTCATTCTAGGTATTATTTTATTTTGTTTCTGACATTCTATCCTCTTTATCGTTATTGATATTTTTTCGATTCTTTCTGTCATTCTGGATATCTTTCTCACTATTTATTTTCATTCTAAATATCCTTTTCTCAATTTTATCTTTCAATTCCTTGATATTTTCTCTCTATTGTCATTATCTATATTTTTCATTATTATTTGTCATTCTTAAGATTCTTTATTCTCTCTGTTGATTCTGTTTTTTTAAGTTTATTCTATTTGCTATTCCAGGATTCTTCTAGTACAAATGTCTCGTTGGATTGCACCGAATACATTATTTTCTCCCCAAATTAATAGTAGTTATTTGCAAGTCAAGCATGAGCAGCGCTTCCAGAGTTGAGCTTAGTTAGCCCACTTAGGTAAGTTAAGTTCCGGCAGACTTTCGGGTCGTTGCCATATGGTGTAACTCCCTAGTATCCTGAACTTATGACTGAAAAATGTGCATCTTAGAACGATTTTGGGTAAAAGTTGGGAAACTGACTTTTTATATGAATAAGGTATGCGGAATTTGAGTTTATGACCATTTAATTAGCATAAACTCAACAGCTGTCAAATTGACAATGTAAAAGAAATCTATTGCAATGATAATTAGCTACGCCATTACCTCACATATCTTTTTTGTTGTAACTTTATTTATATGCATACAAACATGACAAATAAAGTGACTATAACTTAGATTGCGTAACCTTATATTCATACTAAGATTTCTATCTACACTTTGTTAATGTCAAGCAGAATTTATTGTCCAGCGGTGCCTTGATTGCCTGCATATTTAGCGTTGTCTTGACTGCTAACCACATACACAGGCGACGTTTTGAAGGCAACGGTCTGGGAATGGGGTCAATGACATCAGTATTGGTTGCATTACTGATTCTCCAAGCCTCCACCTTCCCATTTGAGTGGACGGAAAGACCTTAGGTGTGAGGGAAGGGGTGATTTTCCATATAATCGCTTGGTAATATTATTTCATTAAATGGAATGGGAGCGATTCACTTGATGCGGTTATTGCTTCTGGTTTACTCGTCTTTTATGACAATATACGCCATGTTTTATTTACTGAATATGCTTTGTGAATATCATGTATTCTACAGGCAAACGTTTCTAAAGATTTGATGGTTTCCTTTGCTAAAGTTTTTCAGTAATTTTTATGCTTTTTTAAGACCTGCCATGAGAGCATGGCGTGATCACATGGTATAGACGGCGTTACACCTGATTAAGGAAGATGTTGCTGAGCATCCTAGTAGTTTTCTGAATACAGCATAAATGGTTATGTACTCCCCCTTCCCAAGATGTGACCAATATTATCACAAGATGCTTAGATTGCTCAAGTGGTATGAAAGAAACCAAAAGTAGGGTAATTTGCCCTGAAAGACGCGACAACAGGATTGAAATAGCTATTGACAGCGTGCAGCACCAACCTTGTCTGATCCTTCTTGTATGGATTTTAGATGTCTCGAATAAATTGTACCGTTTGATAATTTGACCTCGAGTTCCTTTCTAAATTCTCATGCATCGATAATTTATTTATCTTTAAGGGCCTTTGACTACAGCTCTTCAGATAAAAAGTGTGCTAGGTAATCTTTTTTATCAGAAGGCTGCAGAAAATTTGACCCATCCTTTGAAAGAGGTACATCCCGACCCTCCTTCATGAGGTTTTCCACCAATTCTTCATCGTTTCCTTACTTTCTGGTTCTGAGAAGTCCCTTCGCCACTAACTTAAATGCTTCCTAACCAGCTTTCTCCTATCCATGAAGGGTTGATTCAAAGTCACCATCCTTAAGAATCTCTCGAATCTGAGGACCAAAGAAAACTCCCTCTTCCACTTCCTGATTCCACTGTTGAAGACGGGAGTCTAGCAGCTTTGCCCTATTCCTGAGTCGTTGGAAATTCTTGAGAAGGTCATGGAGTTCCCCTTGTGTTATGAGATGTGTCCTAGAAGAGTGCGCTTAATCAAAATTTGGGACACTCTGTAATCAAGTACTGTCTACTGTAATCATTCTCTGCTTGGTCCTCACTACTTTCCTCATCTGACTCAAAGGATACTGAAGTTGTTGCATCAGGAACAGAGAGACATTCTCTATGTGGAACTGGGCGAATAGCTGATGGAATGTTTGGATATTCAATGGACTCCTTTTTTTCACAAGCCCTTTTGTACTGGAGGTACTATACAAAAATAACAAATGTTGGTATGGTCTATTGGCTCCCACCACGTCATTGGCACGGTAAAAGGAATTCATTTGCATTTCCTGTTCAACCATTGGGAGAGGTTAGTAGCAAAATTGTTGCAGCATATGTGAAGAGTCCAGTTCTTATCCTGGTCACTAATCTTGGATACAAAATATAGGTGATATGTCTTTCTAACCCTAGCTTATGTGGTGCAAAGGTCAGCCCACCACAAATGTAGCAGAAGTTGTGTCCTTTATTCACACAAAGAAGAAATCAACAAACAATTAGAAGATAAACATAAAATTAATTCATAAATTTATCATTATAGTACATAGCATGACAGCTTAGTAGAAGTATTTATATCATTCAGTAGGAAAATAAAATTAATATAAATTGCCTCACATGCATATCAATACCTTGCTCAATGAATATTTATTATAAGTTTCAAAAGTGTTTTACTAGGAAAATAACCGACTTTTTTACCTTAAAATGTAGAGTTCTTAAGCACAGAATTAAAATTAAACTCATTCGTTTCGATGTAACTCAACCTCAGAGATATTGTAATTTTTCCCCAACCAAACGGGATGAATACTCTTTTCACAGATACCCCTAATCCAATTTTGTAACCAATTTCTGTGCTCGCTCGTGGAATGTATTGAAGCATATTAGAATTCAATGATACTAACGTTTTAGAATATTATTTTTCCTCCAAGGTGATTAATGGTTTTGCGAAAAATCTTTACTCTTTCATAAAATGCATAGAGTAATGAGTCAAGCTCCTTAAAATCTATTTTGCTATAATTGAAGCGGTGTATTTCTATTTTGCAGCTTTTGAGTACCTGGAGCATGAGCCAATAATCTCGCATACAGTAAGTTAGCGTGAAAGGAGATTTGTTCGGATGATTATTATAAAATTGTGGTACATTTTATTTTGGTGGGTCTTTTTTCCTTTCTGTTTTCGTCCTTACGTTTTTGTTGTAGAGACGGTCACAGCGAATCGTTAAAGGAAATAGTGAGGGGTTATGAAGCAATAAAACAAAACAAAGAAAATCCCTGAATAGCACATAAAAGTTATATAGACTGATGAATCCACATTTCCAGAACTTTTCAACTCGTCAATATCCATGCCGGAGGACAAGCATTGCATTACTGACATTGTAAAATATCTCATATTAGTGATGAAATTTTCATTACCTGACGGCTCAATAAAGTTTTATGCCGTTTAACGCCCTTTTTGACCTTTGTTTGGTCTATTCAGGTGCTGATGGGTTAATGGACAGTGCATTCTAAGGAGCTGTGCGAAGATCATGTTCGATTTCTTTTGTCTTATCTTGTTTTGTGTATTTAACAACTTGATATTTGGTTCTGAGTTTTTCGTAGACAAATTAAGTTTTGTTTAAAAAATTTTTGTAACTTGATTAAAAGCACGGCCGAATAGTAAATGCATTTTGCATATTGTTGATTAATTCTTTCGTGCTAGCTTCAGCTATTTCCTTCCCATTTCGGAGTTATCACTTTTTATCCCTTATCTTATTTGGTTTTCTCTCTTGAGTTGTTTCTTTAGTTAGATTTATTGTTTATATAGTAAATTACGTTGCTTAAGCTACGTTTTCTCAGCTAAAATTGTTGATAAGTATTTGTGCTCCTTTGTAAATTTAATTGTTTTTTTCTGGGTGGTTATTTAACACCAGTCGTCGAAACCCTGCCGTTCTGAATTATTCTATTATTTTATTTAATTACACATAATTTTCCATAATTTCAAAGAAAAAACGTTCTGCTTTTTTTCAGATTAGCTGACCCCACTCCCTATATAAAAGTTGCGGTAATTAATTTTACATAGTATTAGTCGAAAATATTTCTTTTTAGTTCACTTTCAGGGAACTAATTCTACCTGCTGTTGATGCACTAACATCTTTGTCTAGTAGAAATAGAGGTTAAAAGCCTAAAGCAGGCTGTTACTCTGTAGCAGCTTTTCGTGATTATTAATAGTTTGGCCATCAACGTTTCCACTTAAACTCTGTCACGTTGGCTGGAGAAGGGCGATATTCACCCCTCGTTTTGCATTCGCCACTGAGGACGTTACCTGGAATGATGACCAATGTAGTCAAGTTCACTTCACGGACGAACCTATGTTCGAATTTTTCGGATCTGAAGGTAGGAAGTTCGTCTGTGACAGAGAGGCAAAATATTAGTTTTCTGATAATTACACCCGAAATGTATGAAGTTAGGAGAAAGAACTGCCATGTTAGAGTTCGGGGTGTGACTTCTTTATATGGCACAGGGCAACCTTCTTTGTGCTTACAGAGCATAGTGAATGCATAAAGGTGCACGGAATTGCTGCCACAGCATGCTTTGTCGCAGATGCAAACCTCGAAATCCCAACCTGCATTTACATGCAAGATAACGCCCCCTACCACAAGGCCATTTCGCTGAAGACGTTCCTCGACGACGGCCTATCATTAGTATGGACTGGTCTGCTTAGAGTCAGGGTATGAATATCATTAAAAATGTTTGGAAGATATTCGGAGACATCTAATGTCATAAATCAGAAAATAGCTCAAGAACTCTGGAATTTTTTTCGAGATGAATGGAGCAAGAATATTACATAAGAGTCACAACAATTACATAATCTTACCTAACTAATCATTATAATTTAAAAAATAATTTAGTTATAATTTCACTTAATAATTACCTAATCTTACCTAACAAAACTTAACTTTAAAAATAATAATTTCTCCCCCAAAATAGGTACATATTTGTAATCAACGTAAAACTACATAGTCTTGAAATATACCAAAAATCTGAGAACTTTCACCAAATCACAATAATCCAAGATGTGCTGGAACCTCCTCCTCTCTCATTTCCGTTGATACACATATTGATACAACCATGCAAGATTCTTTTCTCAATACACCATATAGGGACGTAAGGTTCAAAGGTGCAAGTGTAACATTGATGTTGATGCATGATGAATCTCTGGAAAAGATGATTAGAGAGAAAACAGTCATATCAAGATATAAGCCGGTCATTAATATAAACAATAATTAACTTTAATAATCTCGGTAGTTCATCTAGTTGAGTCTACAAGCCGATTAGTCAAAGTTTTTGTCGTCGACGAAGCTTTCTTTTTTATTCCAATTCTTTTTCTTTTTTTCATCTTATCTTTAACTTCGGTTCCATCAACCAACTCTGGATTTGACGAGAGATTTATAAATACACTTGTGGATTACTCAGTTAAAAATCTACATTTCCTTCAAGTTTAGACTTTTCTATTCTATATCCTATGAAAAATACATAAAGGAAGACGATTATTACATATATTTAAAATATTTTGAAGGAGTAATTAAATCTGACCCACAGCTAGAGTTTCGGGAAGAAGCGATTTGAAAATACACGCATTCAAAGAGGATATTTTTATTACTTAATCTTATACTAGAACTATCTTTGGTTCTTTTAATTATCTTTGCTGTGTTTACTTTTCCTATTGTAACTATGTTTGAATAAATTAGACGTGAATGTAAAAAAGCTATTCTTAACCACACTAACCACTTCGTCAATGAGGCATTAGGGGAATAAAAGATCTCCATCATATTGTAAACAAAGTAGGATGATTACTATATATATATATATATATATATATATATATGCATTTGCCTAGATTTCTTCTACAAAGCTGGAATCTTATATTCAGTAAGAAGGACAGAACGAAGAAGGCGGGTCCCATCTTTAATTCCAACGTTTCTGGTTATTACAAAACCCATCTTCAGGAGCTAGAAACAAATTCTAAATGAGTAATCTAAGCCTAAAAACATAAATAACAGAACAAGTTCAAAGTTAAAAACCACAAATCAGAGAAAATCACAAAAACGACGTTAAAAATATATAATGAACGTTACGTTAATGAACAAACAGAATAGTGAGGTAAGGAACAGCAGAAAAATATTTGTAAAGAGATACTATCAATTAAGGACAAACAAAGTAAACGTAATATTACAAAATTAAACAATTGAAATGGAAAAAATAGAGAATTGGATACAAACAAAAGGTAAAACTAAAATATAGACACTTAACATTATCTTACATGGTCGGATCACAATGACGAGTGAAAACAGGAAAGAATTCAAAGAATGAATACAACTTGGTTGGTTGTTAAGTTCTAAACAGAGGAAAGGATGACGTGTCCTCATTTAAATTTGGGTGGTTGTATTTAATACAGAGCGATTCTTTAATGCGGAGAGATGAAATAGATTTAGCAAATTTTAAGACAGAAAAATCATTTAAGGACACGTCTGTTTTACAATCAATAGCATGTTGCCTGATGGAAGAAAACTCTTTGTTACTTAATGTTTTACCGGATCTATGGATAATTCTCACTTGGGAATTAGCCCTAGAACCGGTAAAACATTAAGTAACAAAGTTTTCTTCTATCAGGAAACATGTTATTGATTGTAAAACAGACGTGTCCTTAAATGATATATATATATATATATATATATATATATATATATATATATATATATATATATATATATATATATATATATATATATATATATATATATATCTATATATATATATCTATATATATATATATATATATATATATATATATATATATATATATATATATATATATATAGATATATATATATATAGATATATATATATCCACGCATATTTTGCCGATAAGGCCAAGAGCCGATTTTCTAAAAAGAAAACTCAAACATTATCGACCAATACCCGATAATGTTGCATCCAATATCTGGCGAATTTAGGCGCATTATTTTGTAATTGAATTTTTCTGTCATATCGTTCAATTTTATCTTCCAATTCTGCAAACACCGGTGCACTCGGTCAATCGTTGATACGAGGCCAGAGATGACTTTAATTTTGGAGGTCTCCTCGCCCACCCTGATTTATAGGTCTTTGTATCTTGCACGTTTTTTTTAGGCTACATCACTTTGTTTTACTATAAATAAATAACACCCAACTTAGTTTGAACCTTAAATAAATAAAATTTTAAATAACAAAAATTCGCATTAGAACTATTGTATTTCGAACAATTATTTTGAGAACAAAGCCTTTTGAACACTTAACACAACACCCTCTCCCTCAAGCCATCGCGGGTACTTAAAAAATGGAAAAGATACGTAACAATCTTGGCAAAGGAACTAAACTATGTATAAGTAGGTGCCAACCAATATAATCCTGAATCGTAAAAAATGAATTTCCCAGCCATAGTTCTAGGCCTGTCGTAGCTAAGAGTAAACAACTTATGCCGATAATGGAAATTTCGAAAAATATTTACCACCTCTCAGAGTTGACCTCGCAGGTTAGTCCACTCTTTTAACCGTAACTCTAATACTAATATAACTTAGGGTAAGCAAGTTCTGGTGATTATTTTTCCGAAAGCATCGGAGAGTTTTGAAATATGCATGAGTTGACCGCGCAGTGACCGATACTAAAGCGAAAATAGGGCGAATTCTTGCACTCATGTCTGACAGTTTCTATGATTAATCGATGGAATCAGCTCTGTAATCCTAGTTTACATCCTATTCAGCCATTCAAAGGCTTTACGAAGACTCAGGTTAGAAACGTGCAAAGCATACTCTTAAATAAGGTCGCAAAATGAGAGATAAAAGAGCAACACAATTTGATAGCCCTTGCAGGGACTTCTTCAACGCAGTGTATGTCTAACCTTAAGGCAAACTGACGCTAGTGACTTACTAGGTCAAGTGCCAACTCTTAATATGGGTGTCATTCTAGAGTAACGTACTAAAAGAACTAAACAGAAAGCTGTCGAAGCGTGACTCCCCCCCCCCTCTGTCTCTCCCGATAAAGAGTGAAGGAAAGACCAAACGGGGGAAAAAAAGAGTGAGAGAGAGAATTAAAGGGAAAGGGAAAATTAGGTGGATAGAAATAGAGTGAGAGCTATTGTGTGTGTGAGAGAGAGAAATTGTGTAAGTGAGATTGTGTGAAAATGAGATAGTATGTGAAAAAGAGGTGAAAGAGGATGTGAGTGAAAGTATGAGTCAGAGCGTGAGATAGTGCAAGAGAGAGAGTTGTGAGACGAGGAATGAGACACTGTGAAAGCTAGTGTGGGAAACAGAGAGGGAGTGAGAGAGAGAGAGAGAGAGAGAGATAGTTAGAGAGAGTGAGGCAGAGAGTAGGAAAGAGTGTGATATAGAGATATTGTGTTATAGTGTGTGACAGAAAAAGGGGAAAATATTTTTTTAGGAGTGGATTACAGAGATTATCATAGAGAGCGTGTGTGGCAGCGTCAGATTTTGTGATAGAATATGTGATGAGATTGTGAGCGTGAAAGAGTTTATCAGAGATTGTCTGCGAGAGAGTCTAAGCGTGAGAGAGCCTGCGACAGTGTGCGAGAGATAGTATGAGCGGGAGTGAGTTTGTGAGAGAGTGGGAAAGAGTGTGTGTTGGAGAGGAGAGTGTGAGATAATGAGAACAAGTGATGTGAGAAAGAGGGAGATTGTGAGTAAGAGAGAGATAGATAGAGAACAATTTCTTCATGCTGGCACGGTAGAAAGTAGTTTTTACCCTCACCAGAGATATTGTGTTATAGTGTGTGACAGAGAAAGTGGAAAATATTTTTTTAGGGGTGGATTACAGAGATTATCATAGAGAGCGTGTGTGGCAGCGTCAGATTTTGTGATAGAATATGTGATGAGATTGTGAGCGTGAAAAAGTTTATCAGAGATTGTCTGCGAGAGAGTCTAAGCGTGAGAGAGCCTGCGACAGTGTGCGAGAGATAGTATGAGCGGGAGTGAGTTTGTGAGAGAGTGGGAAAGAGTGTGTCTTGAAGAGGAGAGTGTGAGATAATGAGAACAAGTGATGTGAGAAAGAGGGAGATTGTGAGTGAGAGAGAGATAGATAGATAGATAGAGAACAATTTCTTCATGCTGGCACGGTAGAAAGTAGCTTTTACCCTCACCAAACAATCTAATCTTCCCTCAGACCAAGATACACCCCTGTTAGCCGAATGCTATTACAACCAGCTCGAAAACTTCAATCAACATCTTCATCACGTTATTTATACTGATTGATTAGGTCGAAATTACCACCTGACAAAACTCTCAGTACTTAAAAGATTTATAGGTTGGGAGCGCAGGATTTCTAGGTTTGTTTCTCTCTCTCTCCCCAACGATAATAAAACCTTTATGGGCAATTTCATCCTGCGTTTAGTTTAAGCACTCATTCCTGACTTATTTAATCTTTTGCATGTATTATCACTTTCTTACATTTTAATCGCGCTCAAGCCTTTTAGCTACTCTTATCTAGTGTAGGTAAGAATGTTTGGCCTGCGAGTAAACACTCGAACGTATAAACAAAGTCATCTTGCAAACAATTCTCAAATACTGATGATCGATTTTCTATCATAAGCATAACATTTCTTGTTCTTATCCTTAATTATATGCCTTTAATTATCTCTTCCTTTATCGTTTATATATACACCAAATAGATAGAACAGGACCTGTCTGATTTCTCGGTTTGGTGCGGAAAAACTATCGAGTCCGACAATGAGAGTAACTTTCGCTCGTCTTTTCTCTGAATTTAGAAGGTAACTATGCATTCAACATATCTTACTTCCATCTATCGCGCGAGGAAGAATGCCATGGTGAGAATAGTTGATCAGATAGTGTGATTCTAGTGCTCTGTGTGCCTTCTTCTTATCCTTAATAAAGATCTCGTTTTCCCGTGCGTAAGAGTCAAGCTCTCTTAACCCTGTTCTGAACCCAGTATAGTCTAGCGGCCAAAATCAAGCTTGGTGCCGCCTCTATTGAGTGCTTTCAATGATGGAGTACTTGGCCAAACTTAATTATTTTGTTATCACCATCCTCAAAAACACTAGCGTCCAGACAGTCACCGCATTTAGGCGAACGCTCATGTTTAGCATATTTGCTTCATATATTTTACGAAACAATACAATGTTTGACGAATATAAAGCTGTAGATGTAGATTACCTCGATTGCAAAAGGGCATTTGACACTGTGGAACATCAATGATTTAATATAGCTAAAATCGCAGGAAGTGAGCATAAATACAGATTGTACTACAGTAGAAGATATATCTGAAGAAGCTAGAACTTGCTATAATCCTATTGATTTTTTAACCTCTTCTTTACTAAAGATTTTAAAAACTTGATTTTTTAACAAACTAATTAATATGCTCTTCAAAATAATAAACTTTTGATTATTGGTATTTCTTGGTGGACTATTATTGTCATCTCACAGCCATCTTCCAAATAAGAGAAAGTTTTGGTCAACAGAAGACAATGTATCGAAGATACGAGGGGCGGTCAATAAGTTTTGCAATTCTGATATAATGAAACGAGATATGAGGAAAAGTGTTTTATTATTTTTTCAATATAACTACCCTCGACTTCAATGCACTTGCGCCACTTGTCCCTGAGGCTTCGAATTCCCGACAACGAGAAATCTCCCGACTGCTGTTCAATCCACTCCTGGACGGCGAGCTGGACATCTTCATCGTCCCCAAGCCGGCGTCCACGCAGTGCAGCCTTGAGCTGGCGGAATAAAAAGTAGTCGCTAGGGGGCACATCTGGAATATAGGGGGGGTGGTTGATCTCCTCGAATCCGCACTCGCGCAGGGCAGCTTGTGCAACTCTGGCCTTGTGGACTCTGACGACGTTGAAGTCGATCATGGGACGTGAGGTTTCTAGGGACCCAACGGGCAGAGACCTTGGTCATGGCAAAATTGTCGTAGATGGTGTTGATAACACTTCCATGTGATATTCCAAGTTCTCGCTCGATTTCTTCGACCTTTACCCTTCGAATTTCGAGGATCCTCCTCTCCACACGGGCCACATTGTCCTCGTTAGTCACGTCTGACGGGCGTCCTGGACGGGGATCATCTTCAAGAGACTCACGACCATGGCGGAACTCCTTATTTCAGCGAGCAATAGTTGCATAGGAAGGGGCGGTGTCGGTGTACACTGCAACTATGTGTTCATGGATCTCTTTTGCATTCTTGCCTTCCTTGGTCAAAAGTTAATCACTGCGCGGTGCTCAACCTTCTCCATTGTTGAAAAATTTGTGACTGACGATCTGCGATCAGCTACTGCTTCTTAAATAGACGAGGCAGGAGTGTGCTTCTGCAGGTCCTGACTTGTAATAACTTGTCCTAACACCCCCACAAACAGCTATCCCCCTTCCTCTGCTTTGCCCTACCGATTCGCAAAACTTATTGATCGTCCCCGCCCCTCGTATTATCAAATATCATAAGGAGAGACAGGTTTGAAAATATTCTAAGGAATATTCATTTAGTGGACAACGCAACCAATACAAAAAATTATCGCGCATTCAAACTTCGACCATTATTTCAAAATATACAAACAAATTTTTTAGAGCATGGGGGATTGGAGGAGCATATGTCCATAGATGAAAGTATGATACCCTACTATGGTAAACATTATTCAAAGCAATTTATTAGAGGTAAACCCATAAGATTTGGGCTCAAAATATGGGCTCTTTGCTCTAAGCATAAGTTCATGCATTCTTTCGAATTGTTTACAGAAAAAAGTGCGACATCAGCACAACCAGGTTTCAAATAATTGGGTGTTGGGGGAAATGTTGTGATGGATTTGATTGCAAAGACTGGCATACCTCATAAAAGGGGCTATAAAGTGTCTTTTGATAATTATTTTACTAGTGTTGGTCACATGGATAAGCTATCTAAGACTGGGATATGTGCATCGGGTGCTTGTAAAGAAAGCAGAAGAGGAAGATGTCCCTTGAATTCCAAAGCAGAAATGAAAATATCACCAAGAGAAACCGCTGACTTCCGCTCATCTGATAATTTGGTCGTTGTTAAGTGGAAAGATAACAAGGTGATATTGGTGTCTAATTTTGAAACCTACACAATGAGTTCAACCCAGCGTTGGGATAAAGTTAAAAATAAATATATAAATGTTCCGCAACCAGAGAGCATACACAGTTATAACAAATATATTGGGTATGTAGATCAGCTTGACCAAAGCTTTGGCACCTATCATATTTAGAGACAAAATAAGTGGTGGTGGCCTATTTTTTCATATATGTTATCACTTACAGTTAGCAATGCCTGCATTTTGATGAACAAAATTGGCATTAAAATTATTAGGTTGAGGAATAGGTTCTTGCGTTTTTTTTAAATTTTATGTTGATTTAAGTTTTGTTGACATGATTTGGGCATATATTAAGAAACAATAATAAATAATGAGAGCACTTTTGCAGAGGTTTGCTACGTCTCTTAACAGCGTAGATTATTAGGCTTTTGCTTAGGCTACGTCTTGAAGTTGTGTAACAAGGCATTGCGGTTTATTTAAAAGTTGTGTTAATTTATTTTTTGTTCTGTACCCTTAAAATGGAATGTCAAGTTGAAAGAAAGGCGTATTTTCGACACCTGTTGTTATTTATTTTCAATCGAGACGGGACCAATGCAAACGTAGCCAAAGCTCGTCGTAATATTTGTGCTGTGTACGGAGAAAATGCTTTATCAGGAAGGACAGCTCAATGGTGGTTTTCACGTTTCAAAAACGTTCATTTAAATCTCACTGACGAATAACGTTCTGGTCGCCGCATTAAGTTGGATGAAGATCGATTGAACGACCTTCTTCATGAAAATCCTCGTCAATCGACTAGAGAATTAGCTGTACAATTGGCGTGTGATCAGAAAACTGTAGTGAATCACCTTTATTTAATGGGGCAAGTTCAAAAACTCGGTGCATGGGTTCCGCGCGCTTTGAGCAAAAGCAACAAGCTTCAACGCTCCACGATTGCCGCAGGTTTGCTTGCTCGTCACAAGGCTACTCATGGATATAAGAACATATTTCTTCACCGCATCATCACTAGCGACGAAAAGTAGTGTGTTTATGGCAACATGTACCATCGAAAACAATGGCTTAGCCCCAATAAAAAACTACTTCCGCAATTAAAGCAAGGACTTCATCCACGAAAGACGATGCTGTGTGTGTGGTGGGATTGTGAAGGCATCATTCTTTATGAGCTCCTTGCGAACAACGAGATTATCAATGCAGAACTCTACGTTCAGCAAATGTATCGACTCGCCGAAGCTATTCGTGAAAAGCGACCTCATCGACGTTATGGAGTCCTTCTGTAACACGACAATGCTCGTCCTCACATTGCCAATATGACAAAAGACGCCATCCAAACGCATAATTGGGAAATCCTGCGCATTCTCCATATTCGCCAGACTTGGCTCCATCAGATTTCCATCTGTTCCGATCGCTCTCCAACAATTTGCGCGGGGTTTCGTTCAATACTGATGTGAAATTAAGAACCTGGTTAGACGAATTCTTCGAGTCAAAATCCAGAGATTTGTATTGCAGAGGCATCGAAAAACTAGTTAAACGTTGGGAAGAAGTCGTAAATAACAACGGAGAATACATTATTGATTAAATTACATATTGTTAGCAATTAAAAATAAAGCTTTTCTAAAATTGTTAATGGTAATGAATAAATATGATAAAACCGCAAGAACCTATTCCTCAACCCAATACTTTATATCAGTTTATTGAAAACGTGTCACTCACTCTTTTGAAAACTCCAGGAGTGCAAAGCGTTCGAGGCAAAAGAGTTTCGAATAATGTGAAAGATTTGTGTCGATATGACAACCATCGGGCATTGGATCGTGTACATTCCAAAGGAAAGACTTGGAAAGGAATGTTAGGGAAAAGTCATTTTCAGTGCGAGAAATGCGATATTGGCTTACATCCCAAAGTTTTTTAAAAATAACATGTTGAATAAACTAATAAAATATTATATTTTTAGCTGATTTATGTATATATATATATATATATATATATATATAAATATATATATATATATATATATATATATATATATATATATATATATATATATATATATATATATATATATATATATATATATATATATATATATATATACTTTATAAAGGAAAACAATTTTTTTGTTATTTACATGTGTAGTACTTATAAAAGGAATTTCTGATCTAATTTGCAAGTGGAAATAATACATTTGATTATTATTAAAAAGGTGCTTTATTTTCATCATTATTCAAATATAACCATTAAAAAATATGTAGTCACTAGTAGAATCATCAATTTTAGGAATGGTACTAATTATTCCAATTTACACTCTATCTGAGGATGGGATCTGCCGAGCGTCCGTTATAACTGACAGGTTGTAATTCTGTAACCCATTGAGATATTAAAAAAATACTTCTACACAATATTACTTATTGTACTCTTATTTGTATGTTAAAATATCAAACCATTTGAGAAATAATACCACCTCCGATACGAATGGGTTTTAAACTGTAGGTAGAGAGTTGTGCATTGAATGGAAATAGTTCATCATAGGCATCAGTAACTAGCAGTGTTCCTCTGAGATGTTTCCAACTCTTGAAATTTAAGTATATATATGTATATATATATATATATATATATATATATATATATATATATATATATATATATATATATATGTGAGAATAGATGGGGAGAAAGAAAAGTCCAGACACTATACAGAGCTCTTTATTGACGTTTCGCCTCTTGGCTGATTTCAGAATGGAACTGACGTTTCTGAGGAAGCCAAGAGGCGAAACGTCAATAAAGAGCTTTGTATAGTGTCTGGACTTTTCTTTCTCGCCATCCATTCTCACCTATACGTCGAGTCTTTCATGCAATATATATATATATATATATATGCAAATAAAATCACCAAAAAACACGTGATCTAAGATGCATGATATATCCCAAAGGAAAATAATACACAGAATAAGCCCAAGCGCTTTCGTGTTTACATCATCGGGGCAGAAGAACAATGGAATAGAGAAACAGCTGAAAGACGCTCTGAGAAAAACCGTTTTAGGAGGAGGCTTAATCCTGCCGTCCTAACTCCCCTCTCTCCTCCTTCTCCTACCCCCAGTGGGGTGGCGAAGTATATAATCAAATAACTGCAGAAGAACGAGGTAGATCGTGAGAGTCATCGAGACAGCGAAGACCGGCAAAGTGGCCGGCAAACCAACGAGAGGGACCTAGAGGAAGCTCATCCGGAGTCAGTTTCTGGTGGTCACACCGAACTTTAAGTTAACTCGATTTGAGAAACAAGTTTAACTAACTCTCGTCAGAGATGCCCCCTATCTTCGTGTATCCCTAAACCTAGAGATAGTCCTTGCCATTGACAATACCCCAAAGTCAACTCCCTCAAGCACTCCCCTTCGTCAAAGGATTCACTCGTTTGCTCATCTCTCGTCAGTGCGAATTATTCCCAGATTAACCCGAAGAGTGGTAGATGCATACTTTCCCCGTCCCGTTGCTGAAATCATCTCTCCAAGAATACGTGCTTAACTCCATCCGCCACACGCTCTGAATTCCTCGGCCTCGTCGGCTTTAAAGCATTCCCCCTTCAGAACACGTCTGGAAATGCCGATCCACGCGTCGGCACGGAAACAACATTCTTGAGGCGACATAAAAATTGAGGCCAAGCTCAGTCTCAAACCCAATTCTCGTGTGAATCCTTAAAGGTATTTAAATCCCATTGTTTGTTTCGTTGAAGGTCAATTTATGTCCAAAATTACAGTGAGCTTCGGGTCAACCATTACTGTATATTCAATTGTGTAATTTAGTAAGCCTCACTTAAACTTGTTTAATTCAATACGGTGTAGTTTGTTTGTTAAATTTCAATTTTGGTTAATGTTGCATTTAAAGTCTATTTTCTTAAAAGCATTTAATTCAATCCTCGAAACGCTGAGGATGGCTCTAGAAACCCTCAAAGATACAAAATTAAGGCAATAATAATAATAATCATAATCAAATATATCACTCTTAGAGAAAAACTTAATGAAGGAGTTTTGAAGCACGTAACCAACCTATACGTACTAACACCATCACTCGGTCCTTGCTATACCACGACAATATATATATATATATATATATATATATATATATATATATATATATATATACAAGGTGTCCCAGAAAAAAGTTAACCGTACTTTGAATTAGTATAACTCAAAACCTATTGGAGATTTTTGAGTCCTGTAAAACAAAACAAATTTACGAACTATTTATCTGTCGATTCTGGAAATTTCATTAAATTCCCTTTTACGGTATTGATACACTAATGGGTTTAGTGGAGGATATCAAAATTATGTTTGCGCAAGGAAGTAAAATAATGAAACTTGAACTTTAAAATTAACAAATATATTTAAATCCATTTTTAACAAAAACACCTTTTATATGGGTAATACAGATTTATTTTTTAATTTTCTAAGTATCATTTCCTTCCACATGTCTTCCATTTCTTTCCAAGCACAGTTGCGCCTTTGATCGCATTTATTGAACAACTTTTTTGATTAACTTGTGATTTTCCTTAAGTCTATTGACTTCACGTGTGATACTCTATCTCTTAACTGGTTGATGCTTTGTGGTAGAGTAGAATACACTTTATTCTTTAGATATCTCCATAAGAAATAATCACACGGTGTTAGGTCAGGGGATCTTGAGGGCCATTCAATTGCATGATTTTGCGTGACAATGCAGTTGTCAAACGTTTCTCTTAGTTTTGTTCTTACAGCAAGCTGTCTATGAGCTGGTTCGCCGTCCTGAATCCACCAAAGTCTATTGAATTGATTGCCGTAAATCTGGCGGAGTTCCAGGAAGATCCTTTCGTTAATCATGCTCAGTTAGGCAGCACCATTCAAGTTATTCTCGTAAAACAATGGGGGTTGGTTCAGCAGCGCATATTGCCGAATGTTATGGCTATATGCCTTTGTATTCATGAAAAAGGCTGCCTCTTCACCAATCACAATGTTTTCCAAGAAACGAGCAAGTTTATGTGGAGGCCATTCGACAAATTGTCTACAAGAAAAATCCATTTCAAGAAGCTGGTGTCTTGCATGCATCTTATAGGGATGCCATTTTAAGTCATGTTTAATAATGCGGTTAAATGATGACTTTGACCATTGCTATCCATTCTTTCTGGATTTTATTTTGAAGAAGTGTCATCTGAACATTTTCGATATTTTCTGTTGTTCTTATGGTTCTCATACGACCCGAACGACCTTTATTTAGATTTAAGGATGTTCCTTCATGTTAGTATTTGCGAACCTCTTTCCAAAGTGTGGGCTTGCTTGGTGGGTGCCGACCTAGAAAACGTTGTTCAAATTAATCTTGTACTTGTTTAATACTGCCATACTTAATAAAGTTTGTGACTACAAAAATGCGTTGATCTTTTGTTAACTGCATGATTTAAAAGGTTCTATGGAAGTAAACTTTTACACAGAAACGCTTTCATTTGCTTAGTAAGCAATGATGACGAGACCATACAACAGCGTGGCTGAAATACCACTGTAAAATGGCCTAAGCTATGCTTGGAAATTCGCTCAAAGACCTAGGCAACCTAGGCTCCCTAGGTTCTCTTGAAAGTGCACGGTGGCCTAGCCTTCCTAGGCTTCGTTTCATTATTTTACTTCCTTGCGCAAACATATTTTTGATAGCCTCCACTAAACCCATTAGTGTATCAATATCATAAAATAGAATTTAATGAAATTTCTAGAATCGACAGATAAATAGTTACTAAATAAAACCTATTTGGCAAGACCAAAAATTCTCCAATAGTTTTTGAGTTATGCTAATTCAAATTACGGTTAACTTTCTTCTGGAACACCCGGTATATTCAAATGACCTTTTGGTATTCTTCAGCTGAACTATTTTTTTATTATAGTTTCCCCTCTAGGCCTATTCTCGCATCCATTTCATTACTTATTCTTTTTAGAAAATTGTGCACTCCTTTCCTTATCGTACGGTGTGTTAAATAAATGCTTTCCTTGCCTTTATCATAAGACGATCTGTAAACTTTATTGCACACTTTACATTTCTAAGATGATTAGAGCTTGTTCCTTATCTTGCAATACCTTTTATTAGCGGGATTTGGATAAGTCCTAAGACATCTGTAGCCTCGTTTGCTCTTTTCGCAATTCTTGTTTTTTTTCGGACAAATTGTAGTCTTTACCATTCGTTGAACAAGTCATTTTTCGAAATTCTTAGAGAAAACCTCCAGCGAACAGTTTTTCTTCTGCAAGAATACTCTTCGACTTCCTTAAACTGCTGTAGTCATTTATTTCCCAAATTATAGTCGAAAATTAGAGCAAGGTTTATAAGAGGCTCAGGTAAGCTTTCATTCACAGCATGAGAAGATCTTAGAAGAATATTCTTAATTTTCGTCACAATGTAAGATGGCAACATGGCTTTTTTTTCATTCTCATACACAAATTACATACGTTGACTCTATGCGCCTGTGTTTTCTCTCTAATTGTGAAGGAATCTCTTTTCTTTGTGATATGTTTTTTCACTGCAACGTTTCTTTTTTTACTAATACAAAGGCTAAACTATGTTAGGTAAAAAAGTGATCTGTCACAACTTAAACTCCGGTTTTTTTCATATGGCTCGTAAAATTTAAATCATATCATGCTTGCCGTACGCACGGTGTACTGTTTTTTCTTTTCTATAGTAAATTTTTGCATTCAGTACATATCAACTCTCAGCCTTACAAAAGATATTATTTTTCCATATTTTCTGGGTTTGTTGGATTACTCGTCTTAGCAGGAATTTGCCTCCGGTATCCAAGAAGTTGCTCATCTGCGGTCAGTATATCAACAGGAAATGGAAGTTTTCCTTGAATGAATTCCAGACCTCTCTAATTGCAGTCAAACGATCTTCTGCTAGCCGTGCGACGATCTCTATAGTTATCGAACTTAATGTTGGTAAAAAGCAACTGAAGTAAATTAACTCAATCAACGCCTTAGTATTATATAGGGCCTTAGAGTATAAACTGTACCATTTAATCGTACACAAGTTCCTATTTGCCCGCAAATCTCGAATATGTAGTAGCATATCATTTGTTATGAAAAGAAGAAATGCTTCATTCTCTTTGTCTGGGAGGACTAAACTTTTAAGGAGCATATGTGTAAAACTTTCTTTTACGCCTAAGTGACAAAAAAAGGATTTGAAGAAAATATGCCATCTATTTGTTTCCCTCTCAGTTGAATACGATCATCAATGTCATGATCCTCTGATGATTCAGAATTTGAAACTTCTTGAAAATCTGGTAAGTCTTAATCTGCTCTAGCCTTTCTTGTCCTTCTATTCCCATATTTTTACCAATATTGTGAATCGATTGATAATCAGGATCACACTCTCAATCTAAGACACCTTCCGTTTCATCAGAAACAAGATCCTGAAGAATGGCAGTTTCAGAAAATACTCGTATCAAACATTTCATGACTGCGTAAGAACTAATACGAAGCACGTTTGCACGTTTGAAGTGAGTATCAATTTCCCCAGGAAAACGAGTGCCAAACCTAAGAGATTCCAGTTAAATGTACTCAATTAAGAACTGTAATGAAATGTTACATACTCGTACGTTACGTTGAAGGAAATCTTTTAGTATTTTAATACGAGTATTTTACAAAAATTACTTTACTAAGTTACTTTTCAATAAAGAATACGCCAGGAATTACGATAAGAAAAGTTTAGTTTTAAAGTTATATTTTGAAAAACTGTGTGGTGGCTAAATTTATACTTGCACTTTATACACGTAAATAAATGTTCATATTTTGATTCGCGTAGGTCAGGAAAAGAAGATATTTTATATGGTTAAGAAATTTCATTTTATTCTCTGCAAATATGATGTTAATTTTGCAGTGGGTGCGAATAAGGGTTAGACACCGGTTCTCAAAAGTTTGGTTTGACTCAGTTTTCAATTTTTTCTTTAGAACTTAGAACCGTACTTCCAAAACCGGTGATGAAATTTGGTTTTAAAATTTTAATTTGATCAAACCTTACCAGGTGTAGTGGTTAAAAATAGTCATTCTAGTTATTTTCAAAGGGAATGGATAATTTTAGCCTTTACACTTGGTTGATCCTTGTCTGGATTTACTTATTTCTGTTTCACCCGATTCTGATTGGTATGGTAAATTATTACTTCTTAACCATTCAGAACTCAGTATTTTAATTTTGCGTATGCTTAAAAAACTCGAAGAAAGTTATCATGTCGTGTTTTACTCGTATAAATTAAAAATAATATGACAACGTATATTCTAAAGTGAAATTAATCATTATTTAATTTTAAGAAATTTCTTTACAAATAATCTTCAGTAAAAATTTCTTTCATTCAAATCTTGTTCAGCTGTTAAGGAGAAACTCACTAACTCATTTAGAAGTCGCATCATTGCTTAGGAGAAAGTGAGGTGTGTTAGTTTACCAATTTATTTATATAAGTTAATGTTACTGTTTATATTTCATTTTCTTTATTACATTAGTAGAAGTAAGAGTGAATATATAAACTGTCTAAATCACTTGCCTACAATTAAATAGTAATCCCGGTTCTCACCTAAGTTATCAAGATAACCTATAGGCCTAGCCTTTTTTGTTTACAGTATATTCGGCCAAGGCGAATCAGTGACCTAAATTAGATCTAATTTTCGCCTTGTTCATTAACTACTCTCTTTTATAGATTTATTCCATCCCAAATTAAAGTATGTTATTTACAGCAAATTTAGCAAAATGGTGACTATTAAAAAAATCTGGTAAATTTCTCCGATATATTTTTTCACTTTAAATAAGTAAACATATGATTCTTTGCAAACATCAAAATGTACAAATTTAAAAGCGTGGTTATTTTTTTCAGATTATTTTTCATTAATGAAATAACTTGATTTTTTAATTACCCTCATTTAAGAATAGTAAGTCATAATAAATAAAAAATCTGGCCTCATAATATACGCAACAATAAAGAAGAATGTGAATGCTAGGCATGACAGAAATTGATTAAGTGTTCAGGTGGAGCAACTTCAAGTTTGTATAAACATATTAAGTTTATAAATAATAACAATCTAGAGTCTGGTCCTGGTGATGAGGCTCACTCAGTGAAAAGGCAAAAAGTCTCTTGAAGACTGCTCAAAAACTATCCCTAGTAGATGTTTCCCGCATGGCTGACGTAGATGGCATATGTTATCATTTTATAACGAATAGCATATTATCTAAGAAAGCTTTCAGAAATTCAGGAATGATAAATGATATCCGAAAACTCATAAGAATTAGTAATTTTGTGCTGAATCTCTCTGATAAAAAGAAACGAGAGCTATCTCATTGCTTCAAAGATCAAGCAGATGAAGGCGTTCGGTTTTCATTAACATTTGATGACTATACTTCAAAGCAGAATGTAAGATAGATGTACATAAATGTTCACTCTGAAAAACAACATTAATCTCGCTGATTGATTAGAAGATATGGAATACTAGACATCAGTAAATGCATAGATATAGTTAAAGCAAGATTCGATGAATTTGGTTTAGATTAAAATTCACATATTATTGGTTGTACAACTGACGGTGCATCGATTTTGATGAGGTTTGGCAAGCAAATCAGTGTAGAACATTAACAATGCATAGTACACTGTATTCATCTGGCTTTTACAGATGTTTTGTTTGGCAAAAACAAAATGTTTAATGCATACAGATAAATCCACCCACTCAAGTGATGATGAAGACAGTGATACTGCATATGATTTTTTTTATATTTTCCTCTAATGAAAATGAGCGTACAGATCCTCTGACAGAGGAAGAGTCCGTGTCAAAGTATCGCCCTTTTAAAGAAAAATACAGTATGAATTAACAAGATGAGATGGATTTGCAAAATATTTCGAAAATCTCCTTTGAAAAATGAGAGACTTCAAGACTTTGTCAGAATTCTAATGTAATGAAATGATACTTATGTAAAACAAGATGAAATTGTATGTTTTTAATGTTAGATGGTTTTTAAAAACAACAAAATATGTATTTATAAGGCTCTGACGAATGGAAACTTCTTAATCATCTTTATGAGGCATTATGGAATATTAATTTTACTCTAAACATCCTCTGTCATGAGGTCCCAACTATGTTAAAGCGGATATGTTGAAGAAAATCCTTAATGAAAAGCTTTAAGAATCAAAGCACGTAAACCCAATATGAGGAGAACTTCTAAAATCATTGATAGGTATTCTTCGAGAAGGAGAAAAAAGGATATTGTTAAACTTCTTCGTTACTTGGCTAACTCAAGTTCAAAACAAGGCCAGACCATTAAAATGTTTCCATTTCCATTGCGTCAAGCACTAAAACAAGGTCAATGGACAGAAGTCGCGTGTTCTCAATTGATTCAATGATTTTGAAAATAAAATTGAAATTAAGAAACGTATTTTTAATTAAGGACCTTCTAAACTGTGTAAAACTCATTGAAAAGTAAAATGGTTATCTTTCAACCGATCGAACTATGGACCGACATAGCAACTCAGAGTTGCCTGTACGTAACTAAAAATGTGCTGAGGACTCTATATCTCACTATGTTGAAGGGTCGGTCATCGGTCGGTCGGTTCCCGTTTTGTTTTTTATGGTTTTGGTAATAAAATTGTAGCTTATCAGCCAATTCTAACGAAAGTTGGAACCCTTATATTGTTTTACATTCGCTTTCGAATGATATAATTGCCAAAGTCCCCCCAAGGTTAGCCCGGTAATTATTTGGCAATGACCTCATAACTATTTGGTTGATTCTATCGAAATAGCAAACCCTTATATTCTTTTACATTCTCTTTCGAATAATATAATTGCCAAAATGCTCCCAAGGTTAGCCAAGGAATTATTTGGCAAATAACATCATAACTTTTCGGCCGATTCTAACGAAATTAAATGATATAATTACCAAGGTCCTCCCAATGTTAGTCCGGGAATTATTTAAAGATTTGAAGGACGTAAGGTCATAAATCAGAATAAGTGAGCGACCTTTGGTCAGCAGACCTTGTTTTTAGGCTTTTCTCTGAGATTTATTCCAACAACAACGTGTCAGAAGAGGAACCTTTAGTAAATGCAAATGACTCAAGTGATATGGGTTCACTTGACTCCATTGATCTTATGTGAGAATATTTGAACGAAGTGAAAATGGTTAAATAAATTGTCACAAAAAATAATTCAGTAAACTTCAATGTGACGAGTGAATTTTAAATTTTTTAATCTACTTCAACAAAAAGCAAGAATTTACAACTATTAGACCAAGCCATAGTAACCACTAAAGCAACTAGTGTTGAATCAGAGCGTACCTTTTCAGCTAAAGGCTTTATTTTGACTAAGATCAAGGCAAAATTTGGGGAGAAAGCCTTAATGCTCAATGTTTTGTAACATCTTATTTCTAAATAAAAAAAATAAGTTACTATTAGGTAAAAAATAGTTAAAATCACTTTATTTACTTTAAAGAAACATTTCAAATCTTAGAGAAATATTGTTTCCTTTCGTTTCAAATAAATTAGGATTTTAACATTCTATATAAATATAATATAAAATTTTATTTCAAAACCGGTTTTACCCGGCTTTGAATGAGGAATGCGATTCCAAAACCGGGTTTCGTGGTTTTTCTTATCTCTAGTGAGGATATTAATCAATCATTTATTAGATATGTGGCGCCTAAGAAATTCGAAACCACGAGTATAGTGCATGTGACTTGATAACACATGGGGTGTTACCTAAAGTTGTCGAGAGGGGAAGATTTTCAGTACTTTCACTCTCCTAATGTTGAGTTGAGCTCTGTTGTGAAGCATCGCCTTTACCTCGAATCTTTGCATTTTTTCAGGATAATTATAGTGATAATTATAATTGTAATGGAAATAATAACAATAATGGGCATAGTACGAATGATAATAATGTTAATAGCAATATTACTTATATTAATGGCAATAATAATATGTTTGATATACACTAATGCACATTACAACGCGCCCAACGCGAGAGAGTGTACGTTTATGTGTTGTTCCTTTTATATGCTTTGTCATAGCTACAACTCAATAATTATTTATTATTTTTCAACTAAAATCTGAATTCTATTCGCTCCTCTTTCCAAACAGATTCCGCATTGTCAATCACACTTCCAATATATCTCCTATTGATTAGTCAACCTCCAGTTTCAGGGAATCTCACATTGCACTTCCCTCTCCCACTATAGCTGATTCAATCCGACATAGTCATAGGTGTCGAATGATGTACGTGTAAGCATTTCTGCTCATTTCTAAACTTGTCTTGGTTAACAACACCTTGTGTCACGTTGACTTTGAACAACATCGTCTTTCTTTCTATTCATATTCTCATTTAAATGTCAGCCAAAATCATTTTTTTTCATCATTGAATAAAAATTATCGTATTCTTATTCTTTACTTAAGTTTCTTTTATTTTCTCCAAAGTAAAAATAAAATGACAACTGGTTCAATCCATAGCAGCTCATTTTTTTCTCCCAGCACGGTAGGGTGTGATGTCTAAGTGCCATTGAATTGACTGAATAGTCTGGCATTAGCTTTGAAATCTTCTCTACTTCTTTTGATCTTTACTCTAAATTTTAGATACCACCTTATTTTATTTTGCTTCACGTTTTGTTTACTTAAGTATATCTTCCTAAATAAGAGGTTCATCTCCAGAAATCCTGGGTAGAAGTTTTGGTAGCACAATACCCCGTAAGGGCAGCGGCGATTTGCAATCCTAGCCGCCGTGCTGAAGGCACTCAGCACCCCGCCCGACCCCAGCTTAGCCTCTTCTCCTTCTTCGAGACAGCCTGTATTTCTCCCCTACTTCGTCGATTTCAATACAAGCTCTCTCACAACTTTCTCTAGTCAGCCTCTAATTTCACAGGGTAGATGCTGACCATCTTTTTAGCCAACCTTCCCAAATCGGGGCTGAGGGGGAAGGGGAAGAAGTCACCCAACCACTGAGCTCCGGTTCGGGATGGTAGTTTTTTAACAACCTTCTTCATCTCACCCCCGTAAGGACCGCGGCGATTTGCCATCCTGGCTGCCGTGCTGACGGGACTCAGCACCCCGTCCGATCCCAGCTTGGCCTCTTCTCCTTCCTTCAAAACACTTGTTTCCTTGCTTTTCATACAACCTCAACCACAACTTTCTCTGGTCAGCCTCTAATTTCACAGGGTAGATGCTGACCTTCTTCTCAGCAAACCGTCCCGGATCGGGGCTGAAGGAAGAGGGGACAATGTTTCCTAACCCCTGAGCTCCAGTCTGGGGTGGTTGGTTTTTAACAACCAGCTTCATCCCCACCCATACCTTCCTCACATCCCTTTTCCTCTCCACTTCACAATATATATTTTTTTACGCCGTGTCCAAGGTGAAACCGCCATGCCGATCGACTGCCAGGTTACCAGGCGGGAGTGGTGGTCCCAAATGGCAGCACCTGGCTCTGCCGGGCCTGTAAGCACCTCTTGCAGTGCGGGCAACTGCAAGAGGTGATGAGCTATTGCGTCCTGTAGCACAAATTGGGTCACCATGCCCATGGATGAATCTTTAAAAAAACAAACTCCTTTAACTCCACCGGAAACAAAGACGGAGCCGCCCTCGGGCAGCTCCACAGAAAAGATGGAGGTCCCCCCCCTGTGCTTGCGCAGGGGACCCTCCATACCTCTTTAACCGGAGAGGAGGCTTACTCCTCTCTTTCGCCTACGGGTGTAGGGGACTCCCCCTCACCCCCTTTTCTGGAGGTGCTTTCGGGCACCTCCCTATCTCCAGCGGCAGTCCCTCCTTTGCTTTCTAAGGGGACTGCCAAGAAAGCCAGCAGGCAGCCCATTGCCGACCGCCCCTCGTGCAAGCGGCTCGGTAGGGCAAAGCCCCTTAGGGGGAAGAGGGAAGCCAGGCCCATTCGGTCGCTTCCCTCAAAAGACCTGCTGACAAAAATATTAAACCTTGCCGGGGTCAAGGCCTGTGCCTCCCCACTAAAGACTTATGACGCTGCCAAAGGGACCTGCGATGTCCTGGGAGGGGATGGCCAACTGGAGGCCCCTCCTGTGATAGACATGGTCCTTGAGGAAAACCAGCCTCAGAAGGTAGGGCCTTCCATGGGGGGGAATCCGGGCTCAGCGCCAAGAACCCAACCCGAATCCGCCCCTATGCAAGGTCCTCATCAAACGGCTGTGGATTCTCAGGCAGTACAAGGAGGGGAGGGATCTCCTCCGGAGGATGCCCCTGTGACCACCAGGACCTTCTCCATTTCGGAGAAGGACCTGGCTGAGGCCGGTCCATCTGGCCTGGGGGCTTCTACCGGCGGGGGTGAGAAGCGGGTTCATTCCCCGCCCTCCTCTCCAAAAAAGAAAAGGACGAAAAAGACCAAAAAGACGAAGAAGACTCGAGGCTCCTCTCAATCCGCGGGGGCGTCGAAAACGAATGGGTCTGCTGCCACTTTGGCAAGCGACCAAGCCAAGATCGGCACATCCGGGCCCTCTGCTTCCCCGGGTACGGAGCTCCTCTCGATGACAAAGACCAAAAGTGCACAGGGCGGAGTCTCGATGACATCGGGGCCCCTGATTCAGAGGTTACCTGGCGTTTTCGAGCCCGCTGGTTTCAAACGCTTCCTCGTTATTCGCTCCACTGATGGCACCATGTTGTCCAAGGGCAACATGATCCATCAGAGGAGAGGATTAGCTAGTGCAATTGGTAGAGAGCCGAAGGTAACCCGTTTCTCGGACGGCAGCCTTCTGGCGAATGCGGTGAATCCCGCCGAGGCGGCCAAGATAAGTGCTCTTCGGACACTTCATGGCACCCAGGTGAGTGTGACGCCGCACTCTACCATGAACTTTGTGAAAGGAGTAGTTTATGCGAGGGAACTCGTTGACTACTCCATTGAGGACATCACCCTAGAGCTGGCCGACCATGGGGCGGTCAAGGTCGAACGTGTGATGAGAAAACAGGGAGGGGCCTCGAGACCCACCCCTACACTCTTCGTCACGTTCGACTGTGACAAGCTCCCTAAGTCGGTGCGTGCCGGTTGGTACCGTTACCGCGTGAAGGCATTCGTGCCACTGCCGCGGCGGTGCTATTACTGTCACCGCTTCGGCCATACGAATCGCTCATGTAGACGTGCAAAGTCGGGGTCTCCCGAAGTATGTGTAAATTGCTCCAAGGCCGCACACGATAAGTCCAAATCATGTGTGGCCAAGTGTGGAAATTTTGCAGAGCCGCACCCCGCTTCTTCGAAGCAATGTGGTGCTTATCTCCTTGAGAAAGAAATCCTGACCGTTCAGGCCCAGGATCGACTTTCATTTCGCGAGGCTAAGGACTTGGTCCTGGTGCGCTCGGCTCTGCCTGGGACGTCATATGCCTCAATAGTTAGAAAGGCAACCTCTTCTCCTGGCCCATCCAGGACAACGAGCACGGTTGTTTCCGCGCACATTCGGAGCTCTTCTGCGGGCTCTACTTAACCCGGGCGCTTCCCTGGTAAAGCTGGCGGCAAAAAGGGTTCACACCCAGCCCCGGCTACAACCAGGGCTTCCCCCTTTTCCCCCAGCGTGCTTGTTTCCCGTAAGGCGAAACGGCCACGCGCCTCCACCGACTCGTTAGACTCACAGGAGGCAAAACCTCTGAAGTTGGTCACTAGGCCATCTTCCGTGGTTTCTAAAGCTGTCTTTCGAAATAAGGACAGCAAAAAGGAGCTTCGGCTCCTTCGCCCATGCCTAGAGGTTGAGCGAGCGGCTCGGAGAAATTGGTTCCTCGAAAAGAGGGCCCCTCGCCTCCGAAGCCGCAACGCCCGCCTAAGGTTTCGAGGTGGAGGGAGGAAAAGACTCGTATGGCGAACCCAACCTTCCCCAATAAGTCCTTGAAGGTGACAGCGCCTTCAGCGCTTTGTCCTGCCAACAGCGCTAGTGGTTCTGCATCCGGGAAGCGTACGGCCATTCCCGTGAGGGTATTTTGTTCGAGGTGGGCCCTTGCGTCTCTTCCGAGCTAGACCTAGAGGGCATATTCCTTCAATGGAATTGCCGTGGACTCCGGGCCAACTGGGAGGAGCTGCGGAGGCTCGCCTCGTCCCGTTCCCCGTTAGCTATCTTTTTGCAGGAGACCATGCTAGGCGCGTGCTCCCTGCCCGCCCTTCCGGGGTATAAGGAACTTGCGACCCCACCACCGCGGGATGCTAGGCACGTGCCCCCTGCCCACCCTCTTGCGGTATAAAGGTCTCGCAACATCACCACCGGGAAATGGCCGGGCTGGGTGATGTGCGGTTTACACCCGGTATGATGTCTCTGTCCTTCCTTTCTCTTCAGATACCTCCTTTCAGACAGTGGCTGTGCAGCTGCACCTTGATAAGAGGTATACTATCATTCTCTGCGTACATTCCACCGTCAGCTGACTTCGACGCGGGGGAATTCCGCCGCGTCGTGGCACGGTTGCCGATGCCCTATCTCTTGCTTGGAGATCTGAATGGCAGGCATCCTCTCTAGGGAGATTACTCCATAAATCATAGGGGACAAGTCCTTGCCGATATGATAGAAGAGCTTGAGATGGGTGTCCTAAACGTGGATGAGTTTACGCATCACTGTCCGAGAACTGCTATATTTTCTTGCCTTGACCTATCTTTGTGCTCTTCGGATGCACAGCCTGATTTTGATTGGGGAGAAGGCGATGACCTCCATGGTAGTGATCACTTTCTTATTCAAATATCATTTTCAGGGCAACTGCCGCCTGAAAGCCCACTTCGGTGGTGCTTGGCGCGGGTGCGGTAGCCTGCATTTCAGGAAACGACTGAATTCTCTATCTCAGTCGAGGAGTTTAGAGCCGGTAGATGAGGCCGTTGAGTTCTTCTCCGGCATCTCCATCGCCGCTACGCCTGACTACTATTCCTAGAACGTCTGGCCGTTTTGCCCGCCGACCACTCCCAGGGTGGTCGGCCGAGTGTGAGACGGCCCTCAAACAGAAGCGTTATGCCTACATGCGCTATCAGCGCCGCCCGAACGATTTTACTGTCACTGAATTTCGTCGGGCTAGGGCTAGGTTAAGCTATATTTCGAAGAACGCCCGCCGCTCTTTTTGGCGGGCATACGTGTCTTTACTTAACGGGAAGACCCCTTTAGCAGAGGTGTGGAAGCGAGTCAAAAGCTTTCAGGGCAAGTTCTTGCAGGACCCGCCTCCCGTTCTCCAGGAGAATGGGACCACAATCTCGGACCCCGCGTCCTTGGCAGAATACTTCGTGACCGCTTTCTCCGCATTCTCTAGCCGGCATGCTACTCTGCCAGGATTCAAGGCACGTCAAGATGTCACGGAAGGCTGTTGGCTAGACTTTACCTCCAGAGGCGGAGAGCCTTTTAACGAAAGATTTACTGTGAGTGAGTTGCGCTTCGCTCTTGCTTCGTGCTTGGACAGCGCCCATGTTCCGAACGATATCCCGTATGCCATGCTTCGAAACCGGGGTGAGCAAGGCATGGCTTTTCTGTTAGATTTGTTCAACAGGATCTGGGTGGAGGGTCTCCTCCCAGATTCCTGGTGAATCGCTACTGTGCTCGTCTTTTGCTAACCGGGTAGAGATCACTTACTCTGGCCGGTTTCATTCCATTCTCTCTAACCTCTAGCGTGTGCAAGTTGATTATGAAATTGATAAATGTTAGATTAGCCTTTTTCCTGTACAGCGGAGGCCATCTGTCTTGCACACAGTGTGGCTTCCGCAAGTTCCACTCCACGTCGGATGCTCTGCTTACACTGGACAATGCTGTCTGCGAGGCCTTCCTTCATAGAGAGCACTACGCCACGGTGTCTTTTGATCTGGAGCAGGCCTATGATACCACATGGCGATACGGTATCATATAAACTCTCCACACGATGAGGGCGAAGGGACGCTTTCCAAACTTTATATCTATATTTTTGCCAGATTGTCGATTCCGCATACGGGTAGGGGAAGCCATCTCTGACCATAAGGAGCAAGAAGAGGGTGTCCCGCAGGGAAGTGTCCTCAGTGTAACACTCTTTCCACTGAGCATCAACGGCATCACCTCGGTGCTGCCGGAAGATGTTTTCGCTATGCTCAACATGGACGACATTTCGATCTCTTTTGACGCGGCCCACATGCCAACTTTGGAGCACGACTCAAACAGGCATTGAACCGCGTCTCTCGCTATGCTCAAGCGCACAGGTTTCGGTTTACTTTGTCCAAGACTAAGGTGGTGCACTTCTGCTGCCATCCACAGCTTCACCCAGACCCAGATTTGTTTCTTAATGGAGTGCGCCTGAAAGAGGTTGAAACGCACGGTTTGATATGTCTTGTATTTGACCGACGCCTTACCTGGGAGGCTTATATTCGCCACCTTAGGGTCTCTTGTACCCATACCATGGATATTCTCCATTCCGTGACGTTCAGGGCTTGGGGCGCTGATAAGGCTACTGCTTTACTTTTTTATCGATCCATTGTTCGTTCGAAGCTTGACTACGGATGCAAGTTGTATGCATCTGCAGCCGAGCGTTTATTGCGGAAGGTGGACTCAATCCACCACCATGGCCTTCGCCTTGCGACCGGTGCCATCCGCACTTCCCCTATTGAGAGGCTGTTGGGAAATTAGACTCGCTCTACACCGCGTACAGTGCATCACTCGCCTGTACGCGTGAGCCCGGCACCTCTCTCAGTCGCCAACAGCTCTCACCTTGCCAGAGTATACGGATGGCTCCAAGTCCTAAGAGGGGGTCGGCTTCCACGCCGTATCCCCTCTGTTTTAAGTCAGCGAGGCTCTACCAGGCGCTGCGTCCGTCTTCACGGCCGAGCAGGTGGCAATACACTGCTCGGTACGGGAGATTATGCGACGTGCCCGGTTCAGAGACCTGATTGTCATCTATAGCGACCCACAAAGCACCCTGAGTGCTCTCGGGCCATTGGAATCTCCGCATTCCCTGGTTCGTGATATCCGTGACGCCACGGTTTTGGCGAGCCGGGAGGATGTCGAGATTATCTTCTGCTATTTTTCTGGACATGTAGGAATTGCGGAGAATGAGCGCCCTGATGAGGGCGCCAAAGAGTCCGCGAGGACTCTGCGTCCGGACCAGCGTTTTGCTCTTTCTCACACCGACTACATGGCAGGAATACGGGCAGCTCTTCGGACTCTTTGGCAAAGAAGATTGGAGACGGTCGAAGGCAACTTAAGGTTGCATGCCATTACTTCGCGACTGTTCCCCTGGACCTATCCCCCAATGCCGTGGTGACGGCTTCAGGTCGCTTTCTGTCGTCTCCGAATTGGACACACTCTTGTGACGTTTCGCTATTTGATGGAGCGCTCGCTGCGCCCTATTATGACGACTGCGTTATCCCCCAGACTGTTCAGCACATTCTTGTCGAATGTCCTAGTCTGGGTGATCTTCTCGCATGTTAGCTGTCCCGGTACTGGTGTGGGCGGGGTCACTACCACCTGTCCTTTGTACTCGGGACGAGTGCGTGCACATTGACTAGTGGACTAGTTGACTTTTGGGGCAAGGCCGGCCTTGTCCCTATTATTTAACCAGGATGTTTTGTTGTTTTTTTCCCTTATAGGTCACACGCTCCTGAGCCGGGAAGACCTCCCTCCCCCTTCCGACGCAGGAGATTGCTTATTACTCTTTTCCTTTTGCCTTTTTGTAATTTTTGGTGTTGTGTTTGGGTTGTTTTTTTTTGTGTGTGATTGAATTCGATTTTAAAGTAGCCTAGTACTAGGCTGTTTTTGATATGATGACTTATGCCCAAATAAGCAGTAGCCAGATGAGCTTTAAAAAAAAATATAGAGGGATAGGGTGGTTGCCTATGCTATTCCTCGGGGGTGGGCAACCTTTTTGACAGTGCGTCTCAAAATCAGCCAAATATCTAACACAATTTTTTTTTCCAGAACATTATTTCTCATCTATTAAGCATTTGAAGAATCTTTTTGAATGATAACAAATTATCGGGGGGTTATAGGTTTTGATTGTTGACAGAGGTTTTAAAAGGCAAAAGGGGGCCGTCGGTGGTCAGATTTTGGTTGGCGTGACTGCAGACTATATTATTATTCCCCCATCGAGTTTGCTCTGACTCCAAAGGCTTACGTGGATTCTGCTTCCAGTCTGAGTTTCAGAAGGTACCTTAGTTACCTCGGGGTTAAAGAAAAGGCCTCGAAGGTAAATTTACGATAAATAGGTTTTTATTCTTGAAATAGCGTCTACCTTATAAGGCGCAGCGAAATAAATCTAGTTCTATGCGGCGGTAAGTTTTACTAGTGTAGGTGAGGCAAAGTGACAGGACTTAGGAGCGAGGGACGGACCCGTGATGCCAGTAATACTAAACGGACGAGGCAGGTGCCTTTAATTGAGTCTAACCGGCTGAATGATTTATCTGATCTGCCCTCCCTTGACAGCCCATAATGGCCTTCTTCGTTTATTTATAACTCCCTTACTTATGGGGGCGTAATCTCTTTTATCTCTTCTCAAGGAGTAGGGCAGAGCTAACGATAGGAAACTTACTTGTTAGCCTCTCCGCTCACCGTTGGCGGAGTTCAGGGGTGTGTGCGTTCCTCGAGTTTCTGTGAGCATTTTTAGACCTGGATGGCAGATCCTATCAAGATATGACTTTTATTTTTCATTTAACAGCTTCACGAAAACTCGACCGGCTTCCTTAATTCTCAAGCATCGGTATCTTTCCATCCGCAGCTGCTCCTTTGTATATGTATCCATGTATGTATGTATGTATGTATGTATTTGGTGTAGCCGCGTGGGAACAATTTGTTTTCTCGCCTTTCCTATGCTTTTCTAATAAATTTACAGTTATGATATAAGTAATTCTCTATTTTTGCAATGGCTTATTACTTATTGCATGTCCTTTTACCTAATTAATTAATGTGTGTGTTTTCAATCTTAGGATTTTATAGATCCATTGAGCACCCATTTATGGAGGTTCCTCAAGTGGCCTATCTATCCTGCAATATGGGTGCCACAGGACGACTTTCTCTGCACTCTGGACGCCACAAAAGACTCCCCTTCGAGTTATGGAGTAAGCTAGATAAATACCTAATAAATAACGGCTTGGGGTAGACATTTTGTTGTATTAACAATGCTACATTCTTACAGGGCTTGGAATTTCATTAACATATATACTTTTACCCAATAATACGGGCCTATTAAATAGCCTCTATAATTATGCTATGTTCCGCAATTAAAATATATATTTATATAATTTACCTAAAAACTGGGCATCTTAACTTTCCCTAATAATTACAAGAGTTGCAATTATAATACATAAAATATATGCACTTTGGTACGAAGGAAAGTTACAAAATATCGAGGAATACGGACATTTTTCCCTCCATCTCTTTTATTATAATAAACCGTGGCAATACAATGAACTTTACCGGATTAAAAAATAGAGGAGTGATTGGTTGCAACACATGAATTCGTTAAAGTGGCAGCAATCCTGCGATTCTTTGTTTCAAACTATGTGATACCAATCGAGTTAACATTTTGCATATGGATGTGGATCCTATACTGCGAACAAAACCTTTTTGTTTATATATACATTAATTTGTGTATGCATGGAACGAGTATAACCTTTAAATTAATATTTACACTGACTTTTTAAACTTGATTTGTTTAAATAAAATTAATATTCCTCTTACCACCTGACACTGGATTTTTTTCTATTTACACATTTTTTAAACTTGTGTACGAACTTAATTTGCACTTTTATCTGATATGCACTGGCATTATTAAGCTCTTATATTGTCAAAATTAATATTTGAACATTGTGCTCGAACAAATGGCGTGAGTTTGTATGTTGATTCCTCCTAATTCAGCGTTAGCCTTCCTGAACTACGATGGTGGGCGCTGTATCAATATATGGAGAGTTGGCAATCTGTTGCCAAGTTTGATCCCCACCTATCGCAGTACATCTTAGCTTATGCATCTGCTTGCAGTGGTCCGGCTAGTAGAAAAGAGAGAATTTTCTTACCATACTAATTCGACGATGTCAACGGTGGTCGAATTCACCAGACCTACTTCTTCTTGGGCTGTGGATAGGCTTGGGGTTGGCGAATCCCTCCTCTCCAAGCGCTCGTTGTACGTTGTGCAAATTCATCGTTCTTCTCGATCCATCTTCTTTTTGGAGCAAAAAGGGGTCACCACTTAAGGGGTTAAGGGTAAAAGAGAGTGACAGTGCTAAGGCGGATTCTTTATTTTGGGTGGAGAGAATTCGCCAGGCCTACTTCTTCTCCGTTTTTCGATTGGTTACCGGTCGCAGAGTCTACTCCCTTGCAAGAAGAGCACTCCATAACCGGTGAAAAGGCCCACTTAACGTTTAGGCTGGACTCCACGACGGATGGACGAGGAGGAGGGGGTGATGCTAATAATAATCGGACTAGGCAAGCCATCTACATGTGGTCTGTCTGACTGGATGAGATACCTGATTTCCCCTTGAAGCTCATGATGTGCTCCTTCGTTTATTTATAATTTCCTTGCTTAAGGGGGCGTGACCTCTTTTATCTCGTCTCAAGGCGCGGGGCAGAGCTAACGATAAGTAACTCATTTGTTAGTCACTCCGCTGACCGTTGGGCGGAGTTCAGAGGTGTGCGCGCTCCTCGAGTATCTTTGCACATTATTAGACCGGGCTGGCAGCTCCTATCAAGATACGACTGTCTATTTTTCGTTTGACACCTTTACGAAATCTCGACTGGCCGAAGCATATCTCACTCTGTATTCATGAGCTTTCCTTAATTATCAATCATAGGTATCTTTCCGTTTCGCAGCAGCTCCTTACTGCTTCACGAGCCAATTCAAAGAAATACAACTGCAGTTTCATCCAGGAAAACAACTATCGATGTTCATTCATCATAGATCCATTAAGCACCCATTTGTCGGGGTTCGTCACTGTGCCAATCTATCCTCCAATATGGGTGCCACGGAATCCCCCAAGCCGCAGTATTGTAAGTGATTAAAATACTGTGTAAATATGTAAAACTGACTGAATGAAAGAAATTAGGACAGGCTTTTACGAAATCTTCTTTTGGAGATATTTTTATTAGCCTATAACTATACCTGTAAATACCATATATATTCACACAATTTAAAGACACTATTATTAGCATCAACACAAAAATTGCCACCTATTTTTTTTTTCGATTAATCACTCATTATTTTTTTGCTTACTTTAAATTCATTACAATTGATGCCTAAAAAAGAAAATATATTTATTTAGCTTCAAAAATACATTTAAACAACCACTTTCAAAAGATAAACTCAGATAAAACTAAAGACAGAAAACTTGTTGAGCTTTATTATATTTCTTCGGTGGGATTTCTGCTGCTGCATTACTGATGACAGAGATTTTGTATCATGTTTATATTTAGTAACCTTGAGAGATATGCATGAACTACTAGTTTCATCCATCAGGATACTCCTGTTACAAGATTCAACAAAGTTCATCACTGAGAACAAAAATTCACAAGCATATGTAGACGAAAACATGGATAGGTAATATTTTTGCAAGGTTTTTTTATACAGACCTAATTTTCTGGAATAGTATTCCAAATACTTACCCTTCGTTTTCCGCATTTCTCTCTGTTACTCCTGGTTCTAATCACACCTTTTCAATATTTTCCAAATCAACTCCAAGGTCAACAAATTTTGTTTACCAATTGATCTACTCTGAAATCCAATCAACTGCATTTCAAAATCATCAATATCTATCTATCCATGAAAACATTTGCAAGTTTAGTTCATCCTGTTTGATACTGTTTGGAAAATTAATGAATTTTGCCGTCTCTTCCCCTCTCTGAACTTAGTAAATCTTGCAAAGAACTGCCAAACACTTGCCTCAATAATGTTTGCAAACAGCTTTAGCAGACATTAGCGGTCTGTTCTGTCATCTTTTGAGGGATCATTTTTGTACTGATTTAAGTTGGAAATTATCTAAATCTCTCATTATCTACATACCTCTTAAATACTTCTAGTTTCATTTCAAAAGCCTTTATGTAACCAAACGTGACATCATGTATCTTACCAGAGCCCTGTAACTTAATATTCAATTTATTTAAATGTTCAGAAAAATCTGAAAAAAAACATCAGTTTACATCCCACATGATGTCAGACAATTCTCGGTAAGACACTTGATGGTCATTTAAAAAGATCTTTATCTCATCTAAACATTTAACAAATCGTTTTAGAACCAAACCTCAGCTAAGCCAACGAACATTGTTGTACATTTTAGATCCTTTAAACACGGAATATACTTCATTTAGTAGAATTTGAATTTGTCGATTATTTAAAGCCCGAAGAGAAATGTAAATAACAACCTTGGTAACTGTTTGCATCACTTCCTGAAGTTGCTTTATGCCAGCTTTTAAAATAAAGAATCTTCATTCATGATGCAATTAAAACCTATCTGTGGATGACCAACATCTATTGCAAAAAGATTTAAAAATCCTGCCTTCTCACCAGTCATGCTGGGGACATCATCTGTCCTGGCGAATACTACTTTTCAAATGTCAATTTGTTCAGTAGAAAATTCGTTCACACCTGTTTCGCAGATTACAGCCTAGGTAGTACACTCAGGTAATGTTAGAAGTGCAACCATCTCTTCACATACTTCATCACCCCCTACAAAATCGGTAAAATATGGCTAGCCTAGCTAATAATGTAATGTCCGTACTTTCCCCAACACAAATAAAAAAGACTTGCATGAAGACAAACCATTTGTCAATTGTTTAGCTGTATTTCCCTTTCCAACTTAAGTATTCTATCCTTAACCGTTTTCCTACTCACAGATGAATCATTAATGCGCTGAATGGCTTTCCATGTTGGGCAATAACTCTTGAAACTTCAAAACTAGCAGCAACTAAGTTGGAAATGTGCCTACCTAAAATAAAGTTCCTAAAAGTATCAACCTGTTTTTTTGTCTTAATCATTTCACGAGAAATTAATTCTCTTTGTTCCTCCTAAGTTCCATTGCTTAAGTTCTTATGAACACTCAAAATGTCTCTTTATAGAAGAAGTCCTACAAACAACTGTTTCGGAACAGAAACTGCATAATGCTTTATTTTCTTTCTTAACCATGCCAAAATTTTAGTCCAGTATTCTTTAAATTCTCTAATATTCTCCTCATTTGACGAACATCGTTTCTTAGGTGCTGCTCGTGACATTATGTACAATCTGTAATGGGCGGAAAATAAAAATACACGTGATAATGATATACATGAAAGGGGAGGAGAAATAAAAGTAAGTCGCAAGGAGAATATAATGAATAAGTCTCAAAAAATGTCATCAAGCACTTTTCCTCTACCAGACACAACCTCACAATGAACAGCAAAAGAATGACAGAGGTATCGAGAAAAAAACACAGAAACTATGAGCTGATTGAAGACACAAGTTGCAGAAACAAAATAACGTTCTTATGCTGTGAGCTCGGTTTGTCGCCACACGGCGACAGTGAAATCTCACGGTTTCTGTAATGGCGCTTTCCTGCGAAAGTAGTCTTTAACCATGGTTGTCAGGTGGTTAATTCCAGCCACAAATTTAGGTATAAGTAGTCCTAAATTTATATGTATTTTTATGGGAAAAGTTGCTTTAAGATGCGAGTTTTTTTGAGAAACAAGTAGTGTCCTGGGTCCAATTAAACAATTTGTCAAGGCACCACTATGCACACACACAAAAGACCGGTAACCTCTGATTTCGCGTGCCAGATATAAATGATTGGCGTGCCAAGGGTTGGCAACCCCTGTCCTAGATTATTTTGGTTCACAAAAGTTATTTAAAAATATACCAAGAAAATGTCTCCCCCAATAATCTAAATATTGTGAAATTCTAGAATTTCTTAGTGACTGATGTATACTCTGTTTCTTTTATATACAATAAAGTAAAAGCTGATTTGTATGTAACTACATATAATGAGTCAAATATGAATGATGAACACGATGAGGATGATAACATTAGCAAAAGCTTAGAAACAGAAGATTGTATGGCATGAAATGAAGTTAACATTTTTAATGTAACTATCAGCTTTATAGACATTATTAAAACTATGGAAGAAGTTGAAAACTTTTGTAAAATATTTCAGAAACTCGTCTCTGAATAATCAAAAGCTGCAAAACTCTGAAAAAAGTAGGCATATTAGCAAAAAAACTTTTATTTTCGATTCAAAACTTGGTGAAAGAGATTATTGTCGATGCTTGAAAGTTTATTGGCGTGAATATTGGCAATTTCTAAAGTTTTTTATCATAAATCAAAACCACATTTTTCGGATGAATAATTTTATGCCTTTTCTTTAGTCTTGGTTGAAACCAGTGAAAATTGTCTAAAAATAATTGTATAGTAGTGATAAAAAGACGTTGACTGCAAATGTATATAGTATTTACTTATATAATGGAAGAGATATGCCAAACAAAACAGACTTACTATAAAAGTAATGAATTATTTAATATAGAGGATTACAGAAAGGATAAATATTACTTTGATCGGGCTAATGCAGTATATAATCACCCGGAAGATGTCAGGAAAACTACATTTTTATTTATTGTCTTCTTTCTGTGTCCAAAGGAGGAGCTAGAGTAGAAAAGGGCAAAATATTTTGTTAAGACCAAAAAGTATTTATAATCTATATATTTACAATAAGAATATGACAACTGTCAGGTGACTCAAAGGATTCAATAATCACAGACTGTCTGTTAATTTGACAGCTGCAATCTTTGGAAGACCCTAATCAATAATTTCGCTGTCTGAATATTCTTCAATTATTTTAGATAAGAATAACTATGATTTAGAGCATGAATAAAATGACATGTAATAGACCTTCAAATTCATAAAGCTCTTGTGAGTAATTGGACTTAACAAAATTCCACCAACCTCTCTGGATCTCAATCCAATCGAAAATTTGTGGTCAATCATTAAACAAGATGTTTATGGCACTCTTCCAAGTATCTTGAAGCGTAGAAGTTGGGTACCTATAGGCAGGTAAATTTGTTTTTATACTGGGATGAAAGTCATGAAAATCTATGTAATTCTGCCAACTCTATCTTTGCTATTCTTGTGTATTATACCTGAATTTAAATATCCTTAGGTCAAACACATTCCCTTCGTCCGCATACTCATAGCTCTTGCCATATTTGTCCTCAGCTGTATTTTTGCCTCTCTCTTGCTGTTCTAGTGAAGGTCGTGATAATTTGGGTGCTGTCATACGCAAACTTCACATGGGCTGATTTTCATCTTGGAAGGAATTGCAAATCATTATTATACATGGCATATATAATTGGGGACAGGTCCCTCGAGGGAGGCCCTCCCTGGTCTTGAAGGTAGGGCCTTCATAACAACCGAATGTCATATAGACCTTTCTGTTGTTACACCCATCGATAAACTTTAAAGTAGAATGGTAACAGGATAATTTTCTAAATATCCACCGTTTAAATAATTATATTCAGTGCTCGGTCTATCGAAAGCTTATAAATTCAAATTATAACATACATTTTTTCTCACTACATGACAAACCTGTTAAGATATCTGTTATTTCTTCTCTCTTTCTCTAACCTATATAATGTGCGACCCAATCTTCCGTCAGGATGAAATTAACCACCTTATCTGCAATTTCATTGAACTAAAATATCCAATTCACCTCATAAATAGATGCCATTCCAAAGCAAAAAAAACTTCTATGCCCCCTCCACACCACTAAGGGACGATTTTAAACAAATATTTTAGTTTCCCACATGCTCCAGCCTTGGCTCCTCTAAAATCATATGCGAACGGAAATTGCATAAATATTGCATTTAAATATTCTAATACCATTCCCAAATCCTTGACTAGACTGCGCCTAATCAATCTCGATGCTGGAATTTACAGTATACCATCCTATAATTACGAATTAACATATATCGGAGAGTCAGGCCACTTTAATAAAAGGATAAAAGAACATTTAGATGATATCAGAAGGTCTACGAACCATCCAAGTCTCTTTACGCACATACAAAGAGCACGACCATAGAATTAATTTTACCGATGCAAAAATCATTTATAAATCAAACAATTATATTAAGAGTAGAATTGCGGAATCCATCATCATCAACAAAGTCGATAATTTGAATTTATCTGAAGGAGAATACAAATTTCACAAATATATAACGAATATAGTCCACATTCGTCTTGGGGATTAGCAACTCTCCAGATTGTTTCCGGTTCCATTTCATTTTGTTTAGCTTGTCATTCACGTTAGATTCATTCGAGTTTTTTTTTCCAGATTTTTTCCTGCTCTTTCATTTTATTTAGGTTGTGTCTTACCTTATATGTACTGTGCTCCTTGCCTAGTTTCTTCATTATTAATTGAAAATCGCATCTTGCCGAAACTAGTCCAATATTTATAAATAAAATTTTGATTGAGATATTGTGGTTTACCATTACATATATATATATATATATATATATATATATATATATATATATATATATATATATATATATATATATATATATATATTAGTCATATGAGTTCTGCTGACCAGTCTAATCTTCAATTTCACGATGAAGGTAAGGACACATAGGAGGCTGAGGTACATGTGATTTATTTATGGAACTACGTTTCGGGCGTATCACCCATCTTCAGGTTCTAAAACATAAATTAATCTAATACAGTTAAAGAATATTAAAAAAAATAATTAGGTTATGACTATGTAGGTAAATTAGAAAATAACTCAGGAATTTAAAAGTCAAGAGAATCAAATTTTCAATCTAATATAACACTATTGAAACGAAAAAACCCCCACAAAAAACAAAAGTAAATAATTACAGTATAATATTGCTTACTGATAATTCAGGAATTTAAAAGGCAAGAGAATTAAATTATTAATCTAATGTAATCACTATTGACACGAAAAGAAGAAGCAAAAACACAAAAGTAAAAAATTACAGTATATTATTGCTTACCGATGAAGTTCAGGAGAAATCACAAAGTGAAAAAATTCTAAAGGATGTGGCTTAAAGAAGGATAGGAATTTTATTGGTTGGTTGTTTAATAAGAGAAGGTTGGTTGGTTGTTGAATGAGGTAATTAAAATTAAGAAATAAGAAGAGGAACAGCGGTATTATCTATGTTGAGTGTAGGAGATTTTGTACGTATTAGTAGGGATTCCAAAATTCTTAGACTATATTCATTGTTATTATGACCAATTATTTTGAAGTTATCTATGGAACATTCTGTCTTCCATTGTATACTATGATTTTTTATTACAGAAGCTTTCTTATTAGACAATATTTTTCCAGTGCGATGACATATTCCAATGTGAGAACAAAACCTCTCTTTCAATGAGCGAACCGTACTACCAATATAGGTTCCTTGCAAACAACAAGGACAAGTAAAAGCATAAACAACACGGCTGCTTATTTCTAGAGAAAGTTTGTCTTTTGACGAGAAGAAACTTCCTATGGAAAGTGGGTTAACAAAAGTGATTTTGAAGTTGGTATGAAAGAAATATTTTTTGAGTAATTTGTTGCATTTTCTAGTGAATAATTTATTGTAAGGTCCAATTTCTGGTACTACGAAATTTTTTTTATTTTTGTGAACATTATATGAGAGAAAGGATGGAGAGTAAATTTTGGTAAAAAAATTATTGATTAGTTTGTCAACCAAAGGTGGGGGGTAACAATTATTGGTAAAGAGACAGTAAGCGAATATTGAATATGAAGAAATAATCAGAAAAACACTAGGAACTTAACCTTTAATTGCCAGCTGAGGTCTCATTATAATCCTTAACGAAGGTGTTTTTTTTTAATTATCGAAGGTTGTGTCTATATTTCTCGCAATTAGTGTTCCATAAAGCGGGAGAAATTCCTTGTGGCTCGTGTAAATCGACGCAAATTATAAATCATGCAAATAACTCTCAAAAGCGCTTTGGCTGACGAATTTAATTCGAGATTCCGCCCCTGATTACTGTTTACCATTTGCTATCAATATTTCAATCACTCACGCACAGACATACACACACACCACACACACATAATATATATATATATATATATATATATATATATATATATATATATATATATATATATATATATATATATATATATATATAGTCATATGAGTTGCTGCTGACCAGTCTAATCTTCAATTTCACGGTGAAGGTAAGGACACATAGGAGGCTGAGGTACATGTGATTTATTTATGGAACAACGTTTCGGGCGTATCACTATCTTCAGGTTCTAAAACATAAATTAATCTAATACAGTTAAAGCATATTAAAAATATTAAAAATAATAAGGTTGTGACTATGTAGGTAAATCAAAAATTAGAAAATAACTCAGGAATTTAAAAGTCAAGAGAATCAAATTATCAATCTAATATAACACTATTGAAACGAAAAAAAAAACACAAAAAACAAAAGTAAATAATTACAGTATAATATTGCTTACCGATAATTCAGGAATTTATAAGGCAAGAGAATCAAATTATTAATCTAATGTAATCACTATTGACACGAAAAAAAGAAGCAAAAACACAAAAGTAAAAAATTAGAGTATAATATTGCTTAACGATGAAGTTCAGGAGAAATCACAAAGTCAGGAAATTATAAAGGATGTGGCTTAAAGAAGGATAGGAATTTGATTGGTTGGTTGTTAAATAAGAGAAGGTTGGTTGGGTGTTGACTGAAGTAATTAGAATTAAAAAATAAGAAGAGGAACAGCGGTATTATCTATGTTGAGTGTAGGAGATTTTGTACGTATTAGTAGGTATTCCAAAATTCTTAGACTATATTCATTGCTATTATGACCAATTATTTTGAAGTTATCTATGGAACATTCTGTCCTGCATTGTATACTATGATTTCTAATTACAGAAGCTTCCTTCTTAGACAATATTTTTCCAGTGCGATGGCTTATTCCCATGTGAGAACAAAACCTCTCTTTCAATGAGCGAACCGTACTACCAATATAGGTTCCTTGCAAACAACAAGGACAAGTAAAAGCATAAACAACACGGCTGCTCATTTCTAGAGGAAGTAACTTCCTATGGAAAGTGGGTTAACAAAAGTGATTTTGAAGTTGGTATGAAAGAAATATTTTTTGTGTAATTTGTTGCATTTTCTAGTGAATAATTTATTGTAAGGTCCCATTTCAGGTACTACGAAAAAATTTTCATTTTTGGGAACATTATATGAGAGAAAGGATGGAGAGTAAATTTTGGTAAGAAAATTATTGATTAGTTTGTCAACCAAAGGTGGGGGTAACAATTATTTTTAAAATAAGACTTTAGAGTCTGGAATTCATTGTGCATCAGGGAATAATTGGAGGAGAGATGGTAACCTCTATATATTAGAGATTTAATTGCACTGAGTTTGTGTGACAAGTCACAATGGCTGAAAAAATTGATTCCTAGGCCACTAAAGGTAGGCTTTCTGTATATTGAGGTAGTTAGTTTGTCGTTTTTTTTCTATAATGACGTCTAGAAAAGGAAGTTGATAGTTACTCTCTAATTCAATGGTATATTTAATGTTGGGATGATAAGAGTTTATAAAATTAAAAAAAATGGTGGGCATGTTCTATATTATCAAAAATAGCAAAGGAGTCGTCAAAATACCTACGATAAAATATGGGTTTGAAATCTAAAGGGCAATGTTTCATAAAGTTATTTTCAAGATGAATCATGAAAATATTAGCTGCTATTGGAGCAATTGGTGAGCCCATTCCTACTCCATCTATCTGTTGGTAAACCTTGTTATTAAATAAAAAATAATTCTCATTAAAAATCATTTCTAAAATAGTCTGGAACTTTTTACGAGAGAAATTGTGAAAGGTGCCAGTTTTGTTAAAAATTAGATTTAAAATAATATCAATTGTCTCATTAACAGGAACATTTGTAAATAGTGATGATACATCGTAACTGACTAGGACTTTTGAGGGTGCAAAATTGTGTGACAATAATTCATTAACAAAGGAATAGCTATTTTTTATAGGGGAATTGACCTATGGCTAACCCAGAGAGCAATTTAGCAACATATTCAGAAAGGTTTAAAGACGAGAGAATAGGAAGCCAGAATTGGTCGGAGAGGAACACCAGCTTTGTGTAGCTTAGGGAGGCCTTATAATAAGCCTAACCCAGAACCACTAGAATGTAGGGCATCATAAGTTTGTTGGTCTATAACTTTAGTGGATTTTAGATTGAACAGAACTCTGTTAACTTTATCTTCTAGTTTTAGAGATATTTTGGTAGGTGTTTTATAATTTCTTCACTTTGTGATTTCTCCTGAACTTCATCGGTAAGCAATATTATACTGTAATTTTTTACTTTTGTGTTTTTGCTTCTTTTTTTTCGTGTCAATAGTGATTTCATTAGATTAATAATTTAATTCTCTTGCCTTTTAAATTCCTGAATTATCAGTAAGCAATATTATACTGTAATTATTTACTTTTGTATTTTGTGTATTTTTTTTCGTTTCAATAGTGTTATATTAGATTGATAATTTGATTCTCTTGACTTTTAAATTCCTGAGTTATTTTCTAATTTACCTACATAGTCATAACCTAATTATTTTTTTTTTAATATTCTTTAACTGTATTAGATTAATTTATGTTTTAGAACCTGAAGATGGGTGATACGCCCGAAACGTAGTTCCATAAATAAATCACATGTACCTCAGCCTCCTATGTGTCCTTACCTTCATCGTGAATTAATATATATATATATATATATATATATATATATATATATATATATATATATATATATATATATATATATATATATGTTGTAGGATGACTAGGTATACACTGTTATACGCACACTAGCCTACTGGGCGACTTTAATTTAGGCTCCACCTGGGGATAGCTCTAATAGTGCTTTATATACACAGTTGCTAGGCCAAGGAATATTCAAACACGGCTACAAAAATATAATTTAATAGGACTAAAGATTACATACACATATAGGATAAGTTAAATGGCCATGCAATTAAATATTGTCAGTTCACGGCTAAGATAATTGACACTACAATTAAGTTTGAACCGAGGGATAATTAATTAAAATTATGCAAGTTCTAGAGCAAAGGGGATCCTTGGGGTTCGACGCGGTAAATGTGGGAGGAGCGTGACGAAGCTAGGATTAATATCTTTTACCTTAATGTGCATCGAGTAGGACCAGGGAGGTTTTTTCGACCTTGTACTTGTGGGCGTCACGAGACACTCAATCCAACTTCGAAAAATTGAAGATGGGTCCTCATATCCTTATGAGGCAAACGGAGGATGCTTCGGGGATGGCCTTTCCGATCCTTAAACTCCGAAGATGTGGTGAGAAGGATTAAAGCGCTCATAAAACTATCTCCACGAACAACACTGAGTGGAGACTAGCTCTTCTTTGGCTCTTCGAAAATCACTCAATTTTTCTTTGGACGAGAATGTAGTCGATTTCCTCTCAACTAGCAAAGACGTTAACGGCTAGCATACTATACGCCGGCTTCAGACAAAATATGCATGTGAACTCCGAAGTATCGAATATATACTCCGAAATTATCTAGAAGTTGAGAGAGATTCATCGCAAACAGACTTCCTTAGTTGCCTTGGGTCGCGATAAGGGTCCATAGCGGAAACTCGCGTGCCTCCTTAATGGTCTTTCCATTTTTTTAAATTTTCGCAGTATATAGGGAAGATAAATGCGGCGCTGGTAACTGGACGTGAGGCTGATTAAATTCGTCTGCGATAATAGCGTTTCGCCCTCGCGTGTATTGCTTGGGGCAGACAGTCAACGGTGAACTGAGGAAGTAGGAAGGGGCGGGGGGACGGGGATGACGGAGAACCGAGGTAGGAGGTGGGAAAAGAAAAAAAACGAATTCCTTTTCTCTCTCCTTATTCTTCTACAGAATCACTCTTTGAGTACTTATAATAATTCTGCATCTTCAGATCATACCTTCCTATTCTCAACCGGTGCTCGCATAGCACCACTACCTCAGAGTCCTCCCTGACTAGCACATTTAAGAAATGTTTTTTTCTTCTCGAGTAATCCGTTAAAGTTTAGCTCAACTATTCTCAGCATATTGACTCTCGTATCGATCTTCTATTATACTCAAAAACTTCTTCCGCTGTGCATTCCTTAATTTTCCGAAACTCTCCGTCCTTAGAGGGTGGCATCTATCCGCTGTGATTTGGAACCTCCCCAGTAGTAGCGCTTTCTGCAACGCTTCTGGTGGGAATTCTGATTGATGTGGTTCCTTGAATTTCCCGTCGAATATTCTAATTAACTACATCTACGAGTAAGTCCTTTGTAAATTCGTTCCAAAGTGTGATGCAAATATGTAGATCTACCTGATTGCACGTTAACGGCTCTAGAGCATGTCTCTCTTGCGCATTACCTTCTTCAATTGTCTTAGCCATATTCTTCATTTTTCTTAATTCTCTGACTTTGCCCTTCTTCTCCTTACTCGGGTTGTCCTCTACTTGACCTTCCACACTTTCGAATTTCAAAGTGGAGCCCTGCGAGTTTGAGTCTTTCTCAGTTACATTCTACTTCTTGCTTTTTTTCTTCTCACCCTTGCTCTTAGTTATCTCTTTATGTATACAACTCCACCTTGTCATCCTCTATCGTTGCCTTTTTCTCTTATATTATTTAACTTTTCAGTATATTTCTCGATAGGGGATTGTCCGGAAACCACAAGGTTTTCTCCATGCCGTTCCTCTCGAGTAAGACATTTAGTTCCTTCAATAAGCACTCCGGGCTCGCAGGATTTGTCATATGAGCATACATAATCATCGCCATTATTCCATTGCTCTGATTTTCCACCATAAGATATGACCATTTGTTCTTAGCTGGTACAGATATTGTTTGCGGGGCCTATTTTGCTGCCCCTGCGTAAGACAGATTTTGTTTCTTCCTGCTCTCCGACAATGACTTCTCTTTCTTACTTTCTATTAAGTATCAGGCAACTTTTATTCATTGCACCGTGAGGTCCGGAGCAGTTCGACCACATGTTCTCCTTGTTCTTGCAATCTCTAGAGTTGTCCCTTACTTGGTTACACTGCATTTTAGAGATATGTGGTCTTTGATCTCATAACAGTTCGTACCAATTTAAATATATACGTAGTCTTACGCGTCAATAGGTGAGAAAGTAATCCTCAGGTTAAGAACAGAAGACTTTGTTGTTTTGCTCTATTAGCAGTCTCCAATCCACAAAGATGATTTGAATGAGATTATTAAATCTCCATAATCTCATTACCTTCGCCTCTTTAGCTTATTCCTGTTATCCTCCACTTCTATTTTAATTTTCTCGGCTGAGTTTCTCCCGTATGAATGGGTCAATTTGTATAAATATCACTGCGATATGGACCATAATTTACGTTGGGATCACTTGCTCTAGTCATATCTCTCTTAAGATTTATACTACCTGACTACCTGTCATTTCTTTTCTGTCCTCATCCTGATGGTACATTACCACATGCCCAGAACAAGAGTCAATTAACCGGATCAGCGTCACATTGAGATGCCCAATGATTATCTTCGTCATCTTTGCCATGGTAGACTTATTCCCTCCAGTGACTACTTGTAAGTGCAGTCTCATCCAACTCTCCATTTCCATCCTGCTCCACTCACTTGTACATGTCAAAGTATGCATATGATGTAAAAGAAATAGTAAAAAATTCCGACCTTCACTGGCAATTCCTTCAACTTCAGCACTTTTTTCAGTCCATTTGAACACTTTTTTAAGCACTTCACTATAATTAACCACTTGTGTCTCAATTCATTATATTTAAGCAAAGCTAATTCATGCTTCAGTTACTTTGTTTCACTTAACTTGATGTTTTAAATTCACTCTTTTTCACTTAGTATTTACTTAATATTCACTTCAGGGAATATTATTACTCTACTATTTCATTTTTACCTGTTGCTCTACCTGTTTTCATTATTGTATTTTGTATCATTTATGCCGTTATGTGTGCATTTTTTGTTGCTCTTCTGTTGTGTTTATGTATTCAGGGTTTCTCAAGGCTTCCATTTGAGCATTTTCTTTTAGTTCATTTGGGCACTTTTTTAATCACTTGACTATAGTTGACCACATTTGTGTCAATTCATTCTAGTTATGCAAAGTTAATTTATGCTTTAATTACTTTGTTTCACTTTATTTAATGTTTTCAATTCACGCCTTTTCACTTACTATTTACTTTCTGGATTTTAGTCACTTTCTGTGCCATATCTAGTTAGTCACCTTTGGAGTCATTTATCTTAGGAGTCTTGCTTGGTGATTTCTCGGGCTGTTCAGTTAGGGTCTATCCCGTTTAGGTGAACTCGATTGTAGCTGATTTTCTTGATCGGGTGTCTTTCTTTATTATGTGTGCAATGGTGATTTCACTATCCCCTGTTGAGTTCTTCTACTAGGGAAACTGGAGGTGAAAAAAGTGCGTGTTGACTCTGGTAGTAATGTTTTCTGTCAAGATAAGAGGAATGTTGCCGATTTTCCTAGATAGTTTTTACCGCTCAGTCTTTTAAGACGATGTTGAGCTTTTCAATCTAACCCTCTCTATGAAGGGCCCTCTGTTTTTTTGTCGCTTCTTTTGGTCTTGGTATTTAGATATAGAGCTTTCATTTGAACTTTTTGATGATCCCTTTTTCATGCTTACGATTGGCTGTTTATAGGGAGGGGAGGGTAGATTAATGCCTTCCTTTCTAGAGCTAGGTAGATTTTTCTTTTGTTCTTGGGGCTTAACTGTCTTGATGAATATAGTAGTTTTAGCACGGAGTTTATTCTATCTATTCTTTCAGCTCCGTATCTTGTGTTGCCTCTTGCGGTTATGTTTAGCCCTAGTATTTTACGTTGAGAATGATATCGGTACAGCTGGCCTTGTACTTCGATATCTGCTACCTATCGTTTCAATTTACGGATTACTGTGAATTTTCTTCTGTTCAAAATTTTCAAGTCTCTCACGAATTGGTTAATGTTTTCAATCTTAATTGCTGTTGTCCCTGCTTGAGCTCTCACATTCCTGTACTGACCTACGACTAGTTGGCTGATGTCGTCTAAATACTGGATATGGAGGCATTCTGGCATTAAAGGCGCTGGCTGTATAAATCGAATATATCGTGAGGCTGAGACAGCCCGCCTGCGTGAGTCCAGCTTCCCTTTTGAACTCGGGTCCTTTTTATTCATTGAATACATATTACATATGCTCTTATATCCATTAGATTGACGCAAAGAATCCTCTGAGATAATTGTTCATCTGGAGTTTCAAGATCTTATGTTGCATGCCTCTGTCCTAGACTTTGTCAAAGGCTTTTTCTACATCTCTGAGGAACAAATCGATGTATTTTTCTCTCCTTTGGCCTTGAAAATAATTTCTGTGATGTCAAGTGCCATTGTGTTGTCTCCGACCTTACGAAATCTGAACTGGCATTCGTTGTAGAGATGGTTATCGGTAACAGATTCTAGGTCTTTTCTTGAGGCTTTTTCAAAGACTTTTCCGATAAGTTGAAAAGGTGATATTAGTCTGTTAGCTGGCGAGGAATTCCGTTGGTTTGCCTTCTTTTGGAATGAAGATAATTTTCGTTAATTTGAAGCCATTTCAAGTGTCCAGTGTTAAAGCTCGCACTTAATGTGATCTTAATCGATACAAGGATTTTTTTTCATACCTTTCTAAGTGTACATCTGGTGATTCTTGAGGGGACTGGCGTTTTCTGCTTTAATGGTAATTGTCACCCTTGATCCCTGATTCTCTTTTCTTTGTTGTTCTACAACAGTTGCTAGGGATTTTTAAAGTAAGGGTCAATCCTCACCTAAATAATATTTAAGATTGAACTCAGCTGTTTCAATCCTTCTGGTTGTATTTTCTGTATTTTTTGTTCCAATTTGAGATTACTTTTGAAACAGTGATTCTTGTTTCTTCTGTAGTCGTGGTGCTTTTGGTAACTTTCTCATCTAGAATGCTCTGCCTCACAGTTTCAGCTACAAAGTGGCTTAATATTTTTGAGGATGGAGGGTTAACAGGGAACCACATATTTATCGCACTGTTCTTCTCTAGCATTTCGTTTAGTGTTGATTTGAAGTTTGTGGGTTACCATTATTCATGACGTGTGTTTTTAAGATACAAGTCAGTATCTCTCTTGATGCACCATTTGGCACCGTTAGGTGTGTCTTAACTTCCCTCATTTCGTTAACGGTGGGTTTCGTAACTCCACCATAGGTAACGTTATTTTCTTGTAGATCTTTTTTTTCTTTTGCTTTTCTTTCAATATTTTATTTTGCGTTTGGGGCAAGTCTTTGTCATGGTTATGGGTGTCCCTTCACAGTTGATACATTTCTTATCGTATTTGCTGCAGTCTCTCCTATTGTGGAAAATATTCCTAGATTAGGAACACATTTTTCACATTTGGTAACAATTGAAGTATATCTGGATGTTGATGTGCTTCTCTCGTTCAATGTGTTCTGGGGGAACTCTCACATTAAACAATAAATATCCATTCTGTGCTATCTTTGGTCATTTCGGTCGTTGGACACAATATCTTGAAGACATATGTGTAAATTGCAAACTTGCTAACCTCTGTAATTTTTATTTTTGCATATTTCTTTTCAATTTCGGCTTTTATTTCTTATTTTTTATGGGAGCCTACTCATTGCTTTATCTACCTGTAGACGAAGATTCTGTTTCCTGTCATTTGCGATAGAATTCTTGCTCCTAATCCTATCTTCTGTAGTGTTACCCCTAATTGGATAGAGGCGATCTTTTCTACATCACTTTCTTTAATACAGATCACGACATAATTATTTGCAATGTCTATGGTCCTTATCAAGGCAACCTTTAGTCGTTCGTCAATTGCCCAGCATAGTTTTCCCTTTGACCGCACTTGATAATCTTGGCTCAATATTCCTTAGTAGTACCCTCTAAGGCATTCGATCCTGTCTCAAGTATCATTCTCGGATGATGTTCTCATCATCGCCTTATCAAGCGCCAAGGGCGTCTTTTCCTTTGCGTGTCCTCTCCTGATGTTTCTTGTCCACTTATTCATCAAATGAATCGAAATGAGAGAGCGCGAGAGATAAATAGTAATAATTTGTTGAACCGCCTATGAGTCCTTAGTTACCATCCTATCTTGAGTAGGAATCTTCAACCACCCAACTTAATTTATCCTATTACAATTAGGTGCTTCCACTAAATCCTGTGCTCGGAGTACTAAAAATCCCCATTTTTGCGACCCCTAAAGTTGCTTCCTTCCGCGGTTCTCTATGCCCTACTTCATAGTACATCTGTGCGCAGTGGTCGTCGAGTTATCTTGCTTTATTGTGTGAAATGTGTAAATGAAAAGTAGGAAATTAGGCGAATAATTTAATGATGGTTACCTTTTTAGGGTGGCTACTGAAAACAAGAGGAATCTTAAATGCATCCACTGGATGCATATATTTATTCTTTCTTGAAATTTTGTTCTTCGAGCTACTGTTCCGTGGAAAATCGCATTTGGGGGGCTATCACTAGCATGTGTTCCACATTTCCTAGTGAGTAGCTTTTCTGGGCACAGTGGATCCAATATTACCATATTTAAAGCTTATTTAATAACATAATTAGTCCAACAAAAACTTACAACATCTAAATGGTACTCCTTTCAAATCTTACACCAACCCAATTTTACTTCCAAACCTTAGGCTTTTCCGCTAATTACTCCATCCAAATCGTAGGCCATCTGACCTTACTATGTACATTAAAAACTTACTACATCTAAACCTTACTCCAACGGATTTTTATCCCATGTGAATCTCAAATAATCTAAATCTCAATGAATCAAAACTTTCTATTATCTACAACTAATTATATCCAAAGTTTTCATCATTCAAACAATACTCCATTACAACCCTCCTCCATCCAAATCTAAGCACAGTTACACAATACTCAAGATAAAGCTACTCCATATAAACTTGACTCCAACCAAATCTTACAAAATATAAACAATCCTATTCCAAAATTACTCCATTCAGATTTTAGCCCATCTAAACCCTACTCCATCTAAATCTGACCCACAAGTTGGGGAGGGGGGCATGGGTAATGCCTCTGCTACAACCGAACCCTGAAGGAAGGAGCCCTCCCCCCCCCCTCTCTCGGATCGCCTTTGACCCCTTTTAACTTGTTATTTTTTGAGGCCCTTATAGACCAAACAAATGGTAAAAGATGGCGTTAAGCTGTTTTAATTAAAAAAAATCTAAGTTTAACTCATTCAAAGCCTTATTCCATCAAAATCGTTTATCATCTCGGCCTTACTTCAGCTAAACCTTACTCCGTCTAAATCCGTCTCGATACCATGACGAGCGGGGTCGCTACCGCTTTTGCCTTGCACTCGGGATAAGTTTGTGCACACTGGAATGTGGTCTCTTGGACTTTTTAGAGGAGGTTGGCCTCTTCCATTTTATTCAGCTCTCTTTGGTTTAGGTCGCATGATTCTGCGCTGGCCGATGGCAGGTCTATTCAGACGCTGGAGTGCACTTCCTTTTTATTCTTGCTTTTGTTTGGTTGTTGGCTTTGATTTTGCTTAAGTTTGTTGTTGTTATTGTTTCTTTTTTTTTCTTTTTTTTTGGGGGGGGAGGGCGTTTGGTTTAGTGTTATTATTGATTTGTTTCTTTTTTTAATGTAGCCTAAATTAGACTAAAATTAATTGCTTCGACTTGTGACTTTTGCGGCAGTCGCCAGATGGTGCGACGAAAAAAAGAAAACGTCTAAATCCTGCGCCATCTACGCCCTACTCTTTCAAATCTTATTCCTTCTAAACCTTATGACATCCAAATCGCTGCTCTTTCCAGCCTAACTTAATCCATGGCTTATCGCTGCCGAGCATTACCATCCTACCTTCACCACTGTCCCTCTGCCCAGACCGCTCGGTTGAAATACTCAAGGAGTTCTCTCCCCGAGGGGTTCGACTTCCTACTCTCTAAGCCTTTTCTCTCTGCACCAAGTTGCTCCTCGAGATTCTTAATACGTGCCTCTCTGGCCCCACATTTAGAGTTCATCAAGTTTGCTTTAGAGATTTATCTCATTACACCTCAATTTTAATACCCTTTTACTTCTACTCACCTACCCTTCCATCGCCCCGTAAAAGGCACGGCGATTTGTTTCCCTGGCCGCTCTGCTAATGGGCCTCAGCGCACCGTTCAGCCCCAGCTTAGCCTCTTCTCCTTCTTTCCCACACCTTGTCTCATTACCCTTCTTCCCCACCTTTTATACAACCAGTCCCACAAGTTTCTCTGTTCGACTTCTAATTTCATAGGGTAAAAACCGACCAGCTTCCTATCTCCGAGCCATTCCGGATCGGGGCTAGGAGGAGAGGCATTTTTTCCTCCTACACGGGGCTCCGGTTTGGGGTGGTGGGTTTTTAACAACCTGCCTCACCCCCACCCACACTTTCCTCGCATACCCTCGCTCTCTCTCTTTTCACGGTCTATCAATAATTTTACTCCCAGCCTAAGGTGGAGCCATCATGCTGATAGGTGGCCTGGCCACGGGGCGGGAGGAGTGGTTTCTAATGGCGGTAGGTGGCTTTGCCGGCTTGTATTTATCCTTCGCAGAGCGGGCTACTGCGCCTGGAGATTAGCGTTTGCATCCTGTGGAAATAATAGGGTCACCATGTTTACTGATGAAGATTATTTAGACTTCTCTTTTACCCCCCACCTTTATCCCCCACCCCTTTACCCTCCCTTTACCATCATCGAAGTTGCTCTCGGGCAGTTCCAGAGCAGAAAAGAAGGCCCCCACCCCTGCGCTTTCTCGAGGTCTTCTCCCAACTTCTTCTACCGAAAAAGAGGCTTAATCCTATCTTAGGACTACGGGTGCGGTGGACTCCCTTCACACCAAATCTGGAGGTGCCCTTGGGCAACTACATCACTTCTATAGCGGTAGTCCATTTTTTGCTTTCACTGGGAACTGACAAAAGAACAGACAGGCAGCAAAAACTCAGCGCTCCCGGTGGGAGAGGCTAGAAAGGACCAGCCCCCGTAGGAAGGCAAGGGATAGCATGTCCCGTGGCCTGTGACTTATAATGTCCTCTGCTGGCATGCATCTCGAGTTTACAGGGGGTCAGTGTACTTGCCCCCCCCCATCCCCCTCTCTTCCCCAACGGATTCCGATTCGCCTGCATTAGAGATGACAAAGTGAATGTCGAATGGGATCCGTGATGTCCTGGGGGGGAAATGGCAACATGGAGGCCCCCCTGAGATGGACATGTTCTCGGAGGTGACACAGGCCCAGATGTAAGCATGTTACACAGTGTCGATCCCAGGCTTGTTGCCAAACAACAAAAATGTGTCCGCTCCTGTGCAAGCTTCTTCACAAACTACTTGGACCCTCGAGGACGCACTAGGAGAAGAGGGGTATTCCCCACCGGCTGGTGCATCTTTGACAGACAAGAAATGATCTATTTTAGAGAAGAAGTTTGCTGAGGTCGGCTCATCTGAGCTAAGGGCTTCTTCCAGTGGAGGATCCCTAAAAATAAAAGAAACAAGGAAAAGACTTAAAAAAACCTCAGGATTCCTCTCCCTCTCCGGGAATCCAGGGAACCACGCCAAGATTGAAACGTCCTTCACAGTGCTTCCATGAATGGGGAGTCCATGGCAAAGACCAAAGTTGTAAGAGGGTGGAGCGGGTACCCTCCTTTAGAGACTACCTAGCATTTTCGAGCTCACTGGCTTCAAGAGCATTTGGTTATTCACTTCACTGATTGCAGATTGTTGGCCAAGGGCACCCAGATCCACCAGAGAAGAGCACTAACTTGCATGATTGACAGCTACCCTCATTCCCTCGAACACCAGGGACTGACGGGACAGCTTCCGTTTGGGTAAGCGCCTAAGCCGAGATCGGTACATCCGGCTCCGGTGCTTCCCTGGATATGAGTTTCAGACAAACACCAAAGTCGCGAGAGCGCAGAGTGGAGCCTCGAGTACATCAAAATTCCTCATTCAGAGACTACCTAGAGTGAGAATGGATGGGGAGAAAGAAAAGTCCAGACACTACACAGAGCTCTTTATTGACGTCAATAAAGAGCTCTGTGTAGTGTCTGGACTTTTCTTTCTCCCCATCCATTCTCACCTATACGTCGAGTCTTTCATGCACTACCTAGGGTATTCGAGACCACTGGCTTCAAAAGCCTTTAGTTATTCGCTTGGTTGATGGCAGATTGTTGGCCAAGGGCAACCAGATCTATCAGAGAAAAGCACTAACTTGTCTGATTGGTAGAAAGCCAAACGGGACCAATTTTATGGAGGGGCAGCCTTCTGGCAAATGCGTCGCATACATCCAAGGCGGCCATGATTAGTGCCCTTTGGATACTTGATTGCTGGCCTGTGAATGTTACATGGAACTCTACCATGAACTTCTGAAAAGGAGTGATTTATGCGAGGGAACACGTGTAATACTCCATAGATGACATCACTTTAGAGCTGGTGGACCAAGGAGCAGTCAATGTCAAACGTATGATGGGAGAGGACCATCGAGACCCATCCCTACACTCTTGGTCACTGCCGCGGAGGTGCTACCACTGTCACCCTTTTGGCTATGCTAATCGCTCTTGTAGACGTGTAAATCCGGGGTTACCCTCAGTATGTGTAAGTTACTCTAAGGCCACACACGATAAGTCCAAATCGTGTATGTCCAAGAGTGTCAATTGCGGAGAGACGCACCCCTACTTCGAAGCAATGTGGTGGGTATCTCCTTGAGATAGAAATCCTAGCAGTTCAGACCCAGCATCGTCTCTCATTTCCCGAGGTTAAGGACCTTCTCTTAGTGCGCCCGGCGCTAACTGGGGAGTCTTATGACTTAATGTTAAAAAAAGACACCCTCTGCTCCTGGCCCTTCCAGGCTTACGAATACGGTAGTTACGCGCCCATTCCGAACACTTGTGCTGGTTTTACTCACCCTGGTCGCTTCCCTGGTACAAATGGCGGCACGAAGGGTTTACACCTAGCCCCTACTAAAACCATGCCCCCCTTATTCTCCTAGCATTAACGTTTCCCGTAAGGCGAGACAACCACGTGCCTCCATCAATTGTAAGATTTACAAGAGGCAACACCCGTGAAGTTGGTCGCGAGTCTGTCTTCCGGGGCTCAAATTTCTTTGCCGAAAAACGGACAGCACCAAAGGAGCTTAGGGTCCGAGGGCCACATTCAATACAAGACAGGGCGTCTCAAAAACTGGATTCTCCAAAGGAGGGACCTTTGGCTCTGAAGCCGACTCGCCTGTTTAAGGTTTTGAGGCGGAGAGAGGAAAGGACTCGCACGACGAGCACAAATTTCCCCAAAAGTTTTCGAAGTTGATAGGACCTTCAGCGCATTGTTCAGCCAATAGCTCTCGGAGTTCTGCCTCCGGAAAGCGTACAGTCATTCCCTTGAGGTTCTTTTCTTTGAAGATGGTCCCTTATATCTGAGCAAGGCATGGAAGGCATATTCCTTGAATGGAATTGCCGCGGGTGCAGGCCAACTGGGAGGAGCTGCGAAGGCTTGTCTCCGGACGAGTCCCCTGCCTGCCCATCCTCCCAGGGTATGAAGGTTTTGCATGATGTCTCCGTTCCTTTCTTTGCTTGAAATACCTCCTTTCAGACAGTAGCTGTGTAGCTGCACCTGGATAGGAGGTAAGCTGTTATTAATGCGTACATACTACCGTCAGCCGACTTCAAAGCGTGGGAGTTTCGCCACATAGTGGCACGGTTTCCTAGGCCCTTTCTCATTATTCGGGATTTGAACAATGGAGACAAATCGATCAATCCAAGGGGTCAGGTCCTTGTCGACCTGATTGACGTGCTTGAGATAGGTGTATTAATTGTGGATGAGTCTAAGAATTACTGCTCGAGAACCGCTTCAATTATCTGTCTTGACCTATCTTTGTGCTCTTCCCCCCGTAAGGGGCGCAGCGATTTGCCATCCTGGCCGCCGTGCTGACGGGATCCAGCGCCCTGTCCGGCACCAGCTTAGCCTCTCTTCCTTCCTTCAGATCGCTTGTATTTCTCCCCTACCTCGTCGCTTTTCATACAACATTCCCCACAACTTTCTCTGGTCAGCCTCTAATTTCACAAGGTATATGCTGACCTTCCTTTCAGCCAACCGTCCCGCATCGGGGCTAAGGGGGTAGGGGACAATGTTCCCTAACCTCTGAGCTCCGGTCTGGGGTGACTTGTTTTTAACAACCTGCTTCATCCCCACCCATACCTTCCTCACATCCATTTTCCTCTCGTCTTCACAATCTATATTTTTTTAAGCCGTGTCTAAGGTGGAGTCACCATGCCGATGGACTGCCAGGCCACCAGGTGGGGGGGTGGTCCGAAATGGCGGCGCCTGGCTCTGCCAGGCCTGTAGGCACCTCTTGCAGTGCGGGCAACTGCAAGAGGTGATGAACTATTGCGTCCCGTGGCACAAATAGGGTCACCATGCCCATGGATGAACTCATAAAACCTTGAACCCCTTTAACTTCCCCTTGCTCATCGAAGGAGCCGCCCTCGGGCAGCTCCAGCCAAACAATGGAGGTCCCCCCACCTGTGCTTGCGCAGCGGACCCTCCATATTTATCTAACCGGAGAGGAGGCTTACTCCTCTCCTTCGCCTACGGGTGCAGGGGACTCCCACTCACCCCCTTCTCTGGAGGTGCTTTCGGGAACCTCCCCTTTTCCAGCGGCAGTCCCCTCTTTTCTTTTCAAGGGGACTACCAAGAAAGCCAGCAGGCAGCCCATTGCCGACCACCCCTCGTGTTAGCGGCTCAGTAGGGCAAACCCCCTTAGGGAGGAGAGGGAAGCCAGGCCCCTTTGGTCACTTCCCTCAAAAGACCTGCTGGCAAAAGTTTTAAACCTTGCAGGGGTCAAGGCCTGTGCCTCCCTACACAAGACTGGCGACACTGCCAAGGGGACCTGCGATGTTCTGGGAGGGGATGGCTAACTGGAGGACCCTTCTGTGATAGGCATGGTCCTTGAGGAAACCCAGCCTCAGACGGTAGGGCTAAAAGGGGATGAATCCGGGCTCGGCGCGAAGCACCGAACCCGAATCCGCCCATATGCAAGGTCCTCATCAAATGGCCCGTGGTTTCTGAAGCAGTACACGGAGGGGAGGGATCTCCTCGAACGGTGCCCCCACGACTTCTAGGAACTTCTCCATTCCGGAAAATGACCTGGCTGAGGCCGGTCCATCTGGCTTGGGGGCTTCTACCAGCGGGGGTAAGAAGCGAGTCCATTCTCCGCCCTCCTCTCCAAAAAAGAAAAAGACCAAGACCAAAAAGACGAAGCAGACTGGGGCCCCTCTCCATCCGTGGGCGCTGCGGGTACGAATGGGTCTGCTGCCACTCTGGCAAGGGCCAAGCCAAGATCGGCACTTTCGGCCCCTCTGCCCCCCCGTTTGCGGAGCCCCTGACTGACAAACACCAAAAATGCACCCGGCAGAGCTTCGATGACATCGGGGCCCTTGATTCAGAGGTTAACTGGCGTTTTCGAGCCCGCTGGCTTCAAACGCTTCCTCGTTATTCGCTCCACTAATAGAAACATGTTGTCCAAGGGCAACATGAACCTTCAGAAGAGAGGATTAGCTAGTGCAATTGGTAGAGAGCCGAAGGTAACCGGTTTCTCGGACGGGAGCCCTCTGGCAAATGCAGAGAATCCCGCCGAGGCGGCCAAGATAAGTGCTCTTTGGACACTTCATGGCACCCCGGGAGTGTGACGCCGCACTCTACCATGAACTTTGTGAAAGGAGTAGTTTATGCGAGGGAACTCGTTGACTACTCCATTGAGTACATCATCCTAGAGCTGGCCGTCTATGGGGCAGTCAAGGTCGAACGTGTGATGAGAAAACAGAAAGGGGCCTAGAGACCCACCCCTACACTCTTCGTCACGTTCGACTGTGACAAGCTCCCTAAGTCGGTGCGTGCCGGTTGGTACCGCTAGTGCGTGAAGGCATTCGTGCCACTGCCGCGGCGGTGCTATTGGTGTCCCCACTTCGGCCATACGAATCGCTCATGTAGACGTGCAAAGTCGGAGTCACCCGAAGTCTGTGTAAATTGCTCCAAGGTCGCACACGATAAGTCCAAATCGTGTGTGGCCAAGTGTGTCAATTGCGGAGAGCCGCACGCTGCTTCTTCGAAGCAATGTGGTGCATATCTTCTTGAGAAGGAAATCCTGGCCTTTCAGGACCAGGATCAACTCTCATTCCACGAGGCTAAGGACTTGGTCCTGGCGCGCCCGGCTCTGCCTGGGACGTCATATGCCTGAATAGTTAGAAAGGCACCCTCTGCTCCTGGCCTATCCAGGCCAACGAGCACGGTTGTTTCGGCGTCCATTCAGAGCCCTTCTGTGGGCTCTACCCAAGCCGGGCGCTCCCCTGGTAAAGCTGGCGGCAAAAAGGGTTCATACCCTGCTCCGGCTAAAACCAGGGCTCCCCCCTCTTCTCCCAACGTGACCGTTTTCCGTAAGGTGAAACGGCCACGCGCCTCCACCGACTCGTTAGACTCACAGGAGGCAACCCCCATAAAGATGGTCGCTAGGCCATCTTCCGGGGTTCCTAAAGCTGTTCCCCGAAAGGAGGACAGCAACAAATGAGCTTCGGCTCCTTCGCCCACGCCCCGAGGTGGAGCGAGTGGCTTGAAGACGGTGGTTCCTCCAAAAGAGGGCCCCTCGCCTTGGAAGCCGCAACGCCCACCTAAGGTTTTGAGGCGAAAGGAGGAAAAGACTCGCATGGCGAGCCCAACCTCCCCCAATAAGTCCTCGAAGGCGACAGCGCCTTCAGCGCTTTGTCCGGCCAACAGCCCCCGGAGTTCTGCCCTCGGGAAGCGTACGGCCATTCGCGTGAGGGCCTTCAGTTCGAGGAGGGCCCCCGCGTCTCCTCCGAGCTAGGCCTGGAGGGCATATTCCTTCAATGGAATTGCCGTGGACTCCGGGGCCAGCTAGAAGGAGCTGCAGAGGCTCGTCTCATCCCCTTCCCCGTTAGCTATCGTTTTGCAGGAGACCATGCTAGGTGAACGCCTCCTGCCCGCCCTTCCGGGGTATAAGGGTCTTGTGACCACACCACCTTGGGATGGCCGGGCTGGGGGATGCGCAGTTTACACCCGACATGGTGTCTCTGTTCTTCCTTTCTCTTTAGATACCTCCTTTCAGGCAGTGGATGTGCAGCTGCACCTGGATAGGAGGTATACTTTGATTTCTGCGTACATTCCACCGTCAGCTGACTTCAACGCGGGGCACTTCCGCCGCGTCGTGGCACGGTTGCCGAGGCCCTATCTTTTGCTTGGAGATCTGAACGACAGGCATCCTCTCTGGGGAGATTACTCCATAAATCCCAGGGAACAAGTCATTGCTGATCTGATCGAAGAGCTTGAGATGGGTGTCCTAAACGTGGATGAGTTTACGCATCACTCTCCGAGAACCGCTTCATTTTCTTGCCTTGACCTATCTCTGTGCTCTTCAGATGCACAGCCTGATTTTGACGTGGAGGTGGTCCATGACCTCCATGGTAGTGATCACTTTCTCATTCAAATATCATTTTCAGGGCAACTGCCGCTTGAGAGACCACCTCGGTGGTGCTTGGCGTGGGCAAGGTGGCCTCCATTTCAGAAAATGACTGAATTCTCTATCTCAGTCGAGAAGTTTAGGTCAGTAGATGAGGCCGTTGAGTTCTTCTCCGGCAACCTCATCTCCGTGGGCCTGACTACTATTTCTAGGACGTCTGGCCGTTTTGCACCCTGACCACTCCCATGGTGGTCGGCCGAGTGTGGGACGGCCCTCAAACAGAAGCGTTATGCCTACATGCGCTATAAGCGCCGCCCGAACGATTTCACTGTTGCTGAATTTCGTCGGGCTAGGGCTAGGTTCCGGTATATTTCGAAGCACGCCGTCCGCTCTTCTTGGCGAGCATACGTGTCTTCACTTAACGGAACGACCTCTTTAGCTAAGGTTTGAAGGCGAGTCAAAAAGATTCAGGGCAAGTTCTCGCAGGACCCCCCTCCAGGAGAATGGGACGGCAATCTTTGACCCCGCATCCATGGCGGAATCCTCAGCGACCGCTTTTTTCACATTCTCTAGCCGTGATGCTGCTCCGCCAGCATCAAATGCACGTCGTGATGTCGCGGAAGGCCGCCGGCTGGACTTTACCTCCAGAGGCGAAGAACCCTTCAACGACAAGTTTACTGTGAGTGAGTTGCGTTCCGCTCTCGCTTTGTGCACGGACACCGCCCATGGTCCGGACGATGTCCCGTACGCCATGCTTCGACACCTGGGTGAGCAAGGCATGGCCTTTCTCTTTGATTTGTCTAACAGGATCTTGAGGGAAGTTCTTCTCCCAGACTCCTGGCGAATCGCTACTGTGCTCGCCTTTCGCAAGTCGGGGAGAGATCACTCTACTCCGATCGGTTTCCGCCCAATTTCTCTAACCTTTTGTGTGTGCAAGTTGATGAAAAAATTGGTAAATGTTAGAATAGCCTATTTCCTGGACAGTGGAGGCCATCTGTCTTCTGCATAGTGCGGCTTCTGTAAGTTCCACTCCACGTCGGATGCTCTGCTCCGACTGGAAAATGCCGTCTGCGAGGCTTTCGTTCGTATACAGCACTACGCCATGGTGTTTTTCGATCTAGAGAAGGCCTATGATACGGCATGGCGATACAGTATAATGGAGACTCTCCACACGATGGGGGCGTAGGGACGCCTCCCAATGTTTATATCTGAATTTTTGCGAGATCGTCGATTCCGCGTACGGGTGGGGGGAGCCCTCTCCGGCCCAAAGGAGCAGGAAGAGGGTGTCCCGCAGGGAAGTGTCCTCAGTGTCACACTCTTTGCCCTGAGCATCAACGGCATCACCTCGGTTCTGCCTAAAGATGTTCTCGCTACGCTCTACGTAGACGACCTTTCGATCTCTTTTGGCGCGGCCCAGATGCGAACTCTGGAGCGTCGACTCCAACAGGCATTGAACCGCGTCTCTCGCTATGCCGAAGTGCGCAGGTTTCAGTTTTCTTTAGCCAAGACTAAGGTGGTGCACTTCTGCCACCATCCATGGCTTCACCCCAACCCAGATTTGTTTCTTAATGGGGTGCGCCTGGATGTGGTTGAGTCGCACCGTTTCCTTGGTCTTGCATTCGACCGACGCCTCACCTGGGAGGCTCATATTCGCAGCCTTAGGGTCTCTTGTACCCTCACCATGGACATTCTCCGTTCCATGACGTTCAGCACTTGGGGCGCTGATAGGCCTACCGCCTTAATTTTTTATAGATTCTTTGTTCGATCAAAGCTCGAATACGGATGCGAGTTTTATGCATCCGCAGCCCAGCGTTTATTGCGGAAGGTGGATTCGATCCACCACACCGGCCTTCGCCTTGCGACTGGTTCCTTCCGCACTTTCCTTATTGAGAGCCTGTTGGTCGATGCTGGGGAGATGCCACTCGCTCTGCGCCGCGTGCAGTGCATCACTCGCCTGTACGCGTGAGCCCGGCGCCACTCAGTCACCAACAGCTCTCACTGCATCCGCAGCTGATCTCGATGGTGCCTATGCCGCCGAGAGACGCCAGTCATACCCTAAGCCCTTTGGGTTTAGGGCCAGGAAACTTCTTCGAGAGGTAGATATAGCTCTAGAACTGGTTGCGCCCCTAGTTCTGCCCAGGACGCCACCCTGGAGGGTACCACATTTGGCTTTTTGTCGCCACGCCTCTGCTCCCAAAGCTTGTACTGCGCCGAGAGTATTGCGTTCGACCTTTTTCGAGCACACATTGTGTCACGCTAGTACCGTGCCAGTGTATACGGATGGCTCCAAGTCCCAAGAGGGGGTCGGCTTTAACGCCGTATCCCCTCTGTTTGAAGTTAGCGGGCTTTACTAGGCGCTGCGTCTGTCTTTACGGCCAAGCTGGTGGCAATACACCACTCGGTACGTGAGATTACGCGATGTGCCTGGTTCGGAGACCGGATTGTGATCTATAGCGACTTACAAAGCGCCCTGAGTGCTCTCGGGGCATTGAAATCTCCGCATCCACTGGTTCACGATATCCGTGACGCCACGGTTTTGGCGAGCTGGGCAGATGTCGAGATTATCTTCTGCTGGGTTCCTGGACATGTAGGAATGTCAAGGAATAAGAGCGCCGATGAGGCTGCCAAAGAGTCCGCGAGGACTCTGCGACCGGACCAGCGTTTCGCTCTTCCTTACACCGACTACATTGCAGGAATACGGGCAGCTCTTCGGACTGCTTGGCAAAGAAGATGGGAGACGGTCGAAGGGAACTTAAAGTTGCGTGCCATTGCGCCGTGACTGTTCCCATGGACCTATCCCCCCAAAGCCACGGCAGCTTCAGGTTGCTTTCTGTCGTCTCCGAATCGGGCACACTCGTGTGACGCATCACTATTTGATTGAGCACTCGCCTGCGCCCTATTGCAACGACTGCTTCGTCCCCCAGACTGTTTGGCACATTCTTGTCGAATGTCCCAGTCTGGGTGATTTTCGCGCACGACACCTGCCCCGGTGCCGGGATGGGCGGGGTCGCTACCGCCTGTCCCTTGTACTCGGGACGAGTGCGTGCACTTTGACTGGTGGACTTTTTAACTTTTGGGGGGAGGCCGGCCTTCTCCCTTTTATTTTACCAGGTTTAATTGTTGTTTTGTTATTGTTTTTGTTATTGTTTTGGTATTGTTATTGTTATTTCTTTTTATTGTTGTTTCCTGTTCAATTTTTTAAAGTAGCCTAAAACTAGGCTTTTTGTTTACGGCGACTTATGCCTAAGTCGGCAGTCGCCAGATAGCCCCTTAAATAAAAAAAAATTTGTGTTCTCCGGATGCAAAGGCTGATTTTGAGTCGGGGATACTCGATTCCCTCCATTGTAGTGATCACTTTCTCATTCACTTATCATTTTTTTGAACACTGCCGCCTCAGAGCTCGTCCCGAAGGTGCTTAGCTTGGGCGCTGCGATCCGATTTCAGGAAATGACTAATATATCTGTCTCATTCGAGGCAATTAGGTCGTTGTTAAGGCAGTTGAGTTCTTCCCCGGCAACTTCATCGCCGTGGGATTACTACTATTCCGACAAAGTCCGGCTATTTTCACACCCACTGCTTCAGTAGTGGCAAGCGGAATGTGAGACGGGCGTTAAACAAAAGCGTTATGCCTACATGCGCTATAAGTGCCGCCCGAACGATTTTACGGTCGCTCAAATTAATCAAGCTAGGGCTAGGTTCCGGCATGTTTTGAGGCACGCCCAGCGCTCTTCCTTGCGGGCATACGTGTCATTAGTTAACGGGAGGACCCTTCTTTCGCGCGCGTGGCAGAGTCCTTTGCAACCGTTTTCTCTTGCCAGGATGCTGCTCCACCAACCTTCAACGCGCGTCGAGATGTCATGGATGGCCACCGACATGGACTTTACCCCCAAAAGCGGAGAATAATTCATCGAAGGTTTTCATTAAGTGAGTGTCATTTCTTTCTCGCTTCGTACGCGAACACCACCCCTTCTACGTACGATGTCTCTTATACTATGCTTTGCCACCTTGGTGAGCGAAGCATAGCCTTACTTATAGATTTTTTAAAATAGATCTTAACAGAGGGTATCCTCCCAGACTCCTGGAAAATCGCTTTTGTGCTCGTTTTTTGCAAACCGGTGAGGAAGATCAGTCTATCCAGCCCGCTTTCTCTAACCTCCTGCGTGTAGAAGTCAGAGAAATTGATAACTGTTAGGTTAGGCCTTTTTCATGACAGCGAAGGACAACTCTCTTCCTCACAGTCCAGCTTCTGCAAGTTGCTCTGCTCCGACTAGAAAATGCCGTCTGCAAGGCCTTCCTTCGTAGAGAGTACTACGCATGGGTATTTTTCGATCTGGAGAAGGTCTATGATACCGCATTGCGATACGGTAGGATGGAGACTCCACACGATTGTGGCGAGGGGACGGCTTCCAATCTTCATATCTGAATTTTTGCGAGAACTTCGATTCGCATACGAGGGGGGGGGGAGCCCTCTTCGGCTTAATGGAGTAGGAAGATCGTGTCCCACCGGCAAGTATCCTTAATGTCAGGCTGTTTGCTCCCAGCATCAACGGTATCACCTCGGTGCTTCCAGAAGATGTTCTCGATACGCTCTAAGTGTACAACCTTTCGATCTCTTGAGGCGCGGTGGAGATACCAAATGTGGAGCATCGACTCCAACAGGCATTGAACCGCGTCTCTCGCAATGCTGAAGCAAACAAGTTTCAGTTTACCTTGGCCAAGACTAAGGTGGTGCATTTCTGCCGCCATCCACGTATTCACCCCGACCCAGACTTTTCCAAAATGGAGCCTCACATTGGAGGCTCATAGTCGCAGCCTTAAGGTCTCTTCTACCCGCGCTATTGATATTCTTCGTTCCGTGTCGTTCAGCACCTGAGTTCCTGAATGAGGTACTGCTGTACATTTCTATCGATCCTTTGTTTGTTCGAAGCTCACCAAGGATGCGAGTTTTATGTAACAGCAGCCAAGTGTGTACGGCGGAAGGTGGAATCGATCTACAAAACCTGAATTTACCTGGCGATCAGTACTTTCAGCTCATGCCCCATTAGAGCATACCTTTTGTTGCTAATGAGGTTCTACTTTCTCTGCGCCGTGCCCAGTTTATTATTTGCCTGTACGCGCGAGCTCGGTGACTCCTTCAAATTGCTAACAGCTCTCACTGCATCCGCAGCTGATTTCCACGGTGCCTTTGCTGCCGTGTGACGCCAGACATACGCTAATCCTTTTTAGATTAGGGCTAGGAAACTCCTTCGACAGCTCAGTATAGCCCTCGTGCTGGTGGCACCCCTGCTACCACCTTTCACTATTTCTCGCCCCGAGAATATTGCTTTCGGCCTTTTTGCAGCACATTGCATGTCCCGCTGGAACCGTTCCAGTGTATATAAATGGCTCCAAGTCCTAAGAGGGAGTCAGTTTCCGAGGCATATCTCCTCTGTTTGAGGGCATCAGGGCTCTATTAGTCGCTGTTTCTGTCTTCACGCCGGATATGGTTGCAATACACCGTCAGTTAAGGCAGAGAACGCAACCTACCCGGTTCGGAAACCGAGTTTTGATCTATAGCGACTCACATAGCACCCTGAGTGCTCTCTGGGCATTGAAATCTCCGCACTCCCTGGTTTGCGATATCTGTGACGCCGCAGTTTCGACAAGCAGGGCAGATGTTTGGATTGTCTTTTGCTGAATTCCTGGACATGTAGGAATTGCGGGGAACAGCACGCCGATGAGAGAACCAGAGGGTCTGAAGGACTGAGCGACCTGTCTAGCGTTTAGGACTTTGTCACACCGATTACATGACAGAAATAAGGGCAGCCCTCCAGAGTGCTTGGTAAAGAAGATGAGAGACGTATAAGGGGAACTTAAGGTTGCGTATCATTACTCCGCAACTGTTCGCATAGACATACCGCACCAATGCCGCCACGGCTCTGTCTTCTCCGAATTAGTCACTATATAACTTTTTGGATTAGGCGGACCTCCTCCAATTTATTTGACTCTTTTTTGTAGGTCACATGTTCCTGCACCGGGGGCTGGCGAACCTTTCCCTGACGCCAGAGTCCACTTCCTTCTTTTTGATTTTTTATTTTTATTTTATTTTTTTAGCTTGTGTCTTTCTTTTGTTCGTATTTTATCTTTATTTTTTATTTGGTTGTTTTTTAATCTAGCCTAGTATTAGTCTTTTTCTGAATTACGGCGACATTTACCCTTGTAATTAGTCAACAGATAGGCTCTTAAAAAAATATATAAAAATACCCTTCCAGCGTTTGGACCTTGTGCACTTCTTCCACTTTGCCCCCTCCCCCCTCCCTCATTCGACCGCTCGGTAGCGTCAAGTTTAGTCTGAGACTTTGTTGCAGGTAATATCTAATCCCTTAAAGACCAGGTGGACATTTTCGTCCTCCTCAGTCCACTACTCTTTTTGACGCGAAATTAAGTCAGGTTTGGGAGAGTTACGATATCCGCCATTGGTCTACCTACCTTATACCCAAGTTTACAATGTGGGTATCCTCCTAACTTTTTTTAAAGAACGAAGGCAAAGTGGTGAAGTTAGAGGAAGTGAAAATGTACGGAAGGCGCATAGCCCAAATAGAGTAAAATGGAATACATGAGGGATGCGTGGACACGGAGTTGTCGTCCTACCTCTCACTGCACGAATAATATCCTTCTTTGTTTCCTGAACTAAAATCCACCCTAGTTTATCAGATATAATTTAACATAAGAAATATGTAATATTTTGAGCTGCCGTTGACTGGATACGTGACCTATTTGGGTCCTAATATCTCGTGTTATTACTATGTTCCATAAACACTGGCTAAAATCAGTAATAATAATGGTATTTATTTCGCAAATTAACAGAATTCCCGCGAATAAACATCGCTGAATTACTATTACATTGAGCCCAAATGGTTCCAAAATTAATGTTCAGCTCGACAAACCCAATTGTGGCTGAAGTCCGTCTCAAAACTCCCGAATTGTGGTCGGTTCACATATGACTCGATCTGAATCAAATAAACTGCCCTGAATTCTATTTATATAAATCATTTTTAATCGGGGCAAATGGATAGAGGAATTGAATCATTAATTAATCCAAAGAACTTCTATGGTGGCTGAAATAGGCTTCAATCTTTTTTCAACTCTATTCTGGTGGCACAAATAAAACTGTTTTGGTTGAAAAAACAGCGATTATATCTACATATATTGTTTTAGAAACGTTCTCTGAATATGTATATATATTGGTAATTATATTTTGAAATTACTTATTTCAAATTTAAGACTCTGGTCGTTTTTACAACAAAAAAAGATTTTAAAATGTGAGTGTTAAAGAAAGTGGAATGCTAGATTAATTGAGAATGCTTGCCAAATGTGCTATAGGGTTACTCGATTATACACTCAAATTCTTTTATTTAATTGTTCCAACCCTATTAAGTAACTAAATGTAACAGAAGTTACAGAGAAATGAATCCTATTCTAACTTTATCACAATGTTGGCATCATTTTAGCACCATTGCATCATAAAATCATTATAGCTCAATCTTGACATTATCATTATATCATTAATGTAACATTTTAACGACATCTAAAGAAAGGTATTATTTTAGCTCACTGTCAACATATATATCCTTCTAGAACAGTCTTCTATATCTCAATATCGGTATCCTTTTACTTGCGAGTTTTATCATTAAATTTAGAGTAGAAGTTTAATATATATATATATATATATATATATATATATATATATATATATATATATATATATATATATATATATATATATATATATATATATATATACATAATGAAAAACCTCAAAGTGGCACGTGAGGAAAGTAATAATATGAAAATGAACCCACAGGAAAATGAAAAGCTGAATCCAAGCAATTTCGAACTCTATATGTAAGTTCATTTTCAAGGAATAGCATGAAAATAGAGAAGACAACCATATATAGGGTACAAAGATACGTAGGGAACGCCCATCACATAGTACAGACCGAGGGAAAAAACACTTCTTGAGGTGAATAAGCTTGATCTTCATGTGATGGGCACGGAGCAAACTTGCACGATATCCTTTAACTACAGGTTTCAACGCTGTGAATAGTTGGTAGAAGCGACGGAAGAAAAAGCATAGTTGAAGAGACGCGTTGGAGCAACTTTGAGAGTTTTCTCATTATTACCAAGGTTAGATCATTAAGAAATCTCTTAGGGATTTGAGAAACTCGAAACAGAAGAAAGGTTTAGTTAGCTTTGGGTCATTCTGTGATTAGCAAAACAAGATTAGGACTAGGATTAGGACGAAAGATTAAAATATACATTTAACTACTATTCACAGGTTAAACCACTGTTATTTCTTGGAATTCCTAAATTATTTTATTAATGATACTCGACTTTTTCGCTTCAAACTTATATTTATAATTGATTCAAGTTCGAAATCGCTTTTTAAAATTCTTTTCGGTTTGAGTTTAAATTTCGATTCGAGTTTGAAAATATTTAGATTTTAAAGGTTGATCGAATCGAATTTGATTCGATTTCCCAGCACTGATATAAATATAAATATATATATATATATATATATATATATATATATATATATATATATATATATATATATATATATATATATATATATATATATATATATATATATATATATATATATATTGGTAAACACAGTCTTCTTCAAAGCCCTCAGAAGGAGCCCTTCTCACATACACGAGAAGGTAACACGGAAAATAGGCTTTCTCTCAGATAGCCAAAAAACTATCTTTCGATTGGAGCCTTTAAGTGTCATCCTTGCTTTTCGAAGAGAATGGAAAATTGTGTTGATCCTCCATCTTCGGCACACCTTAAAAATGAAGAAAAATTATTGTAGTAACGCAATTACTAATACATTTAAAAGGCTATTTTTTCTCTTTTAACCGCATAATTAATTGCGTTATTGCATAACTTAAATACCAATGAAAAATGTCCAACGTTTAAAATTTTATTTGTCAATTTACAGCAGTTTTCATTAGTAATTTTGCTCCATTGCTCCTTTTTGAATATCTAAAACTCCTTATCTATTGGGTTTCTTTGATGGACGCGCTTATTTAATTGACTCGCATATTAAAATAGAGTTCAAATAGAAAACCCAATTCTAATTTTATTTATTTATTATATTCCATATTAATCCAATGTACAGTATAAATATATAACATTTTATATCTTAATGACAAGTTGCAATAAGTACTTTATGCATATATAAATATATATATATACAAAGATTAGTTATGGGCCCAAAATAAGTCAGTGACTTTTAGGGCAGAAACTTAAAACTTAAGACTAACAGCTAAATAGGCATAACATAATCAAGAATAAAAATCCCTTCATGTTTACGAACAGAGAACGCGTTTGTTATAAAAAATATAAACAACTTAATATACATTTGAGAACCTAACCATTGTAAAGATTGCAAATAACGAATAATTATAGTATTTTAATTTAGAGATTAATTATAAAACGATTTATTTTTAGTGATTATTTCAAAAGATCTGTAGTTAACATATTCAACAGTCATATATAAATCATAACATATTTATAATCTGTAAATCAGAGTAATAGTACACAGTATAATAGTGCACAGTAACAAATAAATACACAATAACAAAAACTGTAATAGAAATTTAGTAAGCCGAAATTATATTGTTTTTAAGAGCTTTTTTGAAATGGTTTGGGATTTGATATTGCCGTCGAAGCCCTTCCATATTTTGATAGATTTGTACAAAAAGCTACATTGTGATTTTGATTTTGAATACAAGGGTGAAATAAATTTTGTTCTATTGCGAGTTTGGTGATTATGGTTATTATCAGCTGTTTGTATCATATTAAATATATAGTTATTATAGGAACAATTTATTGTTTTGTAAAGGAATAAGGATTTTTGAAAAACAAAGAAATCATTTAATTTTAAAATTCTGGATTCTTTAAAATATCGATTAGTCTGCTCTTTGTAGTCGAGTTGATGGATGGCTCGAATTGCTTTTTTCTGTAATATGACTAATTTATTGAGGTAATTTTGATATTTTCCATACCAGCTCTCTATGACATATGACATGTAAGGTTGCACCATTGTCATATATAAAGAGTGGAGAATAGATTTAGGATCAAACTTATTTAATTTACATAATATTGCAATCGAATTTGATAGTTTTGTTGAGATATGCGTAATATGTTGTTTAAAACTCAGATTTTTGTCAATAAAGGTGCCTAGGAATTTGATATGAGTAGTTTCATAAATTATAGATTAAAAATAACAGTGGCCCAAGCACGGAGCCTTGTGGGACGCCAGTTGTGATATTAAGGTGGGATGAGTCTTGACAATTGACGGAGATAAATTGCTTTCTTTCAGTTAAATATGATTTGAACCAATTTTGACAGTTGCCTCTTATTCCGTAGAAAGTTAATTTTGACAGTAGAATATTATGGTTGACACAATCGAAAGCTTTTTATAATCGAGAAAAATTGAGAATACAATGTGGCCTTTTTCAATGTTATCATATAAATATTGAAGGTGGTTAATTATGGCGTGAATCGTTGATTTCTGACGTCTAAAACCATATTGGCGTTTATACAACAGTGAATTAAATTCCAGAAAATTGTAAAGTTTATTGAATGCTATTTTTTCAAATATTTTACTGAACATTTAAAGATATGAAATAGGGCGGTAATTGCTGGCGTTTGTGAGGTCTCCGGCCTTTGGTAAGGTAACGATGTTACCCGAGCAACTTTTAATACACTTGGGAAGATACCTTGCGTAAATAATTTATTAATTATTGATGCTAAAATTGGAGCAACTATATCAGAGATGTTTTTTCAAATTTTAGTGGAGATTGAATTAATACCTGATTTTTTATTTTTTAGTGTGAACTAATGATTTTTTGATATTGGCTACGCTTACAGGACAAAGGAAAAAGGAATTTGGTACATTAATCTCATTAAAATACGAAAGAAAAGATTTATTGACAATTTTGCAGGAGTCTGAGATTTTTTTACCTACGTTGACAAAAGTTTATTGAATTCATTTGCTCTTTCCTTATTGTCATCAACTGGTTTGCCGTCAACGATAATTTGTTTAATTTGATTTATTCCCTTAGTATTTTCAGGTTTTATCACAGAATTGATAATTTCCAAGTTTGTTTTATATTTTTTTTCGTTTGATTAAATCGTTCATGGTAATAACTTTTCTTGGCTATTTTAATTTGCTTAGTAACTTGATTCCGAAAATTTTTATATGTTGGTTCTGGAATTTGACTAAGCTTAAAGAGAGAAAAGTATTTTTGACGTTTTTTAATGTTATTTATAATTGCGTTTGTTATCCAAGGTTTTGTTTTGTATTTATATGATATGGTTTTAGATTTTAGAGGACAATTCAGTTTTAAAGCATCGTCTTTGGCTTCGTTGGGTACGGTGCTTCTTGAAGAAATGCTTCACTATCTTTTCGTCAAAGGTGTCTTCTGGAATTGAAGTCAGTTTATTCTCGTTTCCTTGCTCGATGGCTTAGGTTCGAAAATCGCTTTCCTTAACAGGTAAAAAAAAAGTTATATTAATTTATTCAGTTTGTGTCTTATAAAACATACAGAACGTTGTGATCATTCTTTCCTTATTTATATAGGGTATTAAGTATATATATACTGGGGTAGGACAAAATAATTGGAACAGTGAAAATTTAACACCAATATTTCAATACTGTCAGTGTTTGTTTTTATTGTAGATACATAGTTTTATTTATCAACTTTAATGAGTATTTGTATTTCTTCATCAGATCATGGCATAAATGCTAAGATCTGTGACCTCAATAAGATCGAAAAAGGGCAGATCGTTAGAGCTTGAACGGCAGGAGCTTCCGTCACCAGAACAGCTGACAGGATCCAGCGCTCCTGCCGGCCCCAGCTTAGCCTCTCTTCTTTTCTTCAGATAGCCCGATTTCTCCCCTACCTCGTCACTTTTCATACAACCTCTCCCACAACTTTCTCTGGTCAGCCTCTAATTTCACAGGGTAGAATGCTGACCTTCTTATCAAGCCAACCACCCCGGATCGGGGCTAAGAGGGGAGGAGACATTGTTCCCTAACCCCTCAGCTCCGGTTCGGGATTAGGGTTTTGTAACAACCTGCTTCATCCCCACCCATACCTTCCTCACATCCCTTTTCCTCTCCTCTTCAAAATCTATCTTATTTACGCCGTGTTCAAGGTGGAGCCGCCATGCCGAAGGACTGCCAGGCCACCAGGCGGGAGGGGTGGTCCCAAATGGCGGCGCCTGGCTCTGCCGGGCCTGTAAGCACCTCTTGCAGTGCGGGCTACTGCAAGAGGTGGTGAGCGATTGCGTCCCGTAAAACAAAGAGGGTAACCATGCCCAATGATGAAAAAAAAACACATCTCCCCTTAATTCCCCAAAAAACAACGGAGCCGCCCTCGTGCAGCCGCACAGAAAAGATGGAGGTCCCCCCCCCCCTGTGCTTGCGCAGAAGACCCTCCATACCTCTTTAACCGGAGAGGAGGCTTACTCCTCTCCTATGCCTACGGGTGTAGGGGAATCCCCCTCACCCCCTTCTCTGGAGGTGCTTTCGGGCACCTCCCTATCTCCAGCGGCAGTCCCTCCTTTGCTTTCTAAGGGGACTGCCAAAAAAGCCAGCAGGCAGCCCATTGCCGACCGCTCCTCGTGCAAGCGGCTCGGTAGGGCAAACCCCCTTAGGGGGGAGAAGGAAGCCAGGCCCCTTCGGTCGCTTCCCTCAAAAGACCTGCAGGCAAAAATATTAAACCTTGCCCGGGTCAAGGCCTGTGTCTCCCCACTAAAGACTTATGACGCTGCCAAGGGGACCTGCGATGTCCTGGGAGAGAATGGCCAACTGGAGGCCCATCCTGTGATAGACATGGTCCTTGAGGAAAACCCGCCTCGGACAGTAAGGCCTTCCATGGGGGGAAATCCGGCCTCGGCGCCAAGCACCAAACTCGAATCCGCCCCTATGCAAGGTCCTTATCAAACGGCTGTGGATTCTCAGGCAGTACAAGGAGGGGAGGGATCTCCTCCTACAGGTTCCCCCACGACTACCAGGAACTTCTCCATTTCGGAGAAGAACCTGGCTGAGGCCGGCCCATCTGGCATGGGGCTTCTGCCGGCGAAGGTGAGAAGCGGGTTCATTCCCCGCCCTACTCTCCAGAAAAGAAAAGGACGAAAAAGACCAAAAGGACGAAGAAGACTCGGGGCTCCTCTCCATCCGCAGGGGCTACGGGGACGAATGGGTCTGCTGCCACTCTGGCAACCAACCAAGCCAAGATCGGCAAATCCGGCCCCTCTGCCCCCCCGGATACGGAGCTCCTGACGATGACAAAGACCAAAAGTGCACAGGAAGGAGCCTCGATGACATCGGGGCCCCTCATTTAGAGGTTACCTGGCGTTTTCGAGCCCGCTGGCTTCAAATGCTTCCTCGTTATTCGCTCCACTGATGGCAGCATGTTGTCCAAGGGCAACATGATCCATCAGAGGAGAGGATTAGCTAGTGCAATTGGTAGAGAGCCGAAGGGAACCGTTTCTCGGACGGCAGCCTTCTGGCGAATGCGGCGAATCCAGCCGAGGCGGCCAAGATAAGTGCTCTTCGGACACTTCATGGCACTCCGGTGAGTGTGACGCCGCACTCTACCATGAACTTTGTGAAAGGAGTAGTTTATGCGAGGGAACTCGTTGACTACTCCATTGAGGACAACACCCTAGAGCTGGCCGACCATGGGGCGGTCAAGGTCGAACGTGTGATGAGAACACAGGGAGGGGCCTCAAGACCCACCCCTGCACTCTTCGTCACGTTCGACTGTGACAAGCTCCCTGAGTCGGTGCGTGCCGGTTGGTACCGCTACCGCGTGAAGGCATTCGTGCCACTTCCTCGGCGGTGTTATTACTGTCACCGCTTCGGCCATACGAATCGCTAATATAGACGTGCAAAGTCGGGGTCACCCGAAGTATGTGTAAACCGCTCCAAGGTCGCACACGATAAGTCCAAATCGTGTGTGGCCAAGTGTGTTAATTGCGGAGAGCCGCATCCTGCTTCTTCGAAGCAATGTGGTGCATATCTTTTTGAGAAAGAAATCCTGGCCATTTAGGCCCAGGATCGACTCTCATTTCACGAGGCAAAGGACTTGGTCCTTGCGCGCCCGGCTCTGCCTGGGAAGTCATATGCCTGAATAGTTAGAAAGGCAACCTCTGCTCCTGGCCCATCCAGGCCAACGAGCACAGTTGTTTTTGCGCCCATTCGGAGCCCTTCTGCGGGCTCTACCCAACCTGGGCGCTCTTCTGGTAAAGCTGGCGGCAAAAAGGGTTCATACCCTGCCCCAGCTAAAACCAGGGCTCCCCCCTCTTCCCCCAGCGTAACCGTTTCCCGTAAGGCAAAACGGCCACGCGCCTCCACCGAGTCATTAGACTGACAGGAGGCAACACCCCTGAAGATGGTTGCTAGGCCATCTTCCGGGGTTCCTTAAGCTGTTCCCCGAAAGGAGGACAGCAACAAAGGAGCTTCGGCCCCTTCGCCCACGCCCCGAGGTGGAGCGAGTGGCTCGGAGACGGTGAATCCTCGAAAAGAGGGCCGCCCGCCCCCCAAGCCGCAACGCCCGACTAAAGTTTCGAGGCGGAGGAAGGAAAAGACTCGCCTGGCGAGCCCAACCTACCCCAATAAGTCCTCGAAGGCGACAGCGCCTTTAGCGCTTTGTCCGGCCAACAGCGCCCGGGGTTCTGCCCCCAGGAAGCGTACGGCTATTCCCGTGAGGGTCTTGAATTCGAGGCGGGCCCCCGCGTCTCCTCCGAAATGAGCCTGGAGGGCTCATGGACTCCGGGCTAACTGGGAGGAGTTGCGGAGGCTTGTCTCGTCCCGTTCCCCGTTAGCTATTTTTTGGCAGGAGAGCATGCTAGGCGCGTGCCCGCTGCCCGCCCTCCCGGGGTATAAGGGTCTTGCGACCCCACCACCGCGGGATGGCCGGGCTGGGGGATGCGTGGTTTACACCCGGCATGATATCTCCGTTCTTCCTTTCTCTTTAGATACCTCATTTCAGGCAGTGGCTGTGCAGCTGCACCTGGATAAGAGGTATACTATCATTTCTACGTACATTCCATTGTCAGCTGACTTCGACGCGGGGGACTTCCGCCGCGTCGTGGCACGGTTGCCGAGGCCCTATCTCTTGCTTGGAAATCTGAACGGCAGGCATCCTCTCTGGGGAGATTACTCCATAAATCCCAGGGGACAAGTCCTTGCCGATCTGATGGAAGAGCTTGAGGTGGGTGTCCTAAACGTGGATGAGTTTACGCATCACTGTCCCAGAACCGCTTCATTTTCTTGCCCTTTCCTATCTTTGTGCTCCTTAGATGCACAGCCTGATTTTTCTTAGGGGGTGGTCGATGACCTCCATGGTAGTGATCACTTTTCCATTCAAATATCATTTTCAGGGCAACTGCCGCCTGAGACACCACGTCGGTGGTGCTTGGCGCGGGCGCGGTGGCCTGCATTTCAGGAAATGACTGAATTCTCTATCTCATTCGAGGACGTTAGGTCAGTAGATGAGGCTGTTGAGTTTTTCTCCGGCAACCTCATCGCCGTGGGCCTGACTACTATTCCTAGGACGTCTGGCCGTTTTGCACGCCGATCACTCCCATGGTGGTCGGCCGAGTGTGAGACGGCCCTCAAACAGAAGCGTTATGCCTACATGCGCTATAAGCGCCGCCCGAACGATTTCACTGTCGCTGAATTTCGTCGGGCTAGGGCTAGGTTCCGGTATATTTCGAAGCACGCCCGCCGCTCTTCTTGGCGAGCATACGTGTCTTCACTTAACGGGAAGACACCTTTAGCTTAGGTGTGGAAGCGAGTCAAAAGGATTCGGGGCAAGTTCTCGCAGGACCTCCCTCCCGTTCTCCAGGAGAATGGGACCGCAATCTCGGACTCCGCGTCCGTGGTGGAATCCTTAGCGACCGCTTTTTCCGCATTCTCTAGCTGTGATGTTTCTCCGCCAGCATTCAATGCACTTCGTCATGTCGCAGAAGCGCGCCGACTGGACTTTACCTCCAGAGGCGGAGAACCCTTCAACGACAAGTTTACTGTGAGTGAGTTGCGTTCCGCTCTCGCTTCGTGCGCGGAAACCGCCCATGGTCCGGACGATGTCCCGTACGCCATGCTTCGACACCTGGGTGAGCGAGGCATGGCCTTTCTGTTAGATTTGTTTAACAGGATCTGGGTGGAAGGTCTTCTCCCAGACTCCTGGCGAATCGCTACTGTGCTCGCCTTTGGCAAGCCGGGAAGAGATCACTCTACTCCGACCGGTTTCCGCCCAATCTCTCTAACCTCTTGCGTGTGCAAGTTGATGGAGAAATTGGTGAATGTTAGATTACCCTTTTTCCTGGACAGCGAAGGCCATCTGTCTTCGGCAAAGTGTGGCATCCGTAAGTTCCACTCCATGTCGGATGCTCTGCTCCGACTTGAAAATGCCGTTTCCTAGGCTTTCCTTCGTGGACAGCACTACGCCATGGTGTTTTTTGATCTGGAGAAGGCCTATGATACCGCATGGCGATACGGTATCATGGAGACTCTCCACACGATGGGGGCGAGGGGACGCCTCCCAATGTTTATATCTGAATTTTTGCGAGATCGTCGATTCCGCGTACGGGTGGGGGGAGCCTTCTACGGCCCAAAGGAGCAAGAAGAGGGTGTATCGCAGGGAAGTGTCGTCAGTGTCACACTCTTTATCCTGAGCATCAACGGCATCACCTCGGTGCTGCCGGAAGATGTTCTTTCTACTCTCTACGTGGACGACCTTTTTATCTCTTTTGGCGCGGCCCAGATGCCAACTCTGGAGCGTCGACTCCAACAGGCATTGAACCGCGTCTCTCACTATGCCGAAGCGCACAGGTTTCGGTTTTCTTTGGCCAATACCAAGGTGGTGCACTTCTGCCACCATCTACGGCTTCACCCCGACCCAGATTTGTTTCTTAATGGGGTGCGCCTGGATGTGGTTGAGTCGCACCGTTTCCTTGGTCTTGTATTCGACCGACGCCTCACCTAGGAGGCTCATATTCGCAGCCTTAGAGTCTCTTGTACCCACGCCATGGACATTCTCCGTTCCGTGACGTTCAGCGCTTGGGGCGCTGATGGGGCTACTGCCTTACTTTTTTATCGATCCTTTGTTCGCTCGAAGCTCGACTACGGATGCGAGTTTTATGCATCCGCAGCCGAGCGTTTATTGCGGAAGGTGGATTCGATCCACCACACCGGCCTTCGCCTTGCGACCGGTGCCTTGCGCACTTCCCCCATTGACAGCCTGTTGGTCGATGCTTGGGAGATGCCACTCGCTCAGTGCCGCGTGAAGTGCATCACTCGCCTGTACGCGCGAGCCTGGCGCCTCCCTCAGTCGCCAACAGCTCTCACTGCATCCGCAGCTGATCTCGATGGTGCCTATGCCGCCGAGAGACGCCAGTCATACCCTAAGCCCTTTGGGTTTAGGGCCAGGAAACTCCTCCGAGAGGTAGATATAGCTTTCGGGCTGGTGGCGCCACTGGTTCTGCCCAGGACGCTACCCTGGAGGGTACCACATTTGGCTATTTGTCGCCACGCCTCTGCTCCCAAAGCTTGTACTGCGCACGGAGTATTGCGTTCGACCTTTTTGGAGCACACATCGTGTCACGCTGGTACCGTGTCAGTGTATACGGATGGCTCCAAGTACCAAGAGGGGGCTGGCTTCCACGCCGTATCCCCTCTGTTTGAAGTCAGCGGGGCTTTACCAGGCGCTGCGTCTGTCTTCACGGCGAAGCTGGTGGCAATACACCACTCGGTAGGGGAGATTACGCGACGTGCCAGGTTCGGAGACCGGATTGTGATCTATAGCCACTCACAAAGCAACCTGAGTGCTCTCGGGGCATTGGAACCTCCGCATCCCCTGGTTCTTTAAATCCGTGACGCCACGGTTTTGGCGAGCCGGGCAGATGTCGAGATTATCTTCTGTGGGTTCCTGGACATGTAGGAATTGCGGGGAATGAGCGCGCCGATGAGGGCGCCAAAAAGTCCGCGAGGACTCTGTGACGGGACCAGCGTTTCGCTCTTCCTCACACTGACTACATGGCAGGAATACGGGCAGCTCTTCGGACCGCTTGGCAAAGAAGATGGGAGACGGTCGAAGGGAACTTAAAGTTGCGTGCCATTGCGCCGCGACTGTTCCCATGGACCTATCCCCCAATGCCACGGCGGCTTTAGGTTGCTTTCTGTCGTTTCCGTATCGGCCACACTCGTGTGACGCATCGCTATTTGATGGAGCGCTCGCCTGCGCCCTATTGCAACGACCGCGTCGTCCCCCCGACTGTTCGGCACATTCTTGTCGAATGTCCCAGTCTGGGTGATCTTCGCGCACGACACCGGTACCGGGATGGGTGGGGTCGCTACTGCCTGTTCCTTGTACTCGGGACGAGTGCGTATACTTTGACTGGTGGACTTATTTACTTTTGGGGGGAGGCCGGCCTTCTCCCTTTCATTTAACCGGTTTAATTGTTGTTGTTTTTGTTATTGTATTTGTTATTGCCCTGTTATTGTTTCTTTTTATTGTTTCCTGTTCAATTTTTTAAAGTAGCCTAGAACTAGGCTGTTTGTTTACGGCAACTTATGCCTAAGTCGGCAGTCGCCAGATAGCCCCTTAATTAAAAAAAAAAATAAAAAATTCTAGAGCTACCCTATCAAAGACAATGAAAGATTTCAAGAAGCAGTGCAAAAACCTCCAGAGAAGGAGTAATTCTCGCAGGACTTTGAAGCTCGCTGAAAAAGACCTACATTAATATATGTATATAATATGTATATGTATATGTATATAATATATATATATATATATATATATATATATATATATATATATATATATATATATATATATATATATATATATATATATATATGTATATATATATATATATATATATGTATATGTATATAATAGCCATAAATAGGTACAAGCTACGATTGCGCTAAGCATCGCGCGTTTTATATTGTCTGACCCCGTAAGGGGCGCGGCGATTTGCCATCCTGGCCGCCGTGCTGACGGGATCCAGCGCTCCGTCCGGCCCCAGCTTAGCCTCTCTTCCTTCATTCAGATAGCCCGATTTCTCCCCTACCTCGTCGCTTTTCATACAACCTCTCCCACAACTTTCTCTGGTCAGCCTCTAATTTCACAGGGTAGAATGCTGACCTTCTTCTCAAGCCAACCACCCCGGATCGGGGCTGAGGGGGGGGGGGGGACATTGTTCCCTAACCCCTCAGCTCCGGTTCGGGATGGGGTTTTTTTAACAACCTGCTTCATCCCCACCCACATCTTCCTCACATCCCTTTTCCTCTCCTCTTCACAACCTATATTTTTTACGCCGTGTCCAAGGTGGAGCCGCCATGCCGAAGGACTGCCAGGCCACCAGGCGGGAGGGGTGGTCCCGAATGGCGGCGCCTGGCTCTGCCGGGCTTGTAAGCACCTCTCGCAGTGCGGGCAACTGCGAGAGGTGATGAGCTATTGCGTCCCGTAATCAAAAGAGGGTCACCATGCCCATGTATGAAAAAAAACAAAAACCCCAACCCCCAACTTCCCCAAAAACATCTACGGAGCCGCCCTCGGGCAGCTCCACCGAGAAAATGGAGGTCCCCCCCCTTGTGCTTGCGCAAGGGACCCTCCATAATTCTTTAACCGGAGAGGAGGCTTACTCCTCTCCTACGCCTACGGGTGTAGGGGACTCCCCCTCACCCCCTTCTCTGGAGGTGCTTTCGGGCACCTCCCTATCTCCAGCGGCAGTCCCTCCTTTGCTTTCTAAGGGGACTGCCAAGAAAGCCAGCAGGCAGCCCATTGCCGACCGCCCCTCGTGCAAGCGGCTCGGTAGGGCAAACCCCCTTAGGGGGGAGAGGGAAGCCAGGCCCCTTCGGTCGCTTCCCCCCGCCGTGCTGACGGGATCCAGCGCTCCGTCCGGCCCCAGCTTAGCCTCTCTTCCTTCCTTCAGATAGCCCGATTTCTCCCCTACCTCGTCGCTTTTCATACAACCTCTCCCACAACTTTCTCTGGTCAGCCTCTAATTTCACAGGGTAGAATGCTGACCTTCTTCTCAAGCCAACCACCCCGGATCGGGGCTGAGGGGGGGAGGGGACATTGTTCCCTAACCCCTCAGCTCCGGTTCGGGATGGGGTTTTTTTAACAACCTGCTTCATCCCCACCCACATCTTCCTCACATCCCTTTTCCTCTCCTCTTCACAACCTATATTTTTTACGCCGTGTCCAAGGTGGAGCCGCCATGCCGAAGGACTGCCAGGCCACCAGGCGGGAGGGGTGGTCCCGAATGGCGGCACCTGGCTCTGCCGGGCTTGTAAGCACCTCTCGCAGTGCGGGCAACTGCGAGAGGTGATGAGCTATTGCGTCCCGTAATCAAAAGAGGGTCACCATGCCCATGTATGAAAAAAAACAAAAACCCCAACCCCCAACTTCCCCAAAAACATCTACGGAGCCGCCCTCGGGCAGCTCCACCGAGAAAATGGAGGTCCCCCCCCTTGTGCTTGCGCAAGGGACCCTCCATAATTCTTTAACCGGAGAGGAGGCTTACTCCTCTCCTACGCCTACGGGTGTAGGGGACTCCCCCTCACCCCCTTCTCTGGAGGTGCTTTCGGGCACCTCCCTATCTCCAGCGGCAGTCCCTCCTTTGCTTTCTAAGGGGACTGCCAAGAAAGCCAGCAGGCAGCCCATTGCCGACCGCCCCTCGTGCAAGCGGCTCGGTAGGGCAAACCCCCTTAGGGGGGAGAGGGAAGCCAGGCCCCTTCGGTCGCTTCCCTCAAAAGACCTGCTGGCAAGAATTTTGAACCTTGCTGGGGTCAAGGCCTGTGCCTCCCCACACCACCTGACTAGTGACAATACTGCCAAGGGGACCTGCGATGTCCTGGGAGGGGATGGCCAACTGGAGGCCCCTCCTGTGATAGACATGGTCCTTGAGGAGACCCAGCCCCAGACGGTAGGGCTTTCCATGGGGGGGAATTCGGGCTCGGCGCCAAGCACCGAACCCGAATCCGCCCCTATGCAAGGTCCTCCTCAAATGGCTGAGGGCTCCGAGGCAGTAGAAGGAGGGGAGGGATCTCCTCCGACAGGTGCCCCTACGACAACCAGGACCTTCTCCATTTCGGAGAGGGACCTGGCTGAGGCTGGTCCATCTGGCCTGGGGACTTCTGCCGGCGGAGGTGAAAAGCGGGTTCATTCCCCGCCCTCCTCTCCTAAAAAGAAAAAGACTAAAAAGACTCAAAAGACGAAGAAGACTCGGGGCTCCTCTCCATCCGCGGGGGCTGCGGGGACGGATGGGTCTGCTGCCACTTTGGTAGGCGACCAAGCCAAGATCGGCACATCCGGCCCCTCTACCCCCTCGTGTGCGGAGCCCATGACTACGACTAAGACCAAGAATGCACAGGGCGGAGCCTCGATGACATCGGGGCCCCTGATTCAGAGGTTACCTGGCGTTTTCGAGCCCGCTGGCTTCAAACGCTTCCTCGTTATTCGCTCCACTGATGGCACCATGTTGTCCAAGGGCAACATGATCCATCAGAGGAGAGGATTAGCTAGTGCAATTGGTAGAGAGCCGAAGGTAACCCGTTTCTCGGACGGCAGCCTTCTGGCGAATGCGGCGAATCCCGCCGAGGCGGCCAAGATAAGTGCTCTTCGGACACTTCATGGCACCCCGGTGAGTGTGACGCCGCACTCTACCATGAACTTTGTGAAAGGAGTAGTTTATGCGAGGGAACTCGTTGACTACTCCATTGAGGACATCACCTTAGAGCTGGCCGACCATGGGGCGGTCAAGGTCGAGCGTGTGATGAGAAATCAGGGAGGGGCCTCGAGACCCACCCCTACACTCTTCGTCACGTTCGACTGTGACAAGCTCCCTGAGTCGGTGCGTGCCGGTTGGTACCGCTACCGCGTGAAGGCATTCGCGCCACTGCCGCGGCGGTGCTATTACTGCCACCGCTTCGGCCATACGAATCGATCATGTAGACGTGCAAAATCGGGGTCACCCGAAGTCTGTGTAAATTGCTCCAAGGTCGCACACGATAAGTCCAAATCGTGTGTGGCCAAGTGTGTCAATTGCGGAGAGCCGCACCCTGCTTCTTCGAAGCAATGTGGTGCATATCTCCTTGAGAAAGAAATCCTGGCCGTTCAGGCCCAGGATCGACTCTCATTCCGCGAGGCAAAGGACTTGGTCCTGGCGCGCCCGGCTCTGCCTGGGACGTCATATGCCTCAATAATTAGAAAGGCACCCTCTGCTCCTGGCCCATCCAGGCCAACGAGCACGGTTGTTTCCGCGCCCATTCGGAGCCCTTCTGTGGGCTCTACCCAACCTGGGCGCTCCCCTGGTAAAGCTGGCGGCAAAAAGGGTTCATACCCTGCCCCGGCTAAAACCAGGGCTCCCCCCTCTTCCCCCAGCGTGACCGTTTCGCGTAAAGCGAAACGGCCACGCGCCTCCACCGAGTCGTTAGACTCACAGGAGGCAACACCCCTGAAGATGGTCGCTAGGCCATCTTCCGGGGTTCCTAAAGCTGTTCCCCGAAAGGAGGACAGCAACAAAGGAGCTTCGGCCCCTTTGCCTACGCCCCGAGGTGGAGCGAGTGGCTCGGAGACGGTGGTTCCTCGAAAAGAGGGCCCCCCGCCTCCGAAGCCGCAACGCCCGCCTAAAGTTTCGAGGCGGAGGGAGGAAAAGACTCGCATGGCGAGCCCAACCTCCCCCAATAAGTCCTCGACGGCGACAGCGCCTTCAGCGCTTTGTCCGGCCAACAGCGCCCGGGGTTCTGCCCCCGGGAAGCGTACGGCCATTCCCGTGAGGGTCTTCAATTCGAGGAGGGCCCCCGCGTCTCCTCCGAGCTAGGCCTGGAGGGCATATTCCTTCAATGGAATTGCCGTGGACTCCGGGCCAACTGGGGGGAGCTGCGGAGGCTCGCCTCATCCCGTTCCCCGTTAGCTATTTTTTTGCAGGAGACCATGCTAGGCGCGTGCCCCCTGCCTGCCCTCCCGGGGTATAAGGGTCTTGCGACCCAACCACCGCGGGACGGCCGGGCTGGGGGATGCGCGGTTTACACCCGGCATGATGTCTCCGTTCTTCCTTTCTCTTTAGATACCTCCTTTCAGGCAGTGGCTGTGCAGCTGCACCTGGATAGGAGGTATACTATCATTTCTGCGTACATTCCACCGTCAGCTGAATTCGTCGCGGGGGACTTTCGCCGCGTCGTGGCACGGTTGCCGAGGCCCTATCTCTTGCTTGGAGATCTGAACGGCAGGCATCCTCTCTGGGGAGATTACACCATAAATCCCAGGGGACAAGTCCTTGCCGATCTGATCGAAGAGCTTGAGATGGGTGTCCTAAACGTGGATGAGTTTACGCATCACTGTCCGAGAACCGCTTCATTTTCTTGCCTTGACCTATCTTTGTGCTCTTCGGATGCACAGCCTGATTTTGATTGGGGGGTGGTCGATGACCTCCATGGTAGTGATCACTTTCCCATTCAAATATCATTTTCAGGGCAACTGCCGCCTGAGAGACCACCTCGGTGGTGCTTGGCGCGGGCGCGGTGGCCTGCATTTCAGGAAATGACTGAATTCTCTATCTCAGTCAAGGAGTTTAGGTCGGTAGATGAGGCCGTTGAGTTCTTCTCCGGCAACCTCATCGCCGTGGGCCTGACTACTATTCCTAGGACGTCTGGCCGTTTTGCACGCCGACCACTCCCATGGTGGTCGGCCGAGTGTGAGACGGCCCTCAAACAGAAGCGTTATGCCTACATGCGCTATAAGCGCCGCCCGAACGATTTCACCGTCGCTGAATTTCGTCGGGCTAGGGCTAGGTTCCGGTATATTTCGAAGCACGCCCGCCGCTCTTCTTGGCGGGCATACGTGTCTTCACTTAACGGGAAGACCCCTTTAGCTGAGGTGTGGAAGCGAGTCAAAAGGATTCGTGGCAAGTTCTCGCAGGACCCCCCTCCCGTTCTCCAGGAGAATGGGACCGCAATCTCGGACCCCGCGTCCGTGGCGGAATCCTTAGCGACCGCTTTTTCCGCATTCTCTAGCCGTGATGCTGCTCCGCCAGCATTCAATGCACGTCGTGATGTCGCGGAAGGCCGCCGGCTGGACTTTACCTCCAGAGGCGGAGAACCCTTCAACGACAAGTTTACTGTGAGTGAGTTGCGTTCCGCTCTCGCTTCGTGCGCGGACACCGCCCATGGTCCGGACGATGTCCCGTACGCCATGCTTCGACACCTGGGTGAGCGAGGCATGGCCTTTCTATTAGATTTGTTCAACAGGATCTGGGTGGAAGGTCTCCTCCCAGACTCCTGGCGAATCGCTACTGTGCTCGCCTTTCGCAAGCCGGGGAGAGATCACTCTACTCCGACCGCTTTCCGCCCAATCTCTCTAACCTCTTGCGTGTGCAAGTTGATGGAGAAATTGGTAAATGTTAGATTAGCCTATTTCCTGGACAGCGGAGGCCATCTGTCTTCTGCACAGTGCGGCTTCCGTAAGTTCCACTCCACGTCGGATGCTCTGCTCCGACTGGAAAATGCCGTCTGCGAGGCTTTCCTTCGTAGACAGCACTACGCCACGGTGTTTTTTGATCTGGAGAAAGCCTATGATACCGCATGGCGATACGGTATCATGGAGACTCTCCACACGATGGGGGCGAGGGGACGCCTCCCAATGTTTATATCTGAATTTTTGCGAGATCGTCGATTCCGCGTACGGGTGGGGGGAGCCCTCTCCGGCCCAAAGGAGCAGGAAGAGGGTGTCCCGCAGGGAAGTGTCCTCAGTGTCACACTCTTTGCCCTGAGCATCAACGGCATCACCTCGGTGCTGCCGGAAGATGTTCTCGCTACGCTCTACGTGGACGACCTTTCGATCTCTTTTGGCGCGGCCCAGATGCCAACTCTAGAGCGCCGACTCCAACAGGCATTGAACCGCGTCTCTCGCTATGCCGAAGCGCACAGGTTTCGGTTTTCTTTGGCCAAGACTAAGGTGGTGCACTTCTGCCGCCATCCACGGCTTCACCCCGACCCAGATTTGTTTCTTAATGGGGTGCGCCTGGATGTGGTTGAGTCGCACCGTTTCCTTGGTCTTGTATTCGACCGACGCCTCACCTGGGAGGCTCACATTCGCAGCCTTAGGGTCTCTTGTACCCGCGCCATGGACATTCTCCGTTCCGTGACGTTCAGCGCTTGGGGCGCTGATAGGGCTACCGCCTTACTTTTTTATCGATCCTTTGTTCGCTCGAAGCTCGACTACGGATGCGAGTTTTATGCATCCGCAGCCGAGCGTTTATTGCGGAAGGTGGATTCGATCCACCACACCGGCCTTCGCCTTGCGACCGGTGCCTTCCGCACTTCCCCCATTGAGAGCCTGTTGGTCGATGCTGGGGAGATGCCACTCGCTCTGCGCCGCGTGCAGTGCATCACTCGCCTGTACGCGCGAGCTTGCGCCTTCCCCAGTCGCCAACAGCTCTCACTGCATCCGCAGCTGATCTCGATGGTGCCTATGCCGCCGAGAGACGCCAGTCATACCCTAAGCCCTTTGGGTTTAGGGCCAGGAAACTCCTTCGAGAGGTAGATATAGCTCTCGGGCCGGTGGCGCCCCTGGTTCTGCCCAGGACGCCACCCTGGAGGGTACCACATTTGGCTATTTGTCGCCACGCCTCTGCTCCCAAAGCTTGTACTGCGCCGGGAGTATTGCGTTCGATCTTTTTGGAGCACACATCGTGTCACGCTGGTACCGTGCCAGTGTATACGGATGGCTCCAAGTCCCAAGAGGGGGTCGGCTTCCACGCCGTATCCCCTCTGTTTGAAGTCAGCGGGGCTCTACCAGGCGCTGCGTCTGTCTTCACGGCCGAGCTGGTGGCAATACACCACTCGGTACGGGAGATTACGCGACGTGCCCGGTTCGGAGACCGGATTGTGATTTATAGCGACTCACAAAGCGCCCTGAGTGCTCTCGGGGCATTGGAATCTCCGCATCCCCTGGTTCGCGAAATCCGTGACGCCACGGTTTTGGCGAGCCGGGCAGATGTCGAGATTATCTTCTGCTGGGTTCCTGGACATGTAGGAATTGCGGGGAATGAGCGCGCCGATGAGGGCGCCAAAGTGTCCGCGAGGACTCTGCGACCGGACCAGCGTTTCGCTCTTCCTCACACCGACTACATGGCAGGAATACGGGCAGCTCTTCGGACTGCTTGGCAAAGAAGATGGGAGACGGTCGAGGGGAACTTAAAGTTGCGTGCCATTGCGCCGCGACTGTTCCCATGGACCTATCCCCCAATGCCGCGGCGGCTTCAGGTTGCTTTCTGTCGTCTTCGAATCGGACACACTCGTGTGACGCATCGTTACTTGGTGGAGCGCTCGCATGTGCCCTATTGCAACGACTGCGTCGTCCCCCAGACTGTTCGGCATATTCTTGTCGAATGTCCCAGTCTGGGTGATCTTCGCGCACGATACCTGTCTCGGTACCGGGATGGGCGGGGTCGCTACCGCCTGTCCCTTGTACTCGGGACGAGTGCGTGCACCATGACTGGTGGACTTATTGACTTTTTGGGGGAGGCCGGCTTTCTCCCCTTTATTTAAGGTTCCTTTTTTTGTTATTGTTTTGTTTTAGGTTGCACTCTCCTGCACCGGGGTGAGGGGGACCTCCCCCCGCTGCCGGAGATTGCTTCGATTGTTAAGTTTTTCAAATTTATATTGATTGTTAAGTTTTCATATTTTAACTTTAAAGTAGCCTAATTCTAGGCTGTTGTGTTTTTCGGCGACTTATGCCCAAGTGGGTAGTTGCCAGATGGGCTCTATAAAAAAAAAAAAAATAAAAAAATTATATTGTCTGAACCACGTTGTAAGCCATTTTACAAGCAGAAGTGAATATAAACTAATAAATTGGCAATACTTCTCGCGGTATCTATAGTTCTTAGCTAAACTTTATATATTATTCTTTGGCCAGGTTAAAATGAGTTTATGACCTCTTTAACTTAACATAAATGTAAATGTAACTCCATCCCACATCGGTATCATTCTATTCCATCTACACAAGGGTATCATTGCGAATTTATTACACCATAAATATCATTCTGGCCTCATCCATACATGTGTATAATTCTTTCTTCATTTCATCATATGTAATATTTTTTAGCTTAATTAAACCATACACATCATTCTAGTTTCTCATTATATGTATCATTCAATCAAACAAATTGTGTCATTCCAGCTTCGTCTCAAATGCAATATTGGTATCATTCTATCTTCATGATAACATCGTAGCATTCAGCTCAATCAAAATAGAGATTTCAAACTTGATCCAAGTTCACATATGTTTCGTTTTAGCTTCATTCTAACAGGTATCATTTAAACTAGATCACATGATCCTATCTCCTCCATTTATGCTCCAAAACGGCAATCAAATGAATTTTCTTCTATGTCCTGGATGTCTTCAGTCATTCGTTATGCATAAGCTCATTATAATCAGTTGTTTCGCATCAAGTCATCCTTCACCCTTTACGATCACCTGTTTTCTTTTATTATCACTTTTTCATCTCTTCATCTCATCTTTCTCTCCAGCGCTCTTTCCGGCCCCAGCTTAGCCTCTCTTCCTTCCTTCAGATAGCCCGATTTCTCCCCTACCTCGTCGCTTTTCATACAACCTCTCCCACAACTTTCTCTGGTCAGCCTCTAATTTCACAGGGTAGAATGCTGACCTTCTCAAGCCAACCACCCCGGATCGGGGCTGAGGGGGGAGGGGACATTGTTCCCTAACCCCTCAGCTCCGGTTCGGGATGGGGGTTTTTCAACAACCTGCTTCATCCCCACCCATACCTTCCTCACATCCCTTTTCCTCTCCTCTTCACAACCTATATTTTTTACGCCGTGATTCAAGGTGGAGCCGCCATGCCGAAGGACTGCCAGGCCACCAGGCGGGAGGGGTGGTCCCGAATGGCGGCGCCTGGCTCTGCCGGGCTTGTAAGCACCTCTCGCAGTGCGGGCAACTGCGAGAGGTGATGAGCTATTGCGTCCCGTAATAAAAAGAGGGTCACCATGCCCATGAATGAAAAAAAACACCAAAAAACCCAACCCCCAACTTCCCCAAGAAAATCAACGGAGCCGCCCTCAGGCAGCTCCACCGAGAAAATGGAGGTCCCCCCCCCTTGTGCTTGCGCAAGGGACCCTCCATAATTCTTTAACCGGAGAGGAGGCTTACTCCTCTCCTACGCCTACGGGTGTAGGGGACTCCCCCTCACCCCCTTCTCTGGAGGTGCTTTCGGGCACCTCCCTATCTCCAGCGGCAGTCCCTCCTTTGCTTTCTAAGGGGACTGCCAAGAAAGCCAGCAGGCAGCCCATTGCCGACCGCCCCTCGTGCAAGCGGCTCGGTAGGGCAAACCCCCTTAGGGGGGAGAGGGAAGCCAGGACCCTTCGGTCGCTTCCCTCAAAAGACCTGCTGGCAAGAATTTTAAACCTTGCTTGGGTCAAGGCCTGTGCCTCCCCACACCACCTGACTAGTGACAATACTGACAAGGGGACCTGCGATGTCCTGGGAGGGGATGGCCAACTGGAGGCCCCTCCTGTGATAGACATGGTCCTTGAGGAGACCCAGCCTCAGACGGTAGGGCCTTCCATGGGGGGGAATTCGGGCTCGGCGCCAAGCACCGAACCCGAATCCGCCCCTATGCAAGGTCCTCCTCAAATGGCTGAGGGCTCCGAGGCAGTAAAAGGAGGGGAGGGATCTCCTCCGACAGGTGCCCCTACGACAACCAGGAGCTTCTCCATTTCGGAGAGGGACCTGGCTGAGGCTGGTCCATCTGGCCTGGGGACTTCTGCCGGCGGAGGTGAAAAGCGGGTTCATTCCCCGCCCTCCTCTCCGAAAAAGAAAAAGAAAAAGACCAAAAAGACAAAAAAGACTCGGGGCTCCTCTCCATCCGCGGGGGCTGCGGGGACGGATGGGTCTGCTGCCACTCTGGCAAGCGACCAAGCCAAGATCGGCACATCCGCCCCCTCTGCCCCCCCGGTTGCGGAGCCCCAGACAAAGAAGACTAATACCAAGAGTGCACAGGGCGGAGCCTCGATGACATCGGGGCCCCTCATTCAGAGGTTACCTGGCGTTTTCGAGCCCGCTGGCTTCAAACGCTTCCTCGTTATTCGCTCCACTGATGGCACCATGTTGTCCAAGGGCAACATGATCCATCAGAGGAGAGGATTAGCTAGTGCAATTGGTAGAGAGCCGAAGGTGTCCCGTTTCTCGGACGGCAGCCTTCTGGCGAATGCGGCGAATCCCGCCGAGGCGGCCAAGATAAGTGCTCTTCGGACACTTCATGGCACCCCGGTGAGTGTGACGCCGCACTCTACCATGAACTTTGTGAAAGGAGTAGTTTATGCGAAGGGAACTCGTTGACTACTCCATTGAGGACATCACCCTAGAGCTGGCCGACCATGGGGCGGTCAAGGTCGAACGTGTGATGAGAAAACAGGGAGGGGCTTCGAGACCCACCCCTACACTCTTCATCACGTTCGACTGTGACAAGCTCCCTGAGTCGGTGCGTGCCGGTTGGTACCGCTACCGCGTGAAGGCATTCGTGCCACTGCCGCGGCGGTGCTATTACTGTCACCGCTTCGGCCATACGAATCGCTCATGTAGACGTGCAAAGTCGGGGTCACCCGAAGTCTGTGTAAATTGCTCCAAGGTCGCACACGATAAGTCCAAATCGTGTGTGGCCAAGTGTGTCAATTGCGGAGAGCCGCACCCTGCTTCTTCGAAGCAATGTGGTGCATATCTCCTGGAGAAAGAAATCTTAGCCATTCAGGCCCAGGATCGACTCTCATTCCGCGAGACTAAGGACTTGGTCATGGCGCGCCCAGCTCTGCCTGGGACGTCATATGCCTCAGTAGTTCGAAAGGCACCCTCTGCTCCTGGCCCATCCAGGCCAACGAGCATGGTTGTTTCCGCGCCCATTCGGAGCCCTTCTGCGGGCTCTACCCAACCCGGGCGCTCCCCTGGTAAAGCTGGCGGCAAAAAGGGTTCATACCCAGCCCCGGCTAAAACCAGGGCTCCCCCCTCTTCCCCTATCGTGACCGTTTCCTGCAAGGCGAAACGGCCACGCGCCTCCACCGACTCGTTAGACTCACAGAAGGCAACACCCCTGAAGATGGTCGCTAGGCCATCTTCCGGGGTTCCTAAAGCTGTCCCCCGAAAGGAGGACAGAAACAAAGGAGCTTCGGCTCCTTCGCCCACGCCCCGAGGTGGAGCGAGTGGCTCGGAGACGGTGGTTCCTCGAAAAGAGGCCCCCCCGCCTCCGAAGCCGCAGCACCCGCCTAAGGTTTCGAGGCAGAGGGAGGAAAAGACTCGCATGGCGAGCCCAACCTCCCCCAATAAGTCCTCGAAGGCGACAGCGCCTTCAGTGCTTTGTCCGGCCAACAGCGCCCGGGGTTCTGCCCCCGGGAAGCGTACGGCCATTCCCGTGAGGGTCTTCAATTCGAGGAGGGCCCCCGCGTCTCCTCAGAGCTAGGCCTGGAGGGCATATTCCTTCAATGGAATTGCCGTGGACTCCGGGCCAACTGGGAGGAGCTGCGGAGGCTCGCCTCCTCCCGTTCCCCGTTAGCTATTTTTTTGCAGGAGACCATGCTAGGCGCGTGCCCCCTGCCTGCCCTCCCGGGGTATAAGGGTCTTGCGACCCCACCACCGCGGGATGGCCGGGCTGGGGGATGCGCGGTTTACACCCGGCATGATGTCTCCGTTCTTCCTTTCTCTTTAGATACCTCCTTTCAGGCAGTGGCTGTGCAGCTGCACCTGGATAGGAGGTATACTATCATTTCTGCGTACATTCCACCGTCAGCTGACTTCGACGCGGGGGACTTCCGCCGCGTCGTGGCACGGTTGCCGAGGCCCTATCTCTTGTTTGGAGATCTGAACGGCAGGCATCCTCTCTGGGGAGATTACTCCATAAATCCCAGGGGACAAGTCCTTGCCGATCTGATCGAAGAGCTTGAGATGGGTGTCCTAAACGTGGATGAGTTTACGCATCACTGTCCGAGAACCGCTTCATTTTCTTGCCTTGACCTATCTTTGTGCTCTTCGGATGCACAGCCTGATTTTGATTGGGGGGTGGTCGATGACCTCCATGGTTGTGATCACTTTCCCATTCAAATATCATTTTCAGGGCAACTGCCGCCTGAGAGACCACCTCGGTGGTGCTTGGCGCGGGCGCGGTGGCCTGCATTTCAGGAAATGACTGAATTCTCTATCTCAGTGGAGGAGTTTAGGTCGGTAGATGAGGCCGTTGAGTTCTTCTCCGGCAACCTCATCGCCGTGGGCCTGACTACTATTTCTAGGACGTCTGGCCGTTTTGCACGCCGACCACTCCCATGGTGGTCGGCCGAGTGTGAAACGGCCCTCAAACAGAAGCGTTATGCCTACATGCGCTATAAGCGCCGCCCGAACGATTTCACTGTCGCTGAATTTCGTCGGGCTAGGGCTAGGTTCCGGTATATTTCGAAGCACGCACGCCGCTCTTCTTGGCGGGCATACGTGTCTTCACTTAACGGGAAGACCCCTTTAGCTGAGGTGTGGAAGCGAGTCAAAAGGATTCGGGGCAAGTTCTCGCAGGACCCCCCTCCCGTTCTCCAGGAGAATGGGACCACAATCTCGGACCCCGCGTCCGTGGCGGAATCCTTAGCGACCGCTTTCTCTGCATTCTCTAGCCGTGATGCTGCTCCGCCAGCATTCAATGCACGTCGTGATGTCGCGGAAGGCCGCCGGCTGGACTTTACCTCCAGAGGCGGAGAACCCTTCAACGACAAGTTTACTGTGAGTGAGTTGCGTTCCGCTCTCGCTTCGTGCGCGGACACCGCCCATGGTCCGGACGATGTCCCGTACGCCATACTTCGACACCTGGGTGAGCGAGGCATGGCCTTTCTGTTAGATTTGTTCAACAGGATCTGGGTGGAAGGTCTTCTCCCAGACTCTTGGCGAATCGCTACTGTGCTCGCCTTTCGCAAGCCGGGGAGAGATCACTCTACTCCGACCGGTTTCCGCCCAATCTCTCTAACCTCTTACGTGTGCAAGTTGATGGAGAAATTGGTAAATGTTAGATTAGCCTATTTCCTGGACAGCGGAGGCCATCTGTCTTCTGCGCAGTGCGGCTTCCGTAAGTTCCACTCCACGTCGGATGCTCTGCTCCGACTGGAAAACGCCGTCTGCGAGGCTTTCCTTCGTAGACAGCACTACGCCACGGTGTTTTTCGATCTGGAGAAGGCCTATGATACCGCATGGCGATACGGTATCATGGAGTCTCTCCACACGATGGGGGCGAGGGGACGCCTCCCAATGTTTATATCTGAATTTTTGCGAGATCATCGATTCCGCGTACGGGTGGGGGGAGCCCTCTCCGGCCCAAAGGAGCAGGAAGAGGGTGTCCCGCAGGGAAGTGTCCTCAGTGTCACACTCTTTGCCCTGAGCATCAACGGCATCACCTCGGTGCTGCCGGAAGATGTTCTCGCTACGCTCTACGTGGACGACCTTTCGATCTCTTTTGGCGCGGCCCAGATGCCAACTCTGGAGCGTCGACTCCAACAGGCATTGAACCGCGTCTCTCGCTATGCCGAAGCGCACAGGTTTCGGTTTTCTTTGGCCAAGACTAAGGTGGTGCACTTCTGCCGCCATCCACGCCTTCACCCCGACCCAGATTTGTTTCTTAATGGGGTGCGCCTGGATGTGGTTGAGTCGCACCGTTTCCTTCGTCTTGTATTCGACCGACGCCTCACCTGGGAGGCTCATATTCGCAGCCTTAGGGTCTCTTGTACCCGCGCCATGGACATTCTCCGTTCCGTGACGTTCAGCGCTTGGGGCGCTGATAGGGCTACCGCCTTACTTTTTTATCGATCCTTTGTTCGCTCGAAGCTCGACTACGGATGCGAGTTTCATGCATCCGCAGCCGAGCGTTTATTGCGGAAGGTGGATTCGATCCACCACACCGGCCTTCGCCTTGCGACCGGTGCCTTCCGCACTTCCCTCATTGAGAGCCTGTTGGTCGATGCTGGGGAGATGCCACTCGCTCTGCGCCGCGTGCAGTGCATCACTTCGCTGTACGCGCGAGCCCGGCGCCTCCCTCAGTCGCCAACAGCTCTCACTGCATCCGCAGCTGATCTCGATGGTGCCTATGCCGCCGAGAGACGCCAGTCATACCCTAAGCCCTTTGGGTTTAGGGCCAGGAAACTCCTTCGAGAGGTAGATATAGCTCTCGGGCCGGTGGCGCCCCTGGTTCTGCCCAGGACGCCACCCTGGAGGGTACCACATTTGGCTATTTGTCGCCACGCCTCTGCTCCCAAAGCTTGTACTGCGCCGGGAGTATTGCGTTCGACCTTTTTGGAGCACACATCGCGTCACGCTGGTACCGTGCCAGTGTATACGGATGGCTCCAAGTCCCAAGAGGGGGTCGGCTTCCACGCCGTTTCCCCTCTGTTTGAAGTCAGCGGGGCTCTACCAGGCGCTGCGTCTGTCTTCACGGCCGAGCTGGTGGCAATACACCACTCGGTACGGGAGATTACGCGACGTGCCCGGTTCGGAGACCGGATTGTGATCTATAGCGACTCACAAAGCGCCCTGAGTGCTCTCGGGGCATTGGAATCTCCGCATCCCCTGGTTCGCGAAATCCGTGACGCCACGGTTTTGGCGAGCCGGGCAGATGTCGAGATTATCTTCTGCTGGGTTCCTGGACATGTAGGAATTGCGGGGAATGAGCGCGCCGATGAGGGCGCCAAAGAGTCCGCGAGGACTCTGCGCCCGGACCAGCGTTTCGCTCTTCCTCACACCGACTACATGGCAGGAATACGGGCAGCTCTTCGGACTGCTTGGCAAAGAAGATGGGAGACGGTCGAAGGGAACTTAAAGTTGCGTGCCATTGCGCCGCGACTGTTTCCATGGACCTATCCCCCAATGCCGCGGCGGCTTCAGGTTGCTTTCTGTCGTCTCCGAATCGGACACACTCGTGTGACGCATCGCTATCTGGTGGAGCGCTCGCCTGCGCCCTATTGCAACGACTGCGTCGTCCCCCAGACTGTTCGGCACACTCTTGTCGAATGTCCCAGTCTGGGTGATCTTCGCGCACGACACCTGTCCCGGTACCGGGATGGGCGGGGTCGCTACCGCCTGTCCCTTGTACTCGGGACGAGTGCGTACACTTTGACTGGTGGACTTGCTGACTTTTTGGGGGAGGCCGGCCTTCTCCCTATTATTTAAGCAAGGTTTGTGTTTTGTTTTGTTTTGTTTTTTGTTTGTTTTTTTCCTTTAGTTGCACGCTCCTGCGCCGGGGGGACCTCTCCCCGACGCACCAGCTTGCTTCCTCTCCCCATTTTGGGGTGTTTTTTTTTTTTTTGTTTTTCTTTAATTTTATTTTAAAGTAGCCTAGAACTAGGCCAGTTTTAATACGGCGACTAATGCCCAAGTAGGCAGTCGCCAGATGAGCTCTTAAAAAAAAAAAAAAAAAAATCTCATCTTTCTCTCTCACACCAGTGAAACATGGTACTTGCTCTGTTAACCGGTTTTTCCGATTTCCCATTAAACTTTATCTCTTTTCATGGTACGAAATCTTTTATCTTTATTTTGCACTATAGTTGTGTCATAGAGCTTATAAATGTAGAATAATCGGCTTAAAATTAGAGCCCTAGTTTCATTTGTGCAGCATTAAGGACGTCCAATACATGGAGTCTAAGGTGGTTAAATAACAACGCCACCACGAAATGGGCCTAAGCTCTCTCAATCTCGGGTAGGAAAATCATTCATATAAAACCGTAGAGAGTAAACACTCTTAATCCACCGCCGCAGGTCTCTCGCCCTTTCTTTCTCGGCAGATCTCAATCGGCAAATTATTCAAAGTTTGAGTAATCGATGTGATGGTTTTAACCACATTAGCAATTACAACGACCAAATAGATTATGCAAAGTGGCAAATAATATACACTTGTAAAGACTTCCCTAAAATAAAAATTTTAGAATCAATACTAATAGTAGAAATTCTCAATTTCATTTTTTCTATGGTCAATTTAAATGTAGCTTCTGTTCCCGGAAACTGATCGTAAACAGTATAGTTAATGATCTTAGAACCACAGCCCCTGATTTCTCCGTTTTTTTTCTTTTGTCAAGATTTTGAGGCTGTGGAGTGACTCTTGTGTCATTCCATTCTCAATATACGACTGAAGAGAGTATGGTAAATTTCATACCGAAACTAGTCTCGTAAATAAATTATATGCTCCTATACACTGGTTTCACTATCTATCTTATACCATAACTCGCTATTGAGTTCTTTCGCTTATATATAAAAATATATAAATATATATATATATATATATATATATATATATATATATATATATATATATATATATATATATACAACAAGGTTGCTTCTAAGAAGGCGTAATTTTAATTGCAGTAGGAAGGATACGACCATCAGTGACCGTCTTATTTATTCCAAGCAACGTTTTGGATTACCCAATCCATCATCAGGGTAAAGGGATAAACACAATTTGTGAGGCAAACAAATATTAACTTAAACTAAATACAAATCAAAAGCAGATAATCAGGATAGTAAACCTATAAAATTAAAAGTATTAATAATTACAAGTTTATATACAGATAAGCTCAAAGCGAAGGAGAGGAACAAATTCATACCTGCTGTCAGCGAGTCGGAAATGACTAAGGAATTTACCTAAATTGGACACGATTATGGGTAGTTTGTTGTCAGGAGAATATTAACTAGTCTGAAGCTGGTTGGTTGGGACTATTACCGATAATGGGTTGCAGGTCAAGTCTGAATTTAACGTGGGCGAATGTGTTTTTATGAAGAGAGATTCCAGAATTCTGAGCTAGGTGATGTTAGGATTAGAAACCAGAATCTCCAAATTATTGATGTTTACACCAACCTTACACTTTATAATGTGATATCTGATTGACAAGACTTCCTTACTAGCGAGAGACTTTCTTGTTCGGTAACTAATTCCAAGGTGTGCGCAAACCCTCGTGTGTAACGAGTGAATAGTATATTTTGATACGCAACCAGATTTGGTTAACAGAGTCACAGGGAAAATAGTAAATGACTCCTTCCACCCAAAAATTGCAAACATAGATGTCCCTAAGGACTTGCAATATTTTCTCCTACCTGATCTCGGTCCTCTGAATCAAGAGGCTTCAAGACGGTACCGAAAAGTTCTTCAGAGTTTCTTTCCACAAATACATTTCCGAATAACCTTCATTAACAATTTAAAAATAGGTAATTTCTTCCGCACCAAGGATTTAACCACAGCTTATTTGCGCAATAGTATTGTATACAAACTTTCTTGCCCTGGATGTTTCCTGGGAACATATATTGGTAGTACTATTGGCTCGTTACACTCGAGGGTTTGCGCACACCTCGGCATTAGTTGCCCAACACCCCGTAAGGGGCGCGGCGATTTGCCATCCTGGCCGCCGTGCTGACGGGACTCAGCACCCCGTCCGGCCCCAGCTTAGCCTCTCTTCCTTCCTTCAAAACACTTGTTTCCTCTCTTTTCACACAACCTCTCCCACAACTTTCTCTGGTCAGCCTCTAATTTCAAAGGGTAGATGTTGACCTTCCTTTCAGCCAACCATCCCGCATCGGGGCTGAGGGGGTGAGAGACAATGTTCCCTAACCCCTGAGCTCCGGCCTGGGGTGGCTGGTTTTTAACTACCTGCTTCATCCCCACCCATACCTTCCTCACATCCCTTTTCCTCTCGTCTTAAAAATCTATCATTTTTACGCCGTGTCTAAGGTGGAGCCGCCATGCCGATGGACTGCAAGGCCACCAGGTAGGAGGGGTGGTCCCAAATAGCGGCGCCTGGCTCTGCCAAGCTTGTAAGCACCTCTCGCAGTGCGGGCTACTGCGAGAGGTGTGCGCTATTGCATCCCGTGTTAAAAAAAGAGTCACCATGCCCAATGATGAAGATCAAACAAAAAAAACCCAACCCCCAACTTCCCCAAGAACAACGGAGCCGCCCTCGGGCAGCTCCACCAAAAAAATGGAGGCCCTCCCCCTTGTGCTTGCGCAGGGGAACCTCCATACTTCTTTAACCGAAGAGGAGGCTTACTCCTCTCCTACGCCTACGGGTGTAGGGGACTTCCCCTCACTCCCTTCTCTGGAGGTGCTTTCGGGCACCTCCCTATTTCCAGCGGCATTCCCTCCTTTTCTTTCTAAGGGGACTGCCAAGAAAGCCAGCAGGCAGCCCATTGCCGACCGCCCCTCGTACAAGCGGCTCGGTAGGGCAAACCCCCTTAGGGGGGAGAGGGAAGCCAGGCCCCTTCGGTCGCTTCCCTCAAAAGACCTGCTGGCAAGGATATTAAACCTTGCCGGGGTTAAGGCTTGTGCCTCCCCACAAATGACTCTTGACGCTTCCAAGGGGACCTGCGATGTCCTGGGAGGGGATGGCCAACTGGAGGCCCCTCCTGTGATAGACATGGTCCTTGAGGAGACCCAGCCTCAGACAGTAGGGCCTTCCATGGGGGGGAATCCGGGCTCGGCGCCAAGCACCGAACCCGAGTCCGCCCCTATGTAAGGTCCCCCTCCAAAGGCTGAGGGCTCCGAGGCAATACAAGGAGGGGAGGGATCTCCTCCGACAGGTGCCCCCACGACTACCAGGACCTTCTCCATTTCGTAGAGGGACCTGGCTGAGGCCGGCCCATCTGGCATGGGGGCTTCTGCCGGCGGAGGTGAGAAGCGGGTTCATTCCCCGCCCTCCTCTCCAAAAAAGAAAAAGAATAGAAAGACAAAGAAGACTCGGGGCTTCTCTCCATCCGCGGGGGCTGTGGGGACGGATAGGTCTGCGGCCACTTTGGTAGGCGACCAAGCCAAGATCGGCACATCCAGCCCCTCTACCCCCCCCCCCCGTGTGCGGAGCCCCTGACTAAGACCAAGAGTGCACAGGGCGGAGCCTCGATGACATCGGGGCCCCTCATTCAGAGGTTACCTGGCGTTTTCGAGCCCGCTGGCTTCAAACGCTTCCGCGTTATTCGCTCCACTGATGGCACCATGTTGTCCAAGGGCAACATGATCCATCAGAGGAGAGGATTAGCTAGTGCAATTGGTAGAGAGCCGAAGGTGACCCGTTTCTCGGACGGCAGCCTTCTGGCGAATGCGGCGAATCCCGCCGAGGCGGCCTAAGATAAGTGCTCTTCGGACACTTCATGGCACCCCGGTGAGTGTGACGCCGCACTCTACCATGAACTTTGTAAAAGGAGTAGTTTATGCGAGGGAACTCGTTGACTACTCCATTGAGGACATCACCCTAGAGCTGGCCGACCATGGGGCGGTCAAAGTCGAACGTGTGATGAGAAAACAGGGAGGGGCCTCGAGACCCACCCCTACACTCTTCGTCACGTTCGACTGTGACAAGCTCCCTGAGTCGGTGCGTGCTGGTTGGTACCGCTACCGCGTGGAGGCATTCGTGCCACTTCCTCGGCGGTGCTATTACTGTCACCGCTTCGGCCATACGAATCGCTTATGTAGACGTGCAAAGTCGGGGTCACCCGAATTCTGTGTAAATTGCTCCAAGGTCGCACACGATAAGTCCAAATCGTGTGTGGCCAAGTGTGTCAATTGCGGAGAGCCGCACCCTGCTTCTTCGAATCAATGTGGTGCATATCTCCTTGAGAAAGAAATCCTGGCCGTTCAGGCCCAGCATAGACTCTCATTCCGCGAGGCTAAGGACTTGGTCCTGGCGCGCCCAGCTCTGCTTGGGACGTCATATGCCTTAGTAGCTAGAAAGGCACCCTCTGCTCCTGGCCCATCCAGGCCAACGAGCACGGTTGTTTCCGCGATCATTCGGAGCCCTTCTGCGGGCTCTACCTAACCCGGGCGCTCCCCTGGTAAAGCTGGCGGCAAAAAGGGTTCATACCCAGCCCCGGCTAAAACCAGGGCTCCCCCCTCTTCCCCCAGCGTGACCGTTTCCCGCAAGGCGAAACGGCCACGCGCCTCCACCGAGTCGTTAGACTCACAGGAGGAAACACCCCTGAAGATGGTCGCTAGGCCATCTTCGGGGGTTGCTAAAGCTGTCCCCCGAAAGGAGGACAGCAACAAAGGAGCTTCGGCTCCTTCGCCCACGCCCCGAGGTGGAGCGAGTGGCTCGGAGACGCTGGTTCCTAGAAAAGAGGGCCCCCCGCCTCCGAAGCCGCAGCGCCCGCCTAAGGTTTCGAGGTGGAGGGAGGAAAAGACTCGCATGGCGAGCCCAACCTACCCCAATAAGTCCTCGAAGGCGACAGCGCCTCCAACGCTTTGTCCGGCCAACAGCGCCTGGGTTTCTGCCCCCGGGAAGCGTACGGCCATTCCCGTGAGGGTCTTCAGTTCGAGGAGGGCCCCCGCGTCTCCTTCGAGCTAGGCCTGGAGGGCATATTCCTTCAATGGAATTGCCGTGGACTCCGGGCCAACTGGGAGGAGCTGCGGAGGCTCGTCTCGTCCCGCTCCCCTTTAACTATTTTTTTGCAGGAGACCATGCTAGGCGCGTGCCCCCTGCCCGCCCTCACGGGGTACAAGGGTCTTGCGACCCCACCACCGCGGGATGGCCGGGCTGGGGGATGCGCGGTTTACACCCGGCATGATGTCTCGCTACTTGATGGAGCGCTCGCATGCGCCCTATTGCAACGACTGCGTCGTCCCCCAGACTGTTTGTCATATTCTTGTCGAATGTCCCAGTCTGGGTGATCTTCGCGCACGATACCTGTTTCGGTACCGGGATGGGCGGGGTCGCTACCGCCTGTCCCTTATACTCGGGACGAGTGCGTGCACCATGACTGGTGGACTTATTGACTTTTAGGGGGAGGCCAGCCTTCTCCCTTTCATTTAACCCGGTTTTATTGTTGTTGTTGTTTTTGTTATCGTTTTTGTTATTGCTTTGTTATTGTTATTTCTTTTTATTGTTGTTTCCTGTTGAATTATTTTGAAGTAGCCTAGAACTAGGCTGTTTGTTTACGGCAACTTATGCCTAAGTCGGCAGTCGGGAGATAGCCCCTTAATCAAAAAAAAAATAATAGTTGCCCAACAGGAAAATCTCTCGCTAGTAAGGAAGTCTCGCCAATCAGAGATCACATTATACAGTGTAAGGTTGATGTAACCATGGTATATATATATATATATATATATATATATATATATATATATATATATATATATATATATATATATATATATATATATATATATATATATATTTCCTCTGCAATTTATGCCTTGTAAATAATTGCCTTATCTTTTAGTTCACATATTAAAAGGACAGCATTCATGGAACATACGATCGAAATAAGCTATGGGCTAATTTGAAGAAATATATTATAACAGGTTTATAAACTTGAATAGAGAATTAATCGTAACAAAATGATATGCATTGAGATTTATACTAATTTAACACCGACTTATAGTTAACCAAATTTGCATGAAAAGGCTTGAAAAGCTTAACTCATTAATCTGTACTGATAGAAAATTCTAAGCTTGCCACTTTTTCTCTATTACTCCCAGATGAAGAATCACTTACTGTATGTTAAGCACAAAAAGTAAGAAGCTTTAAAAGAATAAAGAACTAGAAGACTCTCATATAAGCAGGGCTCTTGCATTCGTCAAATTTGCTCTTCTCGATTCACTGTTCTAAAACTTAGTTTTTAAGAGATAATCCATGATTCTCCTTAAAGAATACATATTTCACCTGAAATCATTTTACCACAACATAGGATTAGGTACTATCAACGTCACTTAAATTACCCGCCCCAATCCCTTCTACAACGATCGTTTGTAAATATGACTTTAGAGACTCGCCTGATAATATGCTCGTTTTATTTGACACTGCACTAAAGCTATAATGATAATATAGCACGATATTTACTAATTTCATTAAAGTATGATACCAATTTAATTTGATCCTCTTCCAGATCAATTGAGTCAATTAATTCTTCGCTCGAGATCTCATTAATCGTCCGGATCGTCTTCTTAAGGATGACGTCATTTTTTTCTTAAACTATAATTGGTGCATTAGATTAAATCCAGAGGGGGGGGGAGGGGTGAGAGAGAAACAGGAATGAAATATTAGAAATGGATTAGAATGAGATTGATGAGGATTGAATTAATTACTTTTCAAACTTAATGCCGTCACGAAAGCCAATGAATGCATCATATTGATGGAAAACAGAAGATATTTAAAGTATGCAATTTAATTATATTCTTTTCTAAAAGATTAAAGGGGCATAGAGATAAAAACATATAAAGTACGTGCTAAAATAATGATAATATCGCTCTATTCAATTCAAGCGCACTGAAATATCAATTTGATTATATTCCAACGTATAAATTATACGCCATTAAATTATATTTCCTCATTTTCAATCTATTGCACTGGGCTGCATCCCCCCAAAAAATTCCTTGCAGCAAAGACGTCATTGCCATTTCCCATTAGAGTTTTGCATCCTGAATCCAGAAATCTTACTAATATTTTCAGGGAGGTTCTCATTTTTTTTTGTAATAACCGACACTAAATTATTCAGGTTTATCGTGCAGAAATGCGCCTGAGCCAGGTCTATAAAATTCCTGTAAATTTATATAGATGAGTAAAGGCAAAGAGGTTGACAGGCCATTTTATTTTATTGAGAAGAAACAAAATCATGATAAAAGTACGTTACACACATACAGGCATGTACATATCTGCTTACGTAAAGCACCATTGTATTTCAATGTTGAGGCCAGCTATTCTCCCTCAAAGGCACGCGTTCGAGACTTTCTCTTGTGTGCCGGTGTATCAGCAGATGTTCCCCGGCTTCTTTGAAGCGACCAGCAGAAATCAGCCATCATCGTCACGCTCCAATTGCCTTGATTTCGGTGCTCCATTTTGGATATATCTTGATGAAACCTCTCCCCCTGTTCCTCACTCAAGTCACCCAAGTTGGCAGGAAAGTAGTCAAGATGGCTATGGTGGAAATGCATTTTATGCTCATCCGTACGTCAGCCGTCTCATATGCTTGAAGCATGTTCCCAACTCTTTCCTTGTAGTCATCGGCTTCTCTGTTTCCCAAGAAGCCTGTTACAACTGACTTAAAACTATTCCAAGCACTTCTTCCTTGAGGTGTTAATGCTTCAGTAAAGCCAGTATCTGAAAGAAGCTCACGAATCTGTGGTCCAACAAATATGCCAGCTTTCATTTTAGCATCACTTACAGAAGGGAATTTGTGGGACAGATACTTAAACCCTTCTCCATCTTTCGGAAGTGCTTTTACAAAGTTCTTCATCAATCTCAGTTTTATGTGAAGTGGAAGTAAAAGCACTCTCTCCTCTGGTACAAATGGTAGAGCTTTGACGTTATGGCAGCCAGGTACAAATTCCGTTCGTTCTGGCCATTGCACTTGTCGGTAGTGTACGGAATCTGAACGGCTGTCCCACAAGCATAAAATGCATGGATATTTTGTGAAGCCTCCCTGCAGCCCGAACAAAATACATAGGACCTTCAGGTCACCAGAGAAATACCAGTTATGATCCTGATATTGTATGTTGTTAAGAAGAAGTGACATGGTAGCATAGGTTTCTTTCAGGGTGACGGAATGCGCAATGTGCAATGATGCTACTTTTTGCCATTAAAAAGTAGCACGGTTTTCAGACTCGTAGTAGAGGAGTCGATAAAGAACCTCCATTCTTCAGGATGGTATTTCTAGCCCAGCTGTCCCACAAGACCTGAAACATCATGGCAATACACCATTTCATCTTTCTTAGTAAAGTACCGCACAAATTCCTGCTCTCGATGCCTATACCATGCAAAGTGTGTGCAGCTTCCCAAAAGATTTTTCTCTGCTAACTTTGATCCTAGCAATTGTGCAGATTCTTTTGACAGCCCAAGGTCTCAAAAAAAGGTCATCTAGCTCACTTTGTTCAAACAAATGAGAGCTTTTCCCACGGATCGCTGTAGTGTTAAACTCATCATCTACATCTGCATCTTCACGGTCACTACTTGAAGAGTTACTAGAACTGCTACGGTGCACATTCTTAGGACATATTGGTACTGGGACGTCATCACTGTGCAGTACAGGTTGCATAGCTGATGGAATGTTTGGATATTTAATGTGTGTCATGCTTTTAGCATTCCTACCCAGCGGTTTCACAATACAAAAATAGCAGTGATCATGGTGATTTTTCGGTTTCCACCAAACTATTGGTATACCAAATGGCATTGACTTACGTTTCCCTTTAATCCAATGGCTGAACCCAGCAATACAGTTCACACGGGCAAAGTGAGGAGGCCATGGCTTGTCCTGATATCCTAGTTCAATGGAAAAGTAGGCACGATACAGACGTTTTACTGAAGATGTGAGAGTGCGCTTCTGTTTTGAGGGCGTGTACTTTTCGCATATGTAGCAGAACGAGTCAGGATGGTTCTTGCAAGTCTGCGGCATCCTTCAGTTAATCTGCAACAAAATAAATAAACATAAGAAACAGTCAATGATCACAGGCGGACATTACACAGTAATAATTCATACATAGCTGCCTATGCACCTAGCTCTATAACACGTGCTGTGCAACACAAAAACTAGAGCCTCAGGAGCAAAACGAATACTACCACAGTGTTCAGCACACAAAATTGGTCTGGTAAATGATATTGTCATTTATGTTGCATTTTTGATGCAGTCCATTGTTGTCATAGGAAATTAATTACATTATGAGATGATAAGAAAAAGTGAATAAAAGTTTAAATTATCCATTATCTATCATGTCTATCGTCTTTAGCTGATTTTCTTCTTTTCAGAATGTTCGTCTACTAATTTTCGCTCTTTTAAGATTGTATTCGCATGAATGGCATAGTGAATGAAGTACTTCTAACGATGTAGTTGATGAAAACCGCGAGATAAATGAAGAACGACCGCAGAAACTAAAAACTTTATTTCTTTATCCAAATAAGACCGGAATAAGAGTAGATTTTCCTAGCTAAGCGAGGTTTAGCCATGGGCAGGAGTAGTCATCTGAACGTAATCGTAATCGTCCTGAGTGCCTTGAGGTTTAGATCCCAATACCCCGAAACTAACTAGGGGTATATCCGTCTCAACGTGTGTAGGAGATATGCAAATAACTATATACAGATTTAGTGGAAATGTGTAGTAGATGTATAACCGAAGATCTACTTGCAGGCTCGTCAACACACAATCTTCCAGATTCCAGCTGCAAAGTTTCATCCTTGCTACAGCTGAAAAGGCCTATGTATCCTCGCTGTGTAGGAATGGTTTGAAAACCTAGTAAAAATCTGCGATAAAACCGCTTAAAAAATATGGCTTATAGCACATGTAAACCCTTATCCTTCCTCCCCAATAACTATTTATCAAAACATTGGTTTAATTAAAATAGGATTGATTTTAGTTAGCAGATGCACGACTCTGAAGAGGAATATTAATTGATCAAACAAAATAAAACATATTGTTTTTTAGATCAGGTTCAGGAACTAGTCTCGTAAATAAATTTTATGCTCCTATACAGTGGTTTCACTATCATATATCATAACTCGCTATTGAGTTCTTTAACATATATATATATATATATATATATATATATACCAGGCAATGGCTTTGCCACTCCCCCCGGAGGAATGAGCTTGCGCTTCTCTACTAAGATTAAAATTTAAAATCTAAAAAAGAGCAGCCATGGTTAAATTTTTCTAATTTTTCTGAACTTCGCCAATTATAATAATTTTAAAAAGGAATTCTAAACTAAATTTCCCCCCTTTCAAAATATCACGTTGCTAAAATATAATTATAGAAGAAGATATATACAAATAAATTTTCTGTACTTCCCTATTTGTAATTCTTTGGGTTTTAAAAAATTCACAAAATTTCGATATTTATATTTATTTCTGGACTTTTCCATTTTGTTTTTTGATATTTTAAAAGAATTATTGGAAATAACTTTGATAAAAAAACATAAGTCATAACAAAACTAAGTTGAAATTCTTATTCAAATACTCAAAAAGAAACACATTAGGAATTACAAGAAGCAGGTAGTAAGGTCAAACTAAGCCGACGGAAAGGGTAACAGACCTTACTACCTGCTTCTTGTAATTCTTAATGTGTTTCTTTACCTTCCCCCTTCCCTCTCCATCATTGGTGATTTCTTGTTTTTGAGGCGGTCTTTCATACTTTTCTTTCGTATATATACCTCTAATATAATACTTTTTTTTGTAGTTATCCTTGATAACGAACTTAATAAAGTTCGAAATTACTTGGAAACAACTTTTCATTTTTCCTGCGGGACATTGAATTCATATATATATATATATATATATATATATATATATATATATATATATATATATATATATATATATATATATATATATATATATATATCTATCTATGAGGTGACTCCAGCTCATCAGCGTCACTATAAGACACATGTATAAAAGAAGGTAAGAGTCGTAACGCACACCGCAGACTTATATGTGCACTGACTGATAATTATTTAACAATAAGTCAGAAAACATGATTGAATATAAAAATTACTCACTTCATTTATACATGAACTCCGGTCGTTTTGGTTTAATGGTGAACTCTTATAATATCCTGTCGTGCAGCAACTTCTTCTTGTCCAAGTCGTTCAAAATGTCTTAACTATTTCTAAGATTAGAGAAAATATAAAGCAACCTTGCAAAACACAACTGATATTTCTTTTACACACAGAAGCACAATAAACATTAGTACTGACTATCGCCTGTACTGTACTCTGGACAAGAGATGCCAGTTAGTCTTTTACACCTACCAGGCTCGTTTGTATTAGCCCGAGTTGTTAAAACGCTCCGTCCGGACCTAGCTTAGCCTCTCTTCCTTCCTTCAGATAGCCTGTATTTCTCCCCTACCTCGTCGCTTTTCATACAACCTCTCCCACAACTTTCAATGATCAGCCTCTAATTTCACAGGGTAGATGCTGACCTTCTTCTCAAGCCAACCATCCCGGATCGGTGCTGAGGGTAGAGGGGACAACGTTCCCTAACCCCTGAGCTCCGGTTCGGAATGTTTTTTTTTTAACAACCTGCTTCATCCCCACCCATACCTTCCTCATATCCCTTTCCCTTCTCAATTCACTGTATATCCTTAATTTTACGCCGTGACTAAGGTGGAGCCACCATGCCGATCGACTGCCAGGCCACCAGGTGAGAGGGGTGGCCCAAATAGCAGCGCCTGGCACTGCCGGGCCTGTAAGCACCTCTTGAAGTGCGGGCTAATGCAGGAGGTGATGCGCGATTGCATATCATGTAAAAAAGAGAGTCACCATGCCCATGTATGATCATCGAAAACCCAAATCTCTCCCCAATTCCCCTTCCTTATCAACGGAGCCGCCCTCGAGCAGCTCCGCCGAAAAAATGGAGGTCTTCCTCCTTGGGCTTGCGTAGGGGACCCTCCATATTTCTTTAACTGGAGAGGAGGCTTACTCCTCTTCTACGCCTAACGTGTAGGGGACTCCCCCTCACCCCCTCCTCTGGAGGTGCTTTTCTGCACCTCCCTATTTCAAGCGGCAATCCCTCCTTCGCTTTCTAAGGGGACTGCCAAGAAAATAGCAGGCAGCCCATTGCCGACCGCCCCTCGTGTAAGCGGCTCGGTAGGGGAAACCCCCTAAGGGGAGAGAGAAAAGCCAGACCCCTTCGGTCGCTTCCCTAAAAAGACCTGCTGGCGAGAATATTAAACCTTGCCGGGGTCAAGGCCTGTTCCTCCTCACAAAAGACTCATGACGCTGCCAAGGGGACCTGCGATGTCCTGGGAGGGGATGGCCAACTGGAGGCCCCTCTTGTGATAGACATGGTCCTTGAGGAAAACCAGCCTCAGACGGTAGGGCCTTCCATGGGAGAGGATCCAGGCACGGTGCCAAACACCGAACCCGAATCCGCCCCTATGCAAGATTCTACTCAAACCGCTAGGGATTCTGAGGCAGTACAAGGAGGGAAAGGATCTCCTGGGGATGATGCCCCTACGACCACCAGGACCTTTTTCATTTCGGAGAAGGACCTGGCTGAGGCTGGTACATCTGGCCTGGGGGCTTCTACCGGCGGAGGTGAGAAGTGGGTTCATTCCCCGCCCTCCTCTCCTACAAAGAAAAAGAAGACAAAAAAGAATAAAAAGACTCGAGGCTCCTCTCCTTTCGCGAGAGCTGCGGGGACGGATAGGTCTGCTGCCACTCTGGCAAGCGACCAAGCCAAGATCAGCACATCCGGCCCCTCTGCACCCTGGGTACCGAGCTCCTAACCCTGACAGAGACCAAAAGTGCACAGGAAGGAGCCTCGATGACATCGGGGCCCCTCATTCAGAGGTTACCTGGCGTTTTCAAGCCCGCTAGATTCAAATGCTGCCTCTTTATTCGATCCACTGATGGCACCATGTTATCCAAGGGCAACATGATCTATCAGAGGAGAGGATTAGCTAGTGCAATTGGTAGAGAGCCGAAGGTGTCCTGTTTATCAGACGGGAGCCTTCTTGCGAATGTGGCGAATCCCGCCGAGGCGGCCAAGATAAGTGCTCTTCGGACACTTCATGGCAGCCCGGTGAGTGTGACGACGCACTCTACCATGAACTTTGTGAAAGAAGTAGTTTATGCGAGGGAACTCGTTAACTACTCTATTGAGGACATCATCCTAGAGCTGGCCGACCATGGGGCGGTCAAGTTCGAACGTGTGATGAGAAAACAAGGAGGGGCCTCGAGACCCACCCCTACACTCTTCGTCACGTTTAACTGTGACAAGCTCCCTGAGTAGGTGCGTGCCGGTTGGTACCGCTACCGAGTGAAGGCATTCGTGCCACTGCCGCGGCGGTGCTATTACTGTCACCTATTCGGCCATACGAATCGCTCAAGTAGACGTGCAAAGTCGTAATCACCCAAGGTCGGTGTAAATTGCTCCAAGGTCGCACACGATAAGTCCAAATCGTGTGTGGCCAAGTGTGTCAATTGAGGAGAGCCGCACCCTGCTTCTTCAAAGCAATATGGTGCCTATCTCATTGAGAAAGAAATCCTGGCCGTTCAGGCCCAGGATCGAGTCTCATTCCGCCAGGCAAAGGACTTGGTCCTGGCGCGCCCGGCTCTGCCTGGGACGTCATATGCCTCAATAGTTAGAAAGGCACCCTATGCTCCTGGCCCATATAGGCCAACGAGCAAGGTTGTTTCCACGCCCATTCGGAGACCTTCTGCAGGTTGAAACCGAACCAAGGCGTTCCCCTGGTAAAGCTGGCGGCAAATAGGGTTCATACCCAGCCCCGGCTAAAACCAGGGCTCCCTCCTCTTTCCCCAGCGTGAACGTTTCCCGTAGGGCGAAACGGCCACGCGCCTCCACCGAGTCGTTATACTCACAGGAGGCAACACCCCTGAAGATGGTCGCTAGGCCATCTTCCGGGGTTCCTTAAGCTGTTCCCCGAAAGGAGGACAGCAACAAAGGAGTTTCAGCTTCTTCGCCCACGCCCCGAAGTGGAGCAAGCGGCTCGGAGACGGTGGTTCCTCGAAAGGAGGGCCCCCCGCCTCCGAAGCCGCAATGCCCGCCTATGGGTTCCGAGTCAGGGGAAGGAAAAGACTCGCCTGGCGAGCCCAACCTCCCCCAATAAGTCCTCGAAGGCGACAGCGCCTTCAGCGCTTTTTCCGGTCAACAGCGCCCGGGGTTCTCCCCCCGGCAAGCATACGGCAATGCCCGTGAGAGTCTTTAGTTCGAGGAGGGCCCCCGCGTCTCCTCCGAGCTGGGCCTGGAGTGCATATTCCTTCAATGGAATTGCCGTGGACTCCGGGCGAACTGTAATGAGCTGCGGAGGCTCATCCCGTTCCCCGTTAGCTATCTTTTTGCAGGAGACCATGCTAGGCGCGTGCCCCCTGCCCGCCCTCCCGGGGTATAAGGGTCTTGCGATCCCACCACCGTGGGGTGACCGGGCTGGGCGATGCGCGGTTTACACCCCGCATGATGTCTCCGTTCTCCCTTTCTCTTTAGATACATCCTTTCAGGCAGTGGCTGTGCAGCTACACCTGGATAGGAGGTATACTATCATTTCTGCGTACATTCCACCGTCAGCTGACTTCGACGTGGGGGACTTCCGCCGTTCGAGGCACGGTTGCTGAGGCCCTATCTCTTGCCTGGGGATCTGAACGGCAGGCATCCTCTCTGGGGAGATTATTCAATAAATCCCAGGGGACAAGTCCTTGCCGATCTGATAAAAGAGCTTGAGATGGGTGTCCTAAACGTGGATGAGTTTACGCATCACTGTCAGAGAACCGCTTCATTTTCTTGCCTTGACCTATCTTTGTGCTCTTCGGATGCACAGCCTGATTTGGATTGGGGGTGGTTGATGACCTCCATGGTAGTGATAACTTTCCCATTCAAATATCATTTCAGGGCAACTGCCGCCTGAGAGACCACCTCGGTGGTTCTTGTCGCGAGCGCGGTGGCCTGCATTTCAGGAAATGACTGAATTCTCTATCTTAGTCTAGGGGTTTAGGTCAGTAGATGAGGCCGTTGAGTTCTTCTCCGGCAACGTCATCGCCGTGGGCCTGACTAATATTCCTAAGACGTCTGGCCGTTTCGCACGGCGACCACTCCCATGGTGGTCGGCCGAGTGTGAGACGGCCCTCAAACAGACGCGTTATGCCAACATGCGCTATAAGCGCCGCCCGAACGATTTCACTGTCGCTGAATTTCGTCGGGCTAGGGCTAGGTTTCTGTATATTCAAAGCACGCCTGCCGCTCTTCTTGGCGGGCATACGTGTCTTCACTTAACGGGAAGACCTCTTTAGCTGAGGTGTGGAAGCGAGTCAAAAGGATTTAGGGCAAGTTCTCGCAGGACATCCCTCCCTTACTTCAGGAGAATTTGACCGCAATCTTGGACCCCGCGTCCGTGGCGGAATCCTTAGCGACCGCTTTTTCCGAATTCTCTAGCCAGGATGCTGCTCCGCCAGCATTTAATGCACGTCGTGATGTCGCGGAAGGCCGCCGGCTGGAATTTACCTCCAGAGGCGGAGAACCCTTCAACGACAAGTTTACTGTGAGTGAGTTGCGTTCTGCTCTCGCTTCGTGCGCGGACACAGCTCATGGTCCAGACGATGTCCCGTACGCCATGCCCGAACACCTGGGTAAGCGAGGCATGGCATTTCTGTTAGATTTGTTCAGCAGGATCTGGGTGGAAGGTCTTCTTTCAGACTCCTGGCGAATCGCTACTGTGCTCGCCTTTCGCAAACCGGGGAGAGATCACTCTACTCCGACCGGTTTCCGCCCAATTTCTCTAACCTCTTGCGTGTGCAAGTTGATGGAGAAATTAGAAAATGTTAGTTAAGCCTTTTTGCTGGACAGCGGAGGCCATCTGTCTTCCACACAGTGCGGCTTCCGCAAGTTACACTCCACGTGTGATGCTCTGTTCCAACTGGAAAATGCCGTCTGTGATGCTTTCCTTCGTAGACAGCACTACGCCACGGTCTTTTTCGATCTGGAGAAGGCCTATGATACCGCATGGCGATACGGTATCATGGAGACTCTTCACACGATGGGGGCGAGGGGACGCCTCCCAATGTTTATATCTGAATTTTTGCGAGATCGTCGATTCCGCGTACGGGTGGGGGAAGCCCTCTACAGCCCAAAGAAGCAAGAAGAGGGAGTCCCGCAGTGAGGTGTCCTCAGTGTCACACTCTTTGCCCTGAGCATCAACGGCATCACCTCGGTGCTGCGGGAAGATGTTCTCGCTACGCTCTACGTAGACGACCTTTCGATCTCTTTTGGCGTGGCCCAGATGCTTTTAACTCTGGAGCGTCGACTCCAACAGGCATTGAACCGCGTCTCTTGCTATGCCGAAGCGCACAGGTTTCGGTTTTCTTTGGCCAAGACTAAGGTGGTGCACTTCCACTACCATCCACGGCTACACCCTGACCCAGGTTTGTTTCATAATGCGGTGCGCCTGGATGTGGTTGAGTCGCACCGTTTACTTGGTCTTGTATTCGACCGACGCCTCTCATTATTATTATTATTATTAAAGTTCCAAGCCACAACCCCAACTGGAAGAGCAAATAGCTATAAGCCCAAGGGCCCCAGCGGGGAAAGAAACCTGGTATGGAAAAAACGAAACAAAGATTAAGAAAAACATAATAAATAAATAGAAAATTAAAAAAAAAAATTAAATGCTATAATGTTAAAAATATTGTAATATTATATATGTGTGGATAATGAATAAAATATTAAAGTTATAAGTTTCTGTTAATTAAAAATGTATTAGCACCCACTTTAAATTTCTGAAGTTCCAAGGACTCAACAACAACACTAGGAAGTTCATTCCACAGTTTAGTTGTGTTAGGAATGAAACTTCTTGAAAACTGTGTTGTGTTGAATCTCATAGGCGTAAAGGCCCTACTATTGGCATTTAGTACACCTCTGGTAACTCGTTGAGGGGCATATAAATTGGGCAGATCGTGATGCAGTGGATGATCTGCATTGTTAAAAATTTTATATAAGATGCATAAGGAGCTTATTGCTCGCCTGTGCCACAGATCAACTTTGAGGTCAGGAATTAAAAATTTTATTGCTCTCAAATTTTTATCTAATAAATTAAGATAAGAGTTGGCTGCCGAACTCCAAACAGGGGCGCAATATTCAAAACACGGAAGAATAAAAGCATTAAAACAATTTTTAAGAACAGTCTGCTCTCCAAATACTTTGTAAGATTTCCTCAAAATGCCAATTTTTTGAGCAATAGAGGAGGAAATAGATCGAATGTGATTCTCAAAAGTAAACCTAGAGTCAAGCATAACTCCAAGCAACTTAAAAGAATCACATATGGAGATGGGAATGTTATTTATTAAAAGATCTGGATGGGGAGGATCTAGTGTTCTGGATCTGCTAACAATCATACTCTGGGTTTTCTTTGCATTTAACTTCATGCCCCATGAAGTGCACCAAACATTTATCTTAGCCAGATCTCTATTTAAAGACTCTGCAACCGATGCTCTCAACTCAGGAGATGGGACTGGGGCTATTAGAGTAGCATCATCAGCATAGGCTATAAGTCTATTTTCCAGTCCAAACCACATATCATGGGTATATAATATAAACAGTAGAGGACCAAGAACACTGCCTTGTGGTACACCAGATAGCACCTCTCTCTCATCACTAAAATTATTGTCAACATAAACCTTTTGATGTCGATTTGTTAAAAATTGTTCAATAATATTTAAAAATACACCACCTACTCCCAACTGCTTCAACTTAAATATCAGGGCCTTATGATTGACACGGTCAAATGCGGCACTGAAATCCAGGCCAACTAAGCGAACTTCTTGACCAGAGTCTAATGATTTTTGGACAATGGTGGAGACTGTGAGAAGTGCATCACAAGTGCTCAGACCCTTACGAAATCCAAACTGTAAAAAGGGAAACAGACGATTAAGCTCGGCAAATGTACTTAAACGTTTAGCTAGTAAACGTTCAAAAATCTTAGATAGAACAGGAGTTATAGAAATGGGCCTATATTCAGTAGGGTTAAAACTATCACTTGCACTTTTACATAGTGGAGTGATGTTACCAATTCTCCAACATTCGCAAAAACTACCACTCCTCGCCAGCTTCCGAAGAATAACGGAAAGCTTGGGAGCCAAATACTCTGCAGTTTTCTTAAAGAATAAAGGGAATATACCATTTGGGTCAGTACCACCATAAGCATCCAGATCAAGAAGTAACTGTTTTACTTCACTTGAACGGAAAGCAATCTTGTTTAACCTTGGTTCAGGGAAACAAGTGTCAGGTAGAGTTAGATTCTCATTACTTTGTTTATTATCAAAAACATCAGCCAACAGTGTTGCCTTTTCTTCAGGACTATGGGTAATGGAACCATCAGGTTTAAGAAGGGGTGGCATAGATGAATCATTCCCAAAAAGAGCAGACTTGAGAGTGGTCCTTCATGGGAGGCTCATATTCGCAGCCTTAGGTTCTCTTGTTCCCGCGCCATGGACATTCTCCGTTCCGTGACGTTCAGCGCTTGGGGCGCTGATAGGGCTACTGCCCTAATTTTTTATCGATCCTTTGTTCGTTCAAAGCTCTACTACGGATGCGAGTTTTATGCATCCGCAGCCGATTGTTTATTGCGTAAGGTGGATTCGATCCATCACACCGGCCTTCGCCTTGCAACCGGTGCCTTCCGCACTTCCCCCATTGAGAGCCTGCTGGTCGATGCTGGGGAGATGCCACTCGCTCTGCGCCGCGTGCAGTGCCTTACTCGCCTGTACGCGCTATCCCGGCGCCTCCCTCAGTCGCCAACAGTTCTCACTGCATCCACAGCTGATCTCGATGGTGCCTATGCCGCCGAGAGACGCCAGTCATACCCTAAGTCCTTTGGGTTTAGGGCCAGGAAACTCCTTCGAGAGGGAGATATAGCTCTCGGGCCGGTGGCGCCCCTGGTTGTGTCCAGGACGCCACCCTGGAGGGTACCACATTTGGCTATTTGTCACCACGCCTCTGCTCCCAAAGCTTGTACTGCGCCGGGAGTATTGCGTCCGACCTTTTTGGAGCACACATCGTGTCACGCTGGAACCGTGCCAGTGTATACGCATATCTCCAAGTCTCAAGAGGGGGTCGGCTTCCACGCCGTATTCCGTCTGTTTGAAGTCAGTGGGGCTCTACCTTGTTCTGCGTCTGTCTTCACGGCTGAGCTGGTGGCAATACACCACTCGGTACGGAAGATTACGCGACGTGCCCGGTTCGGAGACCGGATTGTGATCTATAGCGACTCACAAAGTGCCCTGAGTGCTCTCGGGGCATTGGAATCTCCGCATCCCCTGGTTCGCGATATCCGTGACGCCACAGTTTTGGCGAGCCGGGCAGATGTCGAGATTATCTTCTGCTGGGTTCCTGGACATGTAGGAATTGCGGGGAATGAGCGCGCCGATGAGGGCGCCAAAGAGTCCGCGAGGACTCTGCGAACGGACCAGCGTTTCACTCTTCCTAACACCGACTACATGGCAGGAATAAGGGCAGCTCTTCGGACTGCCTAGCAAAGAAGAGGAGAGACGGTCGAAGGGAACTTGAAGTTGCGTGCTATTGCGCCGCGACTGTTCCTATGGACCTATCCCCCAATGCCGTGGTGGCTTCAGGTTGCTTTCTGTCGTCTCCGAATCGGACACACTCATGTGACGCATCGTTATTTGATGGATCGCTCGCCTGCGCCCTATTGCAACAACTGCGTCGTTCCCCAGACTGTTCGGCACATTCTTGTCGAATGTCCCAGTCTGGGTGATCTTCGCGCACGATACGTGTCCCAGTACCGGGATGGGGGGGTCGCTACCGCCTGTCCCTTGTACTCGGGACAGATTTGTGCACATTGACTTGTGGACTTGTTGACTTCTTGGGGGAGGCCGGCCTTCTCCCTCTTATTTAAGCAAGGTTTTTTTTTTCGTTTTTTGCATTTGTTTTTTTGTTTGTTTTTTTCCTTTAGTTGCACGCTCCTGCTGCGGGGGGGACTTCTCGCCGTCGCACTAGCTTGCTTCCTTTCCCCACTTTTGGGGTGTTGTTTTTTTTTCTCTTCAATTTTATTTTAAATTAGCCTAGAACTAGGCCAGTTTTAATACGGTGACTAATGCCCAAGTAGGCAGTCGCCAGATGAGCTCTTAAAAAAAAAAAATGTAGGTCGCAGGCTCCTGCACCGGGTGGAGGGGGACCTCCTCCCGACGCCGGATCTCGCTCCCTGATTGTTATCCCCTTTTTATTGTTGTTTCTGTTAAAATTTTTATTTTAAAGTAGCCTAGAACTAGGCTGTTTGTTTGCGGCGACTTACGACCTACGCCGAAGTGGGCAGTCGCCAGATAGCCCCTTGAAACCCCCCCCCCCCTAAAACCGAGTTGTTGCATAATATTTCGTTCCTTTAAGAATATTATTGAACGGAAACCTTTCAGGGATTTGAATTTAAATCCTAATCTCATAGAAATTTATTGTTTCAAGGAAAGATTGAATTTTAATTCCTATTAATTTTTACGGTTACACTGGTCAACACACTGTTTGTTGACTTATGTTTTTTGTTTTTTTTAACTATGTTTGACGTGTGGATTTCAAATATTGCATCCATTTTCTTTTAACACATCAGGTTTTATTTCTACAGCTTTTTTCTATTTTACGAAGTACTGCATATATTTACTCTGTAAGGATAGATTCCTAATTGTTATAGCTTTTAAGATGACATCACCTATTACTATATACATACAGGTTATTTTTTAAATATAATGGAAAAACTCATGGAATCGTACACATACTTATACTTATATTCATGGAAGAAACTTTCGCTTGCGAGAGTACCTGTAGTGTTTGGTGTCTACACAGTCTCATTGAATACTCCAACACTAGTCTGCCTTCATGTTTGTGTTCCATCGGCCTTGATATATCTACTCCATAATCTTGATATCTTGATGAAAACACTCTCCGTGTTAATCACTCATGTTGACAAGATTAGCAGTAAATTCATCAAGATAGTTATTGACGAAAAGAACCTTTATGCTCATGCTGCAGCCTAAACGCTGAAAGCTATCAAATCATGTCTCTACTAAATCTTTGTTGTTAGCAGCCTTTTTGTTTCCCATAAATCCTTTCACAACAGATACAAATAAAGCTCATGCTCCCTTTCCTATGTCAGTCATCGGACTCGAGAAGTTTTGGTTTTCCATTAACTTTTTGATTTGTGGCCCATCAAAAACTCCAGCCTTTCTTTTATCATAACTTAAGCTAGGAAATATTGTACATGTGAATTTAAAACAGTCTCATTCAACATTAATAGCTTTCACAAATATTTTCATCAGCCCTAGTTTAATATGAAGGGCCCCGTAAGGGGCGCGGCGATTTGCCATCCTGGCCGCCGTGCTGATGGGATCCAGCGCCCCGTCCGGCCCCAGCTTAGCCTCTCTTCCTTCCTTCAGATAGCCTGTATTCCTATCCTACCTCGTCGCTTTTCATACAACCTCTCCCACAGCTTTCTCTGGTCAGCCTCTAATTTCACAGGGTAGAAGCTGACCTCCTTCTCAGCCAATCGTCCCGGATCGGGGCTGGGGGGGGAGGAGACAATGTCCTCTAACCCCTGAGCTCCGGTCTGGGGTGGTTGGCTTTTAACAACCTGCTTCATCCCCACCCATACCTTCCTCACATCCCTTTTCCTCTCGTCTTCAAAATCTATCCGTTTTACGCCGTGTTCAAGGTGGAGCCGCCATGCCGAAGGACTGCCAGGCCACCAGGCGGGAGGGATGGTCCCAAATGTCGGCGCCTGGCTCTGCCGGGCCTGTAAGCACCTCTTGCAGTGCGGGCTACTGCAAGAGGTGGTGAGCGATTGCGTCCCGTAAAACAAAGAGGGTCACCATGCCCAATGATGAAACAAAAAAGCATCTCCCCTTAATTCCCCCTATAACAACAACAGAGCCGCCCTCGTGCAGCTCCACAGAAAAGATGGAGGTCCCCCCCCCTGTGCTTGCGCAGGGGACCCTCCATACCTCTTTAACCGGAGAGGAGGCTTACTCCTCTCCTACGCCTACGGGTGTAGGGGACTCCCCCTCACCCCCTTCTCTGGAGGTGCTTTCGGGCACCTCCCTATCTCCAGCGGCAGTCCCTCCTATGCTTTCTAAGGGGACTGCCAAGAAAGCCAGCAGGCAGCCCATTGCCGACCGCCCCTCGTACAAGCGGCTCGGTAGGGCAAACCCCCTTAGGGGGGAGAGGGAAGCCAGGCCCCTTCGGTCGCTTCCCTCAAAAGACATGCTGGCAAAAATATTAAACCTTGCCGGGGTCAAGGCCTGTGCCTCCCCACTAAAGACTTATGACGCTGCCAAGGGGACCTGCGATGTCCTGGGAGGGAATGGCCAACTGGAGGCCCCTCCTGTGATAGACATGGTCCTTGAGGAAAACCAGCCTCAGACGGTAGGGCCTTCCATGGGGGGGAATCCGGGCTTGGCGCCAAGCACCGAACCCGAATCCGCCCCTATGCAAGGTCCTCATCAAACGGCTGTGGATTCTCAGGCAGGACAAGGAGGGGAGGGATCTCCTCCGGATGAATCCCCTACGCCCACCGGGACCTTCTCCATTTCAGAGAAGGACCTGGCTGAGGCCGGTCCATCTGGCCTGGGGGCTTCTACCGGCGGGGGTGAGAAGCGGGTTCATTCCCCGCCCTCCTCTCCTAAAAAGAAGAAAAAGACAAGAAAGACGAAAAAGACTCGGGGCTCCTCTCCATCCGCGGGGGCTGCGGGGACGGATGGGTCTGCTGCCGCTTTGGTAGGCGACCAAGCCAAGATCGGCACATCCGGCCCCTCTACCCCCTCGTGTGCGGAGCCCCTGACTCAGACCAAGAGTGCACAGGGCGGAGCCTCGATGACATCGGGGCCCCTCATTCAGAGGTTACCTGGCGTTTTCGAGCCCGCTGGCTTCAAACGCTTCCTCGTTATTCGCTCCACTGATGGCACCATGTTGTCCAAGGGCAACATGATCCATCAGAGGAGAGGATTAGCTAGTGCAATTAGTAGAGAGCCGAAGGTAACCCGTTTCTCGGACGGGAGCCTTCTGGCGAATGCGGCGAATCCCGCCGAGGAGGCCAAGATAAGTGCTCTTCACACACTTCATGGCACCCCGGTGAGTGTGACGCCGCACTCTACCATGAACTTTGTGAAAGGAGTAGTTTATGCGAGGGAACTCGTTGACTACTCCATAGAAGACATCACCCTAGAGCTGGCCGACCATGGGGCGGTCAAGGTCGAACGTGTGATGAGAAAACAGGGAGGGGCCTCGAGACCCACCCCTACACTCTTCGTCACGTTCGACTGTGACAAGCTCCCTGAGTCGGTGCGTGCCGGTTGGTACCGCTACCGCGTGAAGGCATTCGTGCCACTGCCGCGGCGGTGCTATTACTGTCACCGCTTCGGCCACACGAATCGATCATGTACACGTGCAAAATCGGGGTCACCCGAAGTCTGTGTAAATTGCTCCAAGGTCGCACACGATAAGTCTAAATCGTGTGTGGCCAAGTGTGTCAATTGCGGAGAGCCGCACCCTGCTTCTTCGAAGCAATGTAGTGCATATCTCCTTGAGAAAGAAATCCTGGCCGTTCAGGCCCAGGATCGACTCTCATTCCGCGAGGCTAAGGACTTGGTCCTGGCGCGCCCGGCTCTGCCTGGGACGTCATATGCCTCAATAGTTAGAAAAGCAACCTCTGCTCCTGGCCCATCCAGGCCAACGAGCACGGTTGTTTCCGCGCCCATTCGGAGCCCTTCTGCGGGCTCTACTACACCCGGGCGCTCCCCTGGTAGAGCTGGCGGCAAAAAGGGTTCACACCCAGCCCCGGCTAATACCAGGGCTCCCCCCCTCTTCCCCCAGCGTGACCGTTTCCCGTAAGGCGAAACGGCCACGCGCCTCCACAGAGTCGTTAGACTCACAGGAGGCAACACCCCTGAAGATGGTCGCTAGGCCATCTTCCGGGGTTCCTAAAGCTGTTCCCCGAAAGGAGGACAGCAACAAAGGAGCTTCGGCCCCTTCGCCCACGCCCCGAGGTGGAGCGAGTTGCTCGGAGACGGTGGTTCCTCGAAAAGAGGGCCCCCCGCCTCCCAAGCCGCAACGCCCGCCTAAGGTTTCGAGGCGGAGGGAGGAAAAGACTCGCATGGCGAGCCCAACCTCCCCCAATAAGTCCTCGAAGGCGACAGCGCCTTCAGCGCTTTGTCCGGCCAACAGCGCCCGGGGTTCTGCCCCCGGGAAGCGTACGGCCATTCCCGTGAGGGTCTTCAATTCGAGGAGGGCCCCCGCGTCTCCTCCGAGCTAGGCCTGGAGGGCATATTCCTTCAATGGAATTGCCGTGGACTCCGGGCCAACTGGGAGGAGCTGCGGAGGCTCGTCTCGTCCCGTTCCCCGTTAGCTATTTTTTTGCAGGAGACCATGCTAGGCGCGTGCCCCCTGCCTGCCCTCCCGGGGTATAAGGGTCTTGCGACCCCACCACCGCGGGATGGCCGGGCTGGGGGATGCGCGGTTTACACCCGGCATGATGTCTCCGTTCTTCCTTTCTCTTTAGATACCTCCTTTCAGGCAGTGGCTGTGCAGCTGCACCTGGATAGGAGGTATACTATCATTTCTGCGTACATTCCACCGTCAGCTGACTTCGACGCGGGGGACTTCCGCCGCGTCGTGGCACGGTTGCCGAGGCCCTATCTCTTGCTTGGAGATCTGAACGGGAAGGCATCCTCTCTGGGGAGATTACTCCATAAATCCCAGGGGACAAGTCCTTGCCGATCTGATCGAAGAGCTTGAGATGGGTTTCCTAAACGTGGACGAGTTTACGCATCACTGTCCGAGAACCGCTTCATTTTCTTGCCTTGACCTATCTTTGTGCTCTTCGGATGCACAGCCTGATTTTGATTGGGGGGTGGTCGATGACCTCCATGGTAGTGATCACTTTCCCATTCAAATATCATTTTCAGGGCAACTGCCGCCTGAGAGACCACCTCGGTGGTGCTTGGCGCGGGCGCGGTGGCCTGCATTTCAGGAAATGACTGAATTCTCTATCTCAGTCGAGGAGTTTAGGTCAGTAGATGAGGCCGTTGAGTTCTTCTCTGGCAACCTCATCGCCGTAGGCGTGACTACTATTCCTAGGACGTCTGGCCGTTTTGCACGCTGACCACTCCCATGGTGGTCGGCCGAGTGTGAGACGGCCCTCAAACAGAAGCGTTATGCCTACATGCGCTATAAGCGCCGCCCGAACGATTTCACTGTCGCTGAATTTCGTCGGGCTAGGGCTAGGTTCCGGTATATTTCGAAGCACGCCCGCCGCTCTTCTTGGCGGGCATACCTGTCTTCACTTAACGGGAAGACCCCTTTAGCTGAGGTGTGGAAGCGAGTCAAATGGATTCGGGGCAAGTTCTCGCAGGACCCCCCTCCCGTTCTCCAGGAGAATGGGACCGCAATCTCGGACCCCGCGTCCGTGGCGGTATCCTTAGCGACCGCTTTTTCCGCATTCTCTAGCCGTGATGCTGCTCCGCCAGCATTCAATGCACCTCGTGATGTGGCGGAAGGCCGCCGGCTGGACTTTACCTCCAGAGGCGGAGAACCCTTCAACGACAAGTTTACTGTGAGTGAGTTGCGTTCCGCTCTCGCTTCGTGCGCGGACACCGCCCATGGTCCGGACGATGTCCCGTACGCCATGCTTCGACACCTGGGTGAGCGAGGCATGGCCTTTCTGTTAGATTTGTTCAACAGGATCTGGGTGGAAGGTCTTCTCCCAGACTCCTGGCGAATCGCTACTGTGCTCGCCTTTCGCAAGCCGGGGAGAGATCACTCTACTCCGACCGGTTTCCGCCCAATCTCTCTAACCTCTTGCGTGTGCAAGTTGATGGAGAAATTGGTAAATGTTAGATTAGCCTATTTCCTGGACAGCGGAGGCCATCTGTCTTCTGCACAGTGCGGCTTCCGTAAGTTCCACTCCACGTCGGATGCTCTGCTCCGACTGGAAAGTGCCGTCTGCGAGGCTTTCCTTTGTAGACAGCACTACGCCACGGTGTTTTTTGATCTGGAGAAGGCCTATGATACCGCATGGCGATACGGTATCATGGAGACTCTCCACACGATGGGGGCGAGGGGACGCCTCCCAATTTTTATATCTGAATTTTTGCGAGATCGTCGATTCCGCGTACGGGTGGGGGGAGCCCTCTCCGGCCCAAAGGAGCAGGAAGAGGGTGTCCCGCAGGGAAGTGTCCTCAGTGTCACACTCTTTGCCCTGAGCATCAACGGCATCACCTCGGTGCTGCCGGAAGATGTTTTCGCTACGCTCTACGTGGACGACCTTTCGATCTCTTTTGGCGCGGCCCAGATGCCAACTCTGGAGCGTCGACTGCAACAGGCATTGAACCGCGTCTCTCGCTATGCCGAAGCGCACAGGTTTCGGTTTTCTTTGGCCAAGACTAAGGTGGTGCACTTCTGCCGCCATCCACGGCTTCACCCCGACCCAGATTTGTTTCTTAATGGGGTGCGCCTGGATGTGGTTGAGTCGCACCGTTTCCTTGGTCTTGTATTCGACCGACGCCTCACCTGGGAGGCTCATATTCGCAGCCTTAGGGTCTCTTGTACCCGCGCCATGGACATTCTCCGTTTCGTGACGTTCAGCGCTTGGGGCGCTGATAGGGCTACCGCCTTACTTTTTTATCGATCCTTTGTTCGCTCGAAGCTCGACTACGGATGCGAGTTTTATGCATCCGCAGCCGAGCGTTTATTGCGGAAGGTGGATTCGATCCACCACACCGGCCTTCGCCTTGCGACCGGTGCCTTCCGCACTTCCCCCATTGAGAGCCTTTTGGTCGATGCTGGGGAGATGCCACTCGCTCTGCGCCGCGTGCAGTGCATCACTCGCCTGTACGCGCGAGCCCGGCGCCTCCCTCAGTCGCCAACAGCTCTCACTGCATCCGCAGCTGATCTCGATGGTGCCTATGCCGCCGAGAGACGCCAGTCATACCCTAAGCCCTTTGGGTTTAGGGCCAGGAAACTCCTTCGAGAGGTAGATATAGCTCTCGGGCCGGTGGCGCCCCTGGTTCTGCCCAGGACGCCACCCTGGAGGGTACCACATTTGGCTATTTGTCGCCACGCCTCTGCTCCCAAAGCTTGTACTGCGCCGGGAGTATTGCGTTCGACCTTTTTGGAGCACACATCGTGTCACGCTGGTACCGTGCCAGTGTATACGGATGGCTCCAAGTCCCAAGAGGGGGTACGCTTCCACGCCGTATCCCCTCTGTTTGAAGTCAGCGGGGCTCTACCAGGCGCTGCGTCTGTCTTCACGGCCGAGCTGGTGGCAATACACCACTCGGTACGGGAGATTACGCGACCTGCCCGGTTCGGAGACCGGATTGTGATCTATAGCGACTCACAAAGCGCCCTGAGTGCTCTCGGGGCATTGGAATCTCCGCATCCCTTGGTTCGCGATATCCGTGACGCCACGGTTTTGGCGAGCCGGGCAGATGTCGAGATTATCTTCTGCTGGGTTCCTGGACATGTAGGAATTGCGGGGAATGAGCGCGCCGATGAGGGCGCCAAAGAGTCCGCGAAGACTCTGCGACCGGACCAGCGTTTCGCTCTTCCTCACACCGACTACATGGCAGGAATACGGGCAGCTCTTCGGACTGCTTGGCAAAGAAGATGGGAGACGGTCGAAGGGAACTTAAAGTTGCGTGCCATTGCGCCGCGACTGTTCCCATGGACCTATCCCCCAATGCCGCGGCGGCTTCAGGTTGCTTTCTGTCGTCTCCGAATCGGACACACTCGTGTGACGCATCGCTATCTGATGGAGCGCTCGCCTGCGCCCTATTGCAACGACTGCGTCGTCCCCCAGACTGTTCGGCACATTCTTGTCGAATGTCCCAGTCTGGGTGATCTTCGCGCACGATACCTGTCCCAGTACCGGGATGGGCGGGGTCGCTACCGCCTGTCCCTTGTGCTTGGGACAGATTCGTGCACACTGACTTGTGGACTTGTTGACTTCTTGGGGGAGGCCGGCCTTCTCCCTATTATTTAAGCAAGGTTTGTTTGTTTTTTTTTGTTGTTTTTTTGCATTTGTTTTGTTTTTTGTTTGTTTGTTTTTTTTAGTTGCACGCTCCTGCGCCGGGGGGACCTCTCCCCGACGCACCAGCTTGCTTCCTTTCCCCCTTTTGCGGTGTTGTTTTTTTTTTTTTCTCTTTAATTTCATTTTAAAGTAGCCTAGAACTAGGCCAGTTTTAATACGGCGACTAATGCCCAAGTAGGCAGTCGCCAGATGAGCTCTTATAAAAAAAAAAAAAAAAAATTAATATGAAGGGGATGGAAGATGATTTTCTCTCACTCAACAAGTGGTTGGTGTATAATATTCTTCTCCCCAACAGTCAAACTTTCTCTAACTGGCCAGAGTTTCTGTTCCCAATGTTTGTCCTTGGCTCTGCTGTCCCATAAACATAGGAAACACGGATATTTTGTATAGCCTCCTTGTTGGCCAAGTAAAAGATTTACTATTATCACATCTACACATGTGATCCATTTGTGTTCATCATATCTGAATAAATCTAATACAGATCTTATGTGTTCATGCTTCTCTTTTAAATGCACAGAATGACCAATAGGAATCGCACAAAACAAATTTCCTTTGTGGAGTAATACACATTTTAGACTCTTTGAACTATCAATAAATGTGTCCATTCACTTGAATCATACTCTGAAACACCCATGGCGTTTAACATTCTCGCCACATCACAACAGTAAACAAAATCTTCTTCAGTTTTAAAGAATGCATCGAAAGCTCTCTCCCTGTTCCGATAAAAAGTTACTTTTGTTTTTTCCTGCAGCAAATTCTTCTCTTTAAGTCTAGAAACTAATACTTCTGCTAACTCTTTTGCCAGGCCTAGGTCTCTAACTAAATAATTCACTTCTTATTGGCTGAAGTTTCCAAGTTCTTGGGTCAATGTATGTCCAAAGTCTGGATCACTGTCAAGTTTATTAGTCATATAAGATTCACGTATATCACTTACATCGTTCAGATGTACATCACTGAAAGACAATGGTAAACCACAATATTTAAATCAAGATTTTAGGTTGATTCATAGTGGTGAGTAATAGTATGGAACATATCATATTAACGTGATGCATATCAGTGAAAAATAATGGTAAACCACAAATTTGAATAAAGATTTTATTTATAACTATTAGACTAGTTTTGGCCAGATGCCATTTTCAACTAAGGTAGGATTAGTTTAATGCTCGCCTGACGAGCAAAAACTATTGAATTAAAAATTCGAATGGGACAATTCCTCCTACGCATATCGTAACAAATAGCAACAGGAGCTTAACCTTTAAGCTATTCACGGTCATTTCTCTCAGAGTCTTCCTCACCTCGAAGAGAATCCCAACAATTTCTTTCTAAATAGATCTGGCGGGCATAGTCATTCGTTAAATTTGCCCTGGACTCAAATAGTTGGTAAGAAATATGGAGGCTCCCCCATTCACTTTAGCTGTATGACTTCAAGAGAACATATCAGATGAATTCTTGTTGCTTAGTTTCCCGTAGAACAAATGTTTTACTACCCACCCAGCACGGAATGAAAGCAGAGCTTGATGGTCAGCAATTTAGACAAGATGTAGTGTTTCCTTTCTTTCTTTGCCCTTGATTACTTCAGTTACTAGAAGTTCAGATCCATCTTGATAGAAAATATTCACTTGCGTCCATAGACCTTCCAACCACAGCCATATTCTTTTAGACGGAATCCCGTCAAATCGTACTTCAAATACCAATTCCCTTTCACCTTCTGGGTTCAGGGAATACCACATATTTTCATTAGTCACTTTTAGAATTCTTTCAGCAAAATTCGCATTTTTTAGTTTTGTGTAGCATATTATTGCAAATTTTATGCACTTTTTAAGGTATAATTTTGGGGGCAACATGACTAGAACATAGTGAAAATAAAAGATAATGTAAAATTGTATACATTCGTGGAATTTCTTTTTTAGATATTTAAAGTTATTTGTGAAAAACAAACAAAACTACACCATTTATATTTATATCATTTTATTGCCAATTTTATGCACTTTTGTAATATATATTTTATTTAGGCAACATGACTACAACATAGTGAAAATTATGATAATGCAAAATTTTATATATTCGTGGAAATTCTCCGTAAACTTTTAAAGTTGCTTTGTGAACAAAACGGAAAACTATACCATGCGAATTTAAATATATGCTAAAAAAAACCCGGCGCTTAAGACATGATTTATATTTTTAGCATCATTTGAATATAGATTGAACTAAATTCCATGGCATTCAGAACACCCCTACTATTTACATAACACCCCTCCCCCCTCCAACTGAGAATAAAGCCTATAGTTGACCTTGTCCGAAAAATATATGTTTTAGTCCAATATTAACATAACTGATTTCAAATGATAACTAAATCATATGTGCATCTTTTAGGCGTGAATTGAGTTCGAATGCTTAATTTCTAGTAATTCTATAGCCATTTATATGATATCAGGTTTCAAGGGGGGTTCTGAAAGAACCCCCTATGTCTCAAAACCAGCGATGTCGGTTATTAGGACATTGGCAGGAATAAAAGGGCTTTTAATGAGCTTTAACTTCATATATGATAATCTAACGTAGTATAAAGTTAAAAAAAATGAAGGACGTATCCCCTTAAGTAGAGTAAACAAGTCTTATAGAGGCCACTACACGCTAATTTCCGTGGTCCGTGTCCAAACAGAAATGTTTGAAGAGATAGAGATTACTGTCCTCAATAGAAATTAATCACGCATACATGCGCTAGAACAAATAAGTGTTCTTCTCTTGGTGTATCCATGTGATTTCCTGATACACAAACGGACATCAGATAAAGGTCAATCGATGATTACCTAAACCAAACTATAATTTCTTTTAACGTGTAGTCGCCATTCAGAGACCACATTGGGAATGATGTAATCGATCAATGAGCTCCGCATTCGAAAATAGACGATCTTTATCTCAATCAAAGTGTTTAGGTCGGTAATTGAGGCCTATGATTTCTTATTTATTGAAACCTACTTCTCCGCTGATCTGGTTCTTCTTGCTCAATTATCCTGGCATGTTGACAACCACCGCTTTATTGGTGGTCGGCCGAGTGTGAGACAGCCATCTAAGAGAAATGATATGCTTATAACTGCGATTTCATTCTAAATTAATTCTTCAGGGCGTGGGCCGGTTCTGTTTAGTATTAAAGCACGCTATCCTATTTTCCTGCTGGTCATAACTGTTTTCACTTATCTAGAAGAGTCATCTTGAAAAGGTGTGGAAACTTGCCAAATGCATGCGAGTTATGTTCAGCCAGGACTGCCCTTCCGTTCTACAGGAAGGCAAGACCACCATCTCGAAGTTTGCGTTTAAATTCGATACCCCTTTTCAAGTGTAAGTTGAAATGGAATTTGATAAATATTGAGTTAGCCTCTCTCTTTGAGAGCAAGATTCACATGACTTTATCATAGTGAATTTTCCGTAAGTTCTCGTCAGATGCTCTTTTTCGGATAGCGACACGATATCATGTTGATCCTCCATTCTCTGAAAACGATGGGACTTCTCCCTCGTTTTCTGAGGTTGATGAGGTCGTTTTTTCCATGTACGGAAGGGTAGGGTTCTCTACCTGCTCATAAGGTAAGAATAGCGTATACCACAAGAAAGTATTCATAGCCTCATTCTCTTTACTGTGGGTGTCAATGGTAAAACCTCAGTGATGCGAGAAAACTTTCTCGCTCCGCTTTACATAAACGACTTTCGAACTCCTTTGGCTCAATAAGGAGGGGAGGTTACCCAGGAACGATTTCACCAACCGGCTATGTACCGATCTCTGTACGTCAAAGTGTCAGGGTTTCAATTTACTTTAGCCAAGATAATGGTACTCACTTCTACCGCCGTCGTAGACATCATCCTGAGAAGGACCTTTTTCTTAAATGGGTCTTAGCTTGACGTTGTGGGGGTGCTTAGTAATTATTTGGTCTTCATTGTATCGATGCCTCACCTGAGAGGCACACAAACAGCAAGTGGAGCCGCTACCGGTTGTCCCTGGTACTGAGGGTTGGTTCTTGCTCGCAGGTTGTGGTGTCAGAGTTTGTGGGGGAGACAAACCCCCTTCTATGCTATTGGAATTTTTTAAATGTTATCTTAAGTGCTTATGACCATTAAGGATATGGGCCTAGTCAGGAGGATATAATCGTCCCTTTATTTTTATCCTGATGTTTGAATTTTATCCTCGTTTTTTCGTGTATTTTACTGATACTTGAAACTTATAATTTTTGTTGGTTATATCTGGGTAATTTTGAAATTAGCTTCAAGCTATGCTTTCAGGCGAGATCTCGCTATAACTAAAATAAAAAAATATTAAAAGTGTCAGTGTATATGTGGCATCAAAGCTAAAGGTGTCGTAGTGATAATAATTCGATAATAATTGAGAATGATATGGAAAGCTTAGCAATTCAAGGAAAGGCTTTTAAACTTGGAAACTATCAGAGGCACATTGAAAAAGAATTTTTGCAATTTTCAGGGAAATTAAACAAATTAAAGAAAATATCAATTATGATATATTTGTTTCTTGTTTGGACTATGCTGTGGCCGATATAAGACGCCCTTTGTTTCTTCAATGCTCCAAAAATTTATCGTTGTCAGCTAAATTGGAAAGTTGGTGATAGTCTATGAATGCCATATATAGAGGCATTTTATATTTTTTAATTCACTGCCCCCCCAAAAATTATAATTCATATAATTACTCCTGAAGCGTTCATCTTCCTGAATCATATTACATTTCTATCAATCTGTTTATTATGACTTTCCAAAGTCTATTACTTTTCTGATTTGACTCTGATCGGTTAGGATTTCTTTTTCCTTGTCTTATTTTTAATAAAGAAAAACAAATGTGGCATTGTTTTAGTCTTGAAATATTTTTTAATCATAATGGCAAATAGTTGGGCCAAAATTTCTATCCGTCCCTAAAAAGTTAACTGTTTCATAATTTTATTCAGGTACTTAATATTTTTCTTGATCTTAACTGGGTGAGAATATTCCAACTTCCTTACGGCGTCATTTATTTCGAAGTTGTTAAGCGTGTAGTTTGCTTTCAAATTCTTTAGTAGTGGAAGTTCTTCTTCAGTTATGGAGAGGCTGATTTTCTGTAGTGTCCGGTATCCACCATATGAACAGATTCATGATAGATCTCTTCTACTATTCGGATAATCTTTTTCTGATTTTATTCCCTCGTAAGAACTTTACGGATGTCGCTTCCTGCTTGACTATAGTTAAGTGCAATTCAGTAGTAATTTTTGTATTATGTGCAAGGCGTCCTTTTAATAAGCTTGTCGATGTCAGCATAGTCGAATCTTCCTCTAATTCGTCCATCCTCTTTCATTTCTAAGACTTAGTAGAAATATTTTAGAAATAGTTAAACTACTCTTGTACTTCGCTGGTACTATAGTATTTTTAAATTGCCACCATCACACTCCATCAGACATACCTAAGAAATTCTTATCATGCACGTTAATTAGGTGAATGTATCCAATAGACTAATCTTTCAATTTTGCAGCTATGAAGGTGGTTTCTGATCACTACAGTGGCCGCTGAGAACAATGTTGTTTAACTACAAACATCTTTGATGTTATTAACTTAAATTAAATAGTAATCAATTGTTTCCTTTATATTTTTGCACTGTTGTAATGAATATTCCCTCCGTTGATAATTACATTCGTTCAACTAGTTTTATATTGTAGTTTGTGAAACTTATTTTGCTTCGGTTATTAAGATTTCTGAGGTTGTTCTCATTTTATGTATTTGGGTCTTGGTTTGGAATTATATTAATCTTGCCTATGAGTAATCTGTGAATGCCACTTATGTTAAAAGAACTTATATGCCCTTATTTTCTTTTGTTATGGAAGAGAATTTAATGGATCTCATATTTTGGATAATTTCTTATTAATCATGTCTTTCTTTCGTTTCCTCACTTATGGAAGAAACAATTCATAGATAAAACTTTCCATGAATATTCGACCAATCCATTTCCGTTCGTTTACTGGGAATTTTCCTACAAATGGATTAATTTATCTTTATTCTCCAATATTAGCATTACTCAATCTTATAGGTTTCATTAACTTTTACTTCTGTTAATTCACCTCCTTACTTTCAGTTCGTTATTTTTAAAAATTTTCGGTTTGAGATTTTCTAGTGTATTGTCAGTGAATTGAGAAATACATAAACTTTCCTTCTATTCTACATGAATATGAGTATATAAAATACCAGGCAATAGCTTCGCCACTGCCCCTTACGGGGGGAGTTTGCGCTTCGCTACTAATATTAAAATTTAAAATAAAATAAAGCAGCCATGGTTAAATTTTTATGAATTTTCTTAACCTCAGCAATTATAATAATAGTAAAAAGGAACTCGAAACTAAATTTCCCCCCTTTCAAAATATCATGTTGTTAAAAAATAGAGTTATAGAAGAAGAAGAAGATATATAAAAATATATTTTGCGAACTTCACCATTTGTGATTCTTTGGCTTTTAAAAATTTCACAAAATTTCGATGCTTTTCATATTATAAAAGAATTATTAGAAATAACTTTGATAAAGAAACGTAAGTCATAACCAAACTAAGATGAAATTATTATTGAAATACTCAAAAAAATCCCATTCTTGAAATATAGTTAGTGATGATGATGATGATATTTAAAGTAAAATTAATTTTAAATTATCGATATATTTTTTAATTTTTTTTATTGAAAGATGGAAGTCACTGATTCTCATTTGCGAAATAGGTTTGCATCTATCCTTGAAGTTTATCTCAAATAAGTGGATAATTTTACAGCTGAAAAAAAGGAATTAATTATGTGAAAGAGGATTTGTTATTTTATGTCGTTAATTTATACAAAGGAAATGGAATTTCAAACTTTACTAAGAACCATATAACGTTTACAATAGATCAAAGTCTTTTATTTACAGCTCTTGTTAGCCGAGAGGATACGGAATTGATCTTCCAATGTCGCCGTACTGGATTCGATCACAGAAGCAGCGGACACAAAGTTCAGCGCACGTAAAGATCTGGATACCAATTGGTGGACGCACTGTGCTCACCCCTTAATTGGGGGTGGGGAGATCTTACACTTCTCATCACACACATAGCCAATTACAACACTGCTTTCTGTTCTCTCCCACATATATTTCACGCAGAACAGGCCCCTCTGCCCCAGGGCAACGAAGGTTCTACCTAAATGTTGTTGGGTTGGTGTCAAAAACATACTACTTCTTGACACCTCTCCCTCGTCTCCTCGGGCTCACAAGCGATTGTCATACTAGCCTTTATATAATTTCATTATCCGCCTGGATCGGGGCAGATTGACAAACTACCGCCACCTCCTTCATTCCAAAAGGACAAACTTTTCCTGCTTCTTACATGTTTTTCGCAAAGTTTAGCTCAAAAGCACATCTTTCATCATTGCATCCGGGTATCTCCTTTAAGATGTTTTCGCACTCAATCAGAAGGCCTCCCATCCCCTCCTTTAACTACCTCGGGTGCATACCTATCCCAATCTTGAGCATACATTTTTGGCCACCCTCGCTACTAGCATATATATATATATATTTACAAGAAAACTATGTATACGTGTATGTATGATAAGCAATAAACGCTCCTGCAATCCAGAAATGTCAATGGAACACGAGGAATTAATAGCTGAAAGGTGCAGGGAGAGCAGGATTTTTTTTACGAGATTTTGTTGTAGTGAAGAGTCCCATTTAAACCCTACATCTATTCAAATTTGTCCGAGGAGGGAATTTGAGTGAAATGTTTTTTATTGGGTATAAGGTCAAGAGGTTTATGGTCTCAAATTTTTTATTATATCCGCTGGCCTATAATTATTTTCCTCCTCTAGGTTTACAATAATCGACGAAATACAAGGGATACCACAATGTTTGTCCTATTCTTAAAATTGTACCAAATTCTTTATCTATTTATTCTGGGGGAGACGTAAAAACATATAGGAGAATACACTACGCTTTACATTGTAATGGTGGTTGGAATAAAAATAATATACATGAAATTATACAGCAGAGTTTTCTGTATAATTCACATCACGTATTTAATATGATACATACACGGCACTCGGTTATAGTTTGAAATTTTCAGCTTCCCCTACTTCTTAATTGTGAACATAAAACAAACACATGTACAAGATTAAAGAAATTAGGTGATGTACCCCGTACGTATATTCTATAGCTAAAGGATATTTCTATAACTGCTAAAGACTTTGAAGAATTGGTAAATATGCTAAAACTCTCGAATTCCTTTCTTCATTAACTTTATGGTATTGTTAAAAACTGCCAGGCCAATACTACAAATCCGCCTTTAATAGGCTCTGTTGGATTCCTATTTTACCATTTATCAAATGATTCTATTCTAATTAATTTCTTTTGGTAGCAAAATGTCAAATTTTCACGTCATTAATAATGCAATACATCATTAGCAAACTTAATGATTTCCCATATTCCGACAATTTTAGTTTAGTTAGATTTGTTTCCGTCAATTATTTACGTAATTTTCTCGAAGAACTTCGTGCTACCTTTCCTCTTCCATATGTCACAGATTATATCCCTTAAACTAATTACTCTATGTATGAATAAATACAAATTGATGTTTAATGTGAAATTCTGCCGACAAACTTTGTCGCAACGAGAGATAACTTGTTTGTTTCAGTTCTCTCCAATTTATATATGGCGTTTTCTGAGACCAAATAATTACCCCGAATCACTGAAACACTTCTAATTTGGCTAAGGTACGACGATGATATAATTTGGCACGGCCTAATCATCATCATCATCATCATCACCTTCACCATAACTAACTATAATTTAAGAAAGGGGATTTTTTTGAGTATTTGAATAATAATTTCATTTTAGTTTGGTTATGACTTTTTTTATCAAAGTTATTTCTAATAATTCTTTTAAAATATCCCCCCAAAAATGGTGAAGTTCAGAAATAAATATAAGTATCGAAATTTGGTGAATTTTTTAAAACCCCCAAAATTACAAATGTTGAAGTTCAGAAAATTTATTTTCATATATCTTCTTCTATAACTATATTTTAGCAACGGATATTTTTAAAGGGGGGAAATTTAGTTTAGAATTCCTTTTTAATATTATAATTTGCGAAGTTCAGAAAATTTAAAAATATTTAACCATGGCTGCTTTTTTTTAGATTTTAAATTTTAATCTTAGTAGCGAAGCGTAAGGGAAGTGGCGCAGCTATTGCCTGGTAAGTTAGATTTTTATATATTCTTAAAAAAATGATTTGATCACTTCAATAAACTTCAGCTTGGAGATGAAAAGAAATGCACGATACTCATTTTAGGTATTTTAAATCATAGGACATCTCAAAGTTTCTAATATAAATTATACACAAACCCATCCTGTACAAATTTATATTTTTATTCCAACTCATATAAGACAGCAAATCTTCGTGTTTTCACCTGCATGTTTCTACCCCCACAGAAAACTCTTAAAAGAATAATTGGATAAAGAAATAGATATAGATCATAATCTAGGATTAAAATTATGATATCACTTAAGCTTTCTTTGAGAATTGTGAAATCACCACCAAATATCCTTTTATAATAACCACGTATAATATTACAAAATCTGAGACTAAAACATATCGACCTTACACCAAAACAAAGTTGGTCACTTAAATCCAAGTTTTTCTGGAAAATTGAAATAAATATCACTTGTCTGTTATTTTCTAGTTAGGCTCATAATTGTTAGTTTGGGATCTCTGCTTACTATTGTTGTTTTTTTTATTTCTTACTAATTGCGGGGGGTTTCTTTTCCTTGATCCCAAATGTTTGGGTTTTTTAAGCCTTATGCTTTTGTGTGAGGTAGTGAATTTGCTCGATATCTTCATCGTTATGCATGTGTAAATCTGTGCTTTCCATGTTTTTTATTTTCGCTTTGTTTGCATTGAGTGTTGGCTTCATTGGTTTGGAAAATTGACTACACAGGAAAAAATTTTTTAAAATAATTTCTGTTGAGTTCGACTTTTCACTTGACTTAGGGTAAAATGGCAAGCTGCTTTCAAAAGTACAGTCAGTAAGTAGTTTGGCGTTAAGGAAACCCAACTTTATTTGTGTCCTTAGCTTATCAGAGAAGCTTGGCATATTTAGATTAACATGAACGTGGTTAGCAAAGGGAAATGCACTCACTCCGGCTACTGCATTACGAAGGATTTTCCTTGATCCCCGTTGCTAGAGGTACGGGGCATAGGATAGTGTTTTATTTAACTACTGCCTCATATTTCTTTCCTTTCTCATTCAAATCGAATCTAAAAACACTTTCAAAGCTCTGCTTTCAACTTTGCTTCGGAGACTTAAAGATGTGTTCGTCTATAATCCTCCAGGACATGACACGGGGAGATTCTTTGATGTGCCTGGTGAAGGTGTGAGCATGGCTCTCTTTTTGCCCTCGATAACCTAATAAATTATGTAACATTTTAACATCCTTCAGCATATCAACTCAGATCTCCCACTTCGTAGATATATTTAAACTTTACTCTCTATCTTAATCTGCCTCATCTCACACACACACAAAATCGCCTTCTCCTTCCAAATTCATAGCCTAACCATTCCAACCCCTCTATAATATTCTGATCACTTGCTCATCATCAAGCCTAGTTTATCTCTTTCAAGCCCCGTCCATCCCCACTTAGCCTCTCTTCCTTCCTTCGCCCGTAAGGGGCGCGGCGATTTGCCATCCTGGCCGCCGTGCTGACGGGATCCAGCGCTCCGTCCAGCCCCAGCTTAGCCTCTCTTCCTTCCTTCAAAATACTTGTTTCCTCTCTTTTCACACAACCTCTCCCACAACTTTCTCTGGTCAGCCTCTAATTTCACAGGGTAGATGCTGACCTTCCTTTCAGCCAACTGTCCCGCATCGGGGCTGAGGGGGTGGGGGACAATGTTCCCAAACCCCTGAGCTCCGGTCTGGGGTGGCTGGTTTTTAACAACCTGCTTCATCCCCACCCATACCTTCCTCACATCCCTTTTCCTCTCCTCTTCACAATCTATTATTTTTTACGCCGTGTTCAAGGTGGAGCCACCATGCCGATGGACTGCCAGGCCACCAGGCGGGAGGAGTGGTCTTAAATGGCGGCGCCTGGCTCTGCCGGGCTTGTAAGCACCTCTCGCAGTGCGGGCTACTGCGAGAGGTGATGCGCGATTGCGTCCCGTGTCAAAAAGAGGGTCACCATGCCCAATGATGAGTTTAAAAAAAAACCCCAACCCCCAACTTCCCCTATAACATCGACGGAGCCGCCCTTGGGCAGCTCCAGCAAAAAAATGGAGGTCCCCCCCCCCTGTGCTTGCTCAGAGGACCCTCCATATATCTCTAACCAGAGAGGAGGCTTACTCCTCTCCTTCGCTTACGGGTGTAGGGGACTCCCCCTCACCCCCTTCGCTTGAGGTGCTTTCGGGCGCCTCCCTTTTACCAGCGGCAGTCCCCTCTGTTCTTTCCAAGGGGACTGCCAAGAAAGCCAGCAGGCAGCCCTTAGCCAGCCGCTCCACATCGAAGCGGCTCGGTAGGGCAAACCCCCTTAGGGGGGAGAGGGAAGCCAGGCCCCTTCGGTCGCTTCCCTCAAAAGACCTGCTGGCCAGAATACTGAACCTTGCCGGGGTCAAGGCCCATGCCTCCCCAAAGAAGACTAGTGACGATACTGCCAACGGGACCTGCGATGTCTTGGGGGGATATGGCCAACTAGAGGCCCCCTCTAAGATAGACACGGTCATTGAGGAAACCCAGCCTCAGACGATAGGGCCTTCCATGGAGGGGAATCTGGGCTCGGCGCCAAGCACCGAACCCGAATCCGCCCCGATGCAAGGTCCAACTCAAACGGCTGTGGTTTCCGAAGCAGTACAAGGAGGGGAGGAATCTCCGCCGACTGGTGCCCCCACGACTACCAGGATCTTCTCCATTTCAGAGAATTACCTGGCTGAGGCCGGGCCATCTGGCCTGGGGGCTTATTCCGGCGGAGGTGAGAAGCGGGTTCATTCCCCACCCTCCTCTCCGAAAAAGAAAAAGACTGAAAAGACCAAAAAGACTCGGGGCTCCTCTCCATCCGACGGGGCTGCAGATACGGATGGGTCTGCTGCCGCTCTGGCAAGCGACCAAGCCAAGATCGGCACATCCGCCCCCTCTGCACCCCCGGTTGCAGAGCCCCTGACAGAGAAGACTAATACGAAGAGTGCACAGGGCGGAGCCTCGATGACATTGGGGACCCTGATTCAGAGGTTACCTGGCGTTTTCGAGCCCGCTGGCTTCAAACGCTTCCTCGTTATTCGCTCCACTGATGGCACCATGTTATCCAAGGGCAACATGATCCATCAGAGAAGAGGATTAGCCTGTGCAATTGGTAGAGAGCCGAAGGTGACCCGTTTCTCGGATGGCAGCCTTCTGGCGAATGCGGCGAATCCCGCCGAGGCGGCCAAGATAAGTGCTCTTCGGACACTTTATGGCACCCCGGTGAGTGTGACGCCGCACTCTACCATGAACTTTGTAAAGGAGTAGTTTATGCGAGGAAACTCGTTGACTACTCCATTGAGGACATCACCCTAGAGCTGGCCGACCATACGGTGGTCAAAGTCAAACGTGTGATGAGAAAACAGGGAGGGGCTTCGAGACCCACCCCTACACTCTTCGTCACGTTCGACTGTGACAAGCTCCTTGAGTCGGTGCGTCCTGGTTGGTACCGCTACCGCGTAAAGGCATTCGCGCCACTGCCGCGGCGGTGCTATTACTGTCACCGCTTCGGCCATACGAATCGCTCATGTAGACGTGCAAAATCGGGGTCACCCGAAGTCTGTGTAAATTGCTCCAAGGTCGCACACGATAAGTCCAAATCGTGTGTGGCCAAGTGCATCAATTACGGAGAGCCACAACTTGCTTCTTCGAAGCAATGTGGTGCATTTCTCTTTAAAAAAGAAATCTTAGCCATTCAGGCCCAGGATCGACTCTCATTCCGCGAGACTAAGGACTTGGTCCTGGCGCGCCCAGCTCTGCCTGGGACGTCATATGCCTCAATAGTAAGGAAGGCACCCTCTGCTCCTGGCCCATCCAGGCCAACGAGCACGGTTGTTTCCGCGCCCATTCGGAGCCCTTCTGCGGACTCTACCTAACCCGGGCGCTCCCCTGGTAAAGCTGGCGGCAATAAAGGTTCATACCCAGCCCCGGCTAAAACCAGGGCTCCCCCCTCTTCCCCCAGCGTGAACGGTTCCCGCAAGGCGAAACGGCCACGCGCCTCCACAGAGTCGTTAGACTCACAGGAGGCAACACCCCTGAAGATGGTCGCTAGGCCATCTTCCGGGGTTCCTAAAGCTGTTCCCCGAAAGGAGGACAGCAACAAAGGAGCTTCAGCTCCTTCGCCCACGCCCCGAGGTGGAGCGAGTGGCTCGGAGACGGTGGTTCCTCGAAAAGAGGCCCCCCCGCCTCCGAAGCCGCAGCGCCCGCCTATGGTTTCGAGGCAAAGGGAGGAAAAAGACTCGCATGGCGAGCCCAACCTCCCCTAATAAGTCCTCGAAGGCGACAGTGCCTCCAGCGCTTTGTCCGGCCAACAGCGCCCGGGGTTCTGCCCTCGGGAAGCGTACGGCCATTCCCGTGAGGGTCTTCAATTCACGGAGGGCCCCCGCGTCTCCTCGGAAGATGTTCTCGCTATTCTCTACATGGACGACATTTCGATCTCTTTTGGCGCGTCCCCGTAAGGGGCGCGGCGATTTGCCATCCTGGCCGCCGTGCTGACGGGATCCAGCGCTCCGTCCGGCCCCAGCTTAGCCTCTCTTCCTTCCTTCAGATAGCCCGATTTCTTCCCTACCTCGTCGCTTTTCATACAACCTCTCCCACAACTTTCTCTGGTCAGCCTCTAATTTCACAGGGTAGATGCTGACCTTCTTCTCAAGCCAACCACCCCGGATCGGGGCTGGGGGGGGAGGGGACATTGTTCCCTAACCCCTGAGCTCCGGTTCGGGATGGGGGTTTTTTAACAACCTGCTTTATCCCCACCCATACCTTCCTCACATCCCTTTTCCTCTCCTCTTCAAAATCTATCTTTTTTACGCCGTGTCCAAGGTGGAGCCGCCATGCCGATGGACTGCCAGGCCACCAGGCGGGAGGGGTGGTCCCGAATGGCGGCGCCTGGCTCTGCCGGGCTTGTAAGCACCTCTCGCAGTGCGGGCTACTGCGAGGGGTGATGAGCTATTGCGTCCCGTGGCAAAAATAGGGTCACCATGCCCATAGATGAACAACCAAAAAAAACCCAAACCCCTTTAACTCCCCCTTGCTCATCTACGGAGCCGCCCTTGGGCAGCTCCACCGAAAAAATGGAGGTCCCCCCCCCTGTGCTTGCACAGGGAACCCTCCATATTTCTCTAACCGGAGAGGAGGCTTACTCCTCTCCTTCGCCTACGGGTGCAGGGGACTCCCCCTCACCCCCTTCTCTGGAGGTGCTTTCGGGCACCTCCCTTTTCCCAGCGGCAGTCCCATCTTTTCTTTTCAAGGGGACTGCCAAGAAAGCCAGCAGGCAGCCCTTAGCCAGCCGCTCGCCATCAAAGCGGCTCGGTAGGGCAAACCCCCTTAGGGGGGAGAGGGAAGCCAGGCCCCTTCGGTCGCTTCCCTCAAAAGACCTGCTGGCAAGAATATTAAACCTTGCCGGGGTCAAGGCCTGTGCCTCCCCATACAAGACTGGCGACACTGCCAAGGGGACCTGCGATGTCCTGGGAGGGGATGGCCAACTGGAGGCCCCTCCTGTGATAGACATGGTCCTTGAGGAGACCCAGCCCCAGACGGTAGGGCCTTCCATGGGGGGGAATTCGGGCTCGGCGCCAAGCACCGAACCCGAATCCGCCCCTATGCAAGGTCCTCCTCAAATGGCTGAGGGCTCCGAGGCAGTAGAAGGAGGGAAGGGATCTTCTCCGACAGGTGCCCCTACGACAACTAGGACTTTCTACATTTCGGAAAGGGACCTGGCTGAGGCTGGTCCATCTGGCCTGGGGACTTCTGCCGGCGGAGGTGAAAAGCGGGTTCATTCCCCGCCCTCCTCTCCGAAAAAGAAAAAGAAAAAGACAAAAAAGACAAAAAAGACTCGGGGCTCCTCTCCATCCGCGGGGGCTGCGGGGACGGATGGGTCTGCTGCCACTCTGGCAAGCGACCAAGCCAAGATCGGCACATCCGCCCCCTCTGCCCCCCCGGTTGCGGAGCCCCTGACAAAGAAGACTAATACCAAGAGTGCACAGGGCGGAGCCTCGATGACATCGGGGCCCCTGATTCAGAGGTTACCTGGCGTTTTCGAGCCCGCTGGCTTCAAACGCTTCCTCGTTATTCGCTCCACTGATGGCACCATGTTGTCCAAGGGCAACATGATCCATCAGAGGAGAGGATTAGCTAGTGCAATTGGTAGAGAGCCGAAGGTAACCCGTTTCTCGGACGGGAGCCTTCTGGCGAATGCGGCGAATCTCGCCGAGGCGGCTAAGATTAGTGCTCTTCGGACACTTCATGGCACCCCGGTGAGTGTGACGCCGCACTCTACCATGAACTTTGTGAAAGGAGTAGTTTATGCGAGGGAACTCGTTGACTACTCCATTGAGGACATCACCTTAGAGCTGGCCGACCATGGGGCGGTCAAGGTCGAACGTGTGATGAGAAAACAGGGAGGGGCCTCGAGACCCACCCCTACACTCTTCGTCACGTTCGACTGTGACAAGCTCCCTGAGTCGGTGCGTTCCGGTTAGTACCGCTACCGCGTGAAGGCATTCGTGCCACTTCCGCGGCGGTGCTATTACTGTCACCGCTTCGGCCATACGAATCGCTCATGTAGACGTGCAAAGTCGGGGTCACCCGAAGTCTGTGTAAATTGCTCCAAGGTCGCACACGATAAGTCCAAATCGTGTGGGGCCAAGTGTGTCAATTGCGGAGAGCCGCACCCTGCTTCTTCGAAGCAATGTGGTGCATATCTCCTTGAGAAAGAAATCCTGGCCGTTCAGGCCCAGGATCGACTCTCATTCCGCGAGGCAAAGGACTTGGTCCTGGCGCGCCCGGCTCTGCCTGGGACGTCATATGCCTCAATAGTTAGGAAGGCATCCTCTGCTCCCGGCCCATCCAGGCCAACGAGCACGGTTGTTTCTGCGCCCATTCGGAGCCCTTCTGCGGGCTCTACCCAACCCGGGCGCTCCCCTGGTAAAGCTGGCGGCAAAAAGGGCTCATACCCTGCCCCGGCTAAAACCAGGGCTCCCCCCTCTTCCCCCAGCGTGACCGTTTCCCGTAAGGCAAAACGGCCACGCGCCTCCACTGAGTCGTTAGAGTCACAGGAGGCAACACCCCTGAAGATGGTCGCTAGGCCATCTTCCGGGGTTCCTAAAGCTGCCCCCTGAAAGGAGGACAGCAACAAAGGAGCTTCGGCTCCTTCGCCCACGCCCCGAGGTGGAGCGAGTGGCTCGGAGACGGTGGTTCCTCGAAAAGAGGGCCCCCCGCCTCCGAAGCCGCAACACCCGCCTAAGGTTTCGAGGCGGAGGGAGGAAAAGACTCGCATGGCGAGCCCAACCTCCCCTAATAAGTCCTCGAAGGCGACAGCGCCTTCAGCGCTTTGTCCGGCCAACAGCGCCTTCAGCGCTTTGTCCGGCCAACAGCGCCCGGGGTTCTGCCCCCAGGAAGCGTACGGCCATTCCCGTGAGGGTCTTCAATTCGAGGAGGGCCCCTGCGTCTCCTCCGAGCTAGGCCTGGAGGGCATATTCCTTCAATGGAATTGCCGTGGACTCCGGGCCAACTGGGAGGAGCTGCGGAGGCTCATCTCGTCCCGTTCCCCGTTAGCTATTTTTTTGCAGGAGACCATGCTAGGTGCGTGCCCCCTCCCTGCCCTCCCGGGGTATAAGGGTCTTGCGACCCCACCACCGCGGGATAGCCTGGCTGGGGGATGCGCAGTTTACACCCGGCATGATGTCTCCGTTCTTCCTTTCTCTTTAGATACCTCCTTTCTGGCAGTGGCTGTGCAGCTGCACCTGGATAGGAGGTATACTATCATTTCTGCGTACATTCCACCGTCAGCTGACTTCGACGCGGGGGACTTCCGCCGCGTCGTTGCACGGTTGCCGAGGCCCTATCTCTTGCTTGGAGATCTGAACGGCAGGCATCCTCTCTGGGGAGATTACTCCATAAATCCCAGGGGACAAGTCCTTGCCGATCTGATCGAAGAGCTTGAGATGGGTGTCCTAAACGTGGATGAGTTTACGCATCACTGTCCGAGAACCGCTTCATTTTCTTGCCTTGACCTATCTTTGTGCTCTTCGGATGCACAGCCTGATTTTGATTGGGGGGTGGTCGATGACCTCCATGGTAGTGATCACTTTCCCATTCAAATATCATTTTCAGGGCAACTGCCGCCTGAGAGACCACCTCGGTGGTGCTTGGCGCGGGCGCGGTGGCCTGCATTTCAGGAAATGACTGAATTCTCTATCTCAGTGGAGGAGTTTAGGTCGGTAGATGAGGCCGTTGAGTTCTTCTTCGGCAACCTCATCGCCGTGGGCCTGACTACTATTCCTAGGACGTCTGGCCGTTTTGCACGCCGACCACTCCCATGGTGGTCGGCCGAGTGTGAGGCGGCCCTCAAACAGAAGCGTTATGCCTACATGTGCTATAAGCGCCGCCTGAACGATTTCACTGTCGCTGAATTTCGTCGTGCTAGGGCTAGGTTCCGGTATATTTCGAAGCACGCCCGCCGCTCTTCTTGGCGGGCATACGTGTCTTCACTTAACGGGAAGACCCCTTTAGCTGAGGTGTGGAAGCGAGTCAAAAGGATTCGGGGCAAGTTCTCGTAGGACCCCCCTCCCGTTCTCCAGGAGAATGGGACCGCAATCTCAGACCCCGCGTCTGTGGCGGAATCCTTATCGACCGCTTTTTCCGCATTCTCTAGCCGTGATGCTGCTCCGCCAGCATTCAATGCACGTCGTGATGTCGCGGAAGGCCGCCGGCTGGACTTTACCTCCAGTGGCGGAGAACCCTTCAACGACAAGTTTATTGTGAGTGAGTTGCGTTCCGCTCTCGCTTCGTGCGCGTACACCGCCCATGGTCCGGACGATGTCCCGTACGCCATGCTTCGACACCTGGGTGAGCGAGGCATGGCCTTTCTGTTAGATCTGTTCAACAGGATCTGGGTGGAAGGTCTTCTCCCAGACTCCTGGCGAATCGCTATTGTGCTCGCCTTTCGCAAACCGGGGAGAGATTACTCTACTCCGACCGGTTTCCGCCCAATCTCTCTAACCTCTTGCGTGTGCAAGTTGATGGAGAAATTGGTAAACGTTAGATTAGCTTTTTTCCTGGACAGCGGAGGCCATCTGTCTTCCGCACAGTGCGGCTTCCGCAAGTTCCACTCCACGTCGGATGCTCTGCTCCGACTGGAAAATGCCGTCTGCGAGGCTTTCCTTCGTAGACAGCACTACGCCACGGTGTTTTTCGATCTGGAGAAGGCCTATGATACCGCATGGCGATACGGTATCATGGAGACTCTCTACACGATGGGGGCGAGGGGACGCCTCCCAATGTTTATATCTGAATTTTTGCGAGATCGTCGATTCCGCGTACGGGTAGGGGGAGCTCTCTCCGGCCCAAAGGAGCAGGAAGAGGGTGTCCCGCAGGGAAGTGTCCTCAGTGTCACACTCTTTGCCCTGAGCATCAACGGCATCACCTTGGTGCGTCCGGAAGATGTTCTCGCTACGCTCTACGTGGACGACCTTTCGATCTCTTTTGGCGCGGCCAAGATGCCAACTCTGGAGCGTCGACTCCAACAGGCATTGAACCGCGTCTCTCGCTATGCCGAAGCGCACAGGTTTCGGTTTTCTTTGGCCAAGACTAAGGTGGTGCACTTCTGCCGCCATCCACGGCTTCACCCCGACCCAGATTTGTTTCTTAATGGGGTGCGCCTGGATGTGGTTGAGTCGCACCGTTTCCTTGGTCTTGTATTCGACCGACGCCTCACCTGGGAGGCTCATATTCGCAGCCTTAGGGTCTCTTGTACCCGCGCCATGGACATTCTCCGTTCCGTGACGTTCAGCGCTTGGGGCGCTGATAGGGCTACCGCCTTACTTTTTTATCGATCCTTTGTTCGCTCGAAGCTCGACTACGGATGCGAGTTTTATGCATCCGCAGCCGAGCGTTTATTGCGGAAGGTGGATTCGATCCACCACACCGGCCTTCGCCTTGCGACCGGTGCCTTCCGCACTACCCCCATTGAGAGCCTGTTGGTCGATGCTGGGGAGATGCCACTCGCTCTGCGCCGCGTGCAGTGCATCACTCGCCTGTACGCGCGAGCCCGGCGCCTCCCTCAGTCGCCAACAGCTCTCACTGCATCCGCAGCTTATCTCGATGGTGCCTATGCCGCCGAGAGACGCCAGTCATACCCTAAGCCCTTTGGGTTTAGGGCCAGGAAACTCCTTCGAGAGCTAGATATAGCTCTCGGGCCGGTGGCGCCCCTGGTTCTGCCCAGGACGCCACCCTGGAGGGTACCACATTTGGCTATTTGTCGCCACGCCTCTGCTTCCAAAGCTTGTACTGCGCCGGGAGTATTGCGTTCGACCTTTTTGGAGCACACATCGTGTCACGCTGGAACCGTGCCAGTGTATACGGATGGCTCCAAGTCCCAAGAGGGGGTCGGCTTCCACGCCGTATCCCCTCTGTTTGAAGTCAGCGGGGCTCTACCAGGCGCTGCGTCTGTCTTCACGGCTGAGCTGGTGGCAATACACCACTCGCTACGGGAGATTACGCGACGTGCCCGGTTCGGAGACCGGATTGTGATCTATAGCGACTCACAAAGCGCCCTGAGTGCTCTCGGGGCATTGGAATCTCCGCATCCCCTGGTTCGCGATATCCGTGACGCCACGGTTTTGGCGAGCCGGGCAGATGTCGAGATTATCTTCTGCTGGGTTCCTGAACATGTGGGAATTGCGGGGAATGAGCGCGCCGATGAGGGCGCCAAAGAGTCCGCGAGGACTCTGCGACTGGACCAGCGTCTCGCTCTTCCTCACACCGACTACATGGCAGGAATACGGGCAGCTCTTCGGACTGCTTGGCAAAGAAGATGGGAGACGGTCGAAGGGAACTTAAAGTTGCGTGCCATTGCGCCGCGACTGTTCCCATGGACCTATCCCCCAATGCCGCGGCGGCTTCAGGTTGCTTTCTGTCGTCTCCGAATCGGACACACTCGTGTGACGCATCGCTATCTGGTGGAGCGCTCGCCTGCGCCCTATTGCAACGACTGCGTCGTTCCCCAGACTGTTCGGCACATTCTTGTCGAATGTCCCAGTCTGGGTGATCTTCGCGCACGACACCTGTCCCGGTACCGGGATGGGCGAGGTCGCTACCGCCTGTCCCTTGTACTCTGGACGAGTGCGTGCACTTTGACTGGTGGACTTGCTAACTTTTTGGGGGAGGCCGGCCTTCTCCCTTTTTTTTAACCAGGCCTTATTTTTGTTGTTGTTGTTTTTGTTGTTGTTTTTGTTATTGTTTTGTTATTGTTATTTCTTTTTTGTTGTTCCCTGTTCCATTTTTTGAAATAGCCTAGAACTAGGCTGTTTGTTTACGGCGACTTATGCCTAAGTCGGCAGTCGCCAGATAGCCCCTTAAATAAAAAATAAAAAAAATCTTTTGGCGCGTCCCAGATGCCAACTTGGAGCGTCGACTCCAACAGGCATTGAACCGCTTCTCTCGCTATGCCGAAGCGCACAGGTTTCGGTTTTCTTTGGCCAAGACTAAGGTGGTGCACTTCTGCCGCCATATACGCCTTCACCCCGACCCAGATTTGTTTCTTAAAGGGGTGCGCCTGGATGTGGTTGAGTCGCTCTGTTTCCTTCTTGGTCTTGTATTCGACCGACGCATCACCTGGGAGGCTCATATTCGCAGCCTTAGGGTCTTTTGTACCCGCGCCATGGACATTCTCCGTTCCGTGACGTTCAGCGCTTGGGGCGCTGATAGGGCTACTGCCTTATTTTTTTATCGATCCTTTGTTCGCTCGAAGCTCGACTACAGATGCGAGTTTTATGCATCCGCAGCCGAGCGTTTATTGCGGAAGGTGGATTCGATCCACCACACCGGCCTTCGCCTTGCGACCGGTGCCTTCCGCACTTTCCCCATTGAGAGCCTGTTGGTCGATGCTGGGGAGATGCCACTCGCTCTGCGCTGCGTGCAGTGCATCACTCGCCTGTACATACGAGCCCAGCGCCTCCCTCAGTCACCAACAGCTTTCACTGCATTCGCAGCTGATCTCGATGGTGCCTATGCCACCGAGAGACGCCAGTTATACCCTAAGCTTTATACCCGGCTTTAGGGCCTGGGAAACTCCTTGAGAGCTAGATATAGCTCTTGGGCAGGTGGCGCCCCTGGTTCTCCCCAGGACGCCATTCTAGAGGGTACCACATTTGGCTATTTGTCACCACGTCTCTGCTCCCAAAGCTTGTACTGCGCCGGGAGTATTGCGTTCGACCTTTTTGGAGCACACATCGTGTCACGCTGCTACCGTGCCAGTGTATACGAATGGTTCCAAGTCCCAAGAGGGGGTCGGCTTCCACGCCGTATCCCCTCTGTTTGAAGTCAGTGGGGCTTTACTAGGCGCTGCGTCTGTCTTCACGGCCGAGCTGGTGGCAATACACCACTCGGTACGGGAGATTACGCGACGTGCCCGGTTCAGAGACCGGATTATGATCTATATCGACTCACAAAGCGCGCTGAGTGCTCTCGGGGTATTGGAATCTCCGCATCCCCTGGTTTGCGTAATCCGTGACGCCACGGTTTTGGCGATCCGGGCAGATGTCGAGATTATCTTCTGCTGGGTTCCTGGACATATAGGAATTGCGGGGAATGAGCGCGCCGATGAAGGCGCCAAATAGTCCACGAGGACTCTGCGACCGGCAAAGCGTTTTGCTCTTCCTCACACTGACTACATGGCAGGAACATGGGCAGCTCTTCGGACTGCTTGGCAAAGAAGATGGGAAACGGTCGAAGGGAACTTAAAGTTGCGTGTCATTGCGCCACGACTGTTCCCATGGACCTATCCTCCAATGCCGCGGCAGCTTCAGGTTGCTTTCTGTCGTCTCCGAATCGAGCACACTCCTGTGACGCATCGCTATTTCATAGAGCTCCCACCTGCGCCCTATTGCAACGACTGCGTCGTCCCCCAGACTGTTCGGCACATTCTTGTCAAATGTCCCAGTCTGGGTGATCTTCGCGCACGACACCTGTCCCGGTACCGGGATGGGCGGGGTCGCTTCCGCCTGTCCCTTGTACTCTGGACGAGTTCTTGCACTTTGACTGGTGGACTTGTTGACTTTTGGGGGAAGGCCGGCCTTCTCCCTTTCATTTAACCAGATTTAATTGTTGTCGTAGTTGTTTTTGTTGTTTTTGATATTTCTTCGTTATTGTTATTGTTATTTCTTTTTATTGTTTTTTCCTGTTCAATTTTTTAAAGTAGCCTAGAACTAGGCTGTTTGTTTACGGCGACTTATGCGTAAGTCGGCAGTCGCCAGTCGCCAGATAGCCCCTTGAAAAAAAAAATCTCTCTTTTTATATCACCCAAACCTTGCTTAAACCATGACACTAAGCTTTACTATCGTCGACTTTCTTGCTATAATCAAGAATAGATGACGAGGGATCTTGCCTCTCCTTTTTACACCTTATATTCTCCTATCAACTCTACTGACCTCACCATGGGCCTCCGCGCTTCCTCTCTCATTATCTCTTCATGCCCATGGCCCGTTTCTCTCCACATTCATCAACCATGGTAGCGAGGAACATGCCACTTGTTTCAGAGCCATTATTTTGAAAGCGAAGAAACAGAAAGAGATAAGAAATACTGGATTGGGATACCCGTGTTCGTGAAGCAAAAACCTCAAACTAATTTAGTCATATGCTATTGAGTACTACATTACTCTTCTAAAGTTAACTGACTTCTCCTACCCAGCGTAGGAGAATAAAACAGAGGGAGGCCTCAAAACTCACCCCTATACTTTTCATTAGGTTCCGTTGTAGCCTACTTCCTGAGTCAGTGCGTGCCAGTTGGTATCACTGAGGCGTGAAGGCATTCGTGCCACTGCCGCAAAGGTGTTACTCCCGCCATCGCTTGGGCCATACAAATCGCTAAGGTAGACGCGCAAGGTCTGGGTTACCCGAATTCTGTGTAGGTTGCTCCAAGGCCGGACACGATAAATCCAAATTGTATATGGCTAAGTGTGTCAATTGCGGAGAGCCGCATCACGCTTATTAGAAGCAATGTGGTGTGTATCTCTGAGAGAAGGAAATCCTGGCCGTTTAAGCAACAGATCGTCTCTCATTTCGCGAGGATAAAGACATGGTAATGGCAAGCCTAGCGTTGCCTTGGACGTCTTATGCCTCAATATTAATAAAGACACCTTCTGCTCCAGGCCCCTCCAGGCCTGTAAGCACGGTCGTTTGCGAGTCCATTGGGAACTTTTCTGTGGCTTCTGCTCACGCCGGGTGCTCGTTGTAGAGTTGGAGGCACAAATGGTTCACACCAAGCATCGGCTAAAACCATGCCTCCCCCCTCCCTCGGCTACCGTGACCGTATCCCTTAATGGGAAACGTCCACGCACCTCCACCGAGTCGTTAGACTTTCAAGAGGAAACACCATTAAAAGTGGGTGTGAGGCCGTCTTCCGTGGTTCGTTAAGCTGCCCCCCAAAAGAAGGAGAGCACCAAAGGAGCTTCCCCTCCAAAGCCCACACCATATGCTAGCTGAGTGGCTCCACGACGGTGGATCTTCAAGGGAGGGACCTCCGCCGCCGGACCCACTCCACTTGCCTAAGGTTCAAGGTGGAGGTAGGAGAAAAGGCTCGCATGGCGAGCTTAACCTCCCCGATAAGTCAGCAAAGGCGACAACGACTTCAGCCCAATTCTGCCTCCGGAATGCGTACAAACATTCCCGTGAGGGTTTTCTCTTAAATGAGGGCCATCACTTCAGAGAAATTGGCTTGGACTCCGGACCAACTATGATGAACTTTTCTCTTAGTTATCTTTATGTCAGAGACCATGCTGTTCGTGCGCTTTGCGATCCTCACGGGGAATAATGATTTTACGACTAAATCACTACAGGATGGGGCTGAGCAGGAGAATGCGTAAATTACACCTAGCTCACCCAGGTGTCGAAGCATGACGTACGGAAAATTATCCGGACCATGGGCGGTGTCCGCGCACGAAGCAAGAGCGGAGCGCAACTCACTCACAGTAAACCTGTCGTTAAAGGGTTCTCCGCCTCTGCAAGTAAAGTTCAGCTGGCGGCCTTCCGCGACATGACGACGTGCATTAAATGCTGGAAGAGTAGAATCCCGGCTAGAGAATGCGGAAAAAGCGGTCGCGAAGGATTCCCCCACGGACGTGGGGTCCGAGATTGCGGTCCCATTCTCTTGGAGAACGGGAGGGGGATCCTGCAAGAACTTGCCCTGAATCCTTTTAACACGCTTCCGCACCTCTGCTAAAGGGGTCTTCCCGTTAGGTGAAGACACGTAGGCCCGCCAAGAAGAGCGGAAGGCGTGCTTCGAAATATACCGGAACCTAACCCTAGCCCGAAGAAATTCAGCGACAGTGAAATCGTTCGGGCGGCGCTTATAGCACATGGAGGCATAACGCTTCTGTTTTAGGGCCGTCTCACACTCGGCCGACCACCATGGGAGTGGTCGGCGTGCAAAACGGCCAGACGTTCTAGGAATAGTAGTCAGGCCCGCGGCGATGAGGTTGCTGGAAAAGAACTCAACGGCCTCATCTACCGACCTAAACTCCTCGACTGAGATAGAGAATTCAGTCATTTCCTAAAATGCAGGCCACTGCGCCCGCGTTAAGCACCAACGAGGTGGGCTCTCAGGCGCAGTTGCCCTGAAAATGATATTTGAATGGGAAAATGATCACTACCATGGAGGTGATCGACCACCCCCCAATCAAAATCAGTCTGTGCACCCGAAGAGCACAAAGATAGGTCAAGGCAAGAAAATGAAGCGGTTCTCGGACAGTGATGCGTAAACTCATCAACTTTAAGGACACGTATCTCAAGCTATTGGATCAGATCAGCAAGGACTTGTACCCTAGGATTTATTGAGTAATCTACCAAGAGAGGATTCCTGCCGTTCAGATCTCCAAGCAAGAGATAGGGCCTCGGCAACTGTGCCACGACACCGCGGAATTCCCGCGAGTCGAAGTCAGCTGACAGTAGAATGTACGCAGAAATGATAGTATACCTCCTATCCAGGTGCAGCTGCAAAGCCACTGCCTGAAAGGAGGTATCTAAAGAGAAAGGAATAACGGAGACATCATGCCTGGGGGAAACTCTGCATCCCCCAGCCAAGCCATCCCGTAGTGCTGGGATTGCAAGACCCTTATACCCCGGCAGGTCGGGCAGGGGGCACGCGCCTAGCATGGTCTCCTGCAGAAAAATAGCTAACGGGGAACATGACGAGATGAGCTTTCACAGCTCCTTCCAGTTGGCCCGGAGTCCACGGCAATTCCATTGAAGGAATATGCCCTCCAGTCCTAGCTCGGAGGAGACGCGGGGGCCCTCCTCGAACAGAAGACCCTCACGAGAATGGCCGTACGCTTCCCGGAGGCAGAATCCCGGGTTCTGTTGGCCGGAAAAAGCGCTGAAGGCGCTATAGCCTTCTAGGACTTATTGAGGGAGATTGGGCTCGCCATGCAAGTCTTTTCCTTCCTCCGCCTCAAAAGCTTAGGCGGGCGTTGCGGCTTCGGAGGCGGGGCTCCTTTTTTAGAGGAACCACAGTCTCCAAGCTACTGAGCCCACCACTAGGCGTTGACGAAGGAGCCGAAGCTCCTTTGTTGCTGTCCTACTTTCGGGGGACAGCTTTAGGAACCCCGGAAGATGGCCTGGCGACCAACTTCAGTGGTGTTTTCTTCTGTGAATCTGACAACTCGGTGGAGGCGCGTGGCCGTTTCGCCTTACGGGAAACGGTCACGCTGGGGAAAGGGATGGGGGAGCCCTGGTTTTACCCGGGGCTTTGTATGAACCCTTTTTGCCGCCAGCTTAAACAGGAGAGTGCCCGGGTTGAGTAAAGCCCGCAGAAGGGCTCCGAATGGGCGTGGAATCAACCGTCCTCGTTGGCCTGGATGGGCCAGGAGCAGAGGGGGTGCCTTTCTAACTATTGAGGCATATTACGTCCCAGGCAGAGCCGGGCGCGCCAGGACCAAGTCTTTAGCCTCGCGGAATAAAAGTCGATCCTGGGCCTGAATGGCCAGGATTTCTTTCTTAAGGAGATATCCACCACATTTCTTCGAAAAAGCAGGGTGCGGCTCTCCGCAATTGACAAACCTGGCCACACACGATTTAGACCTATCGTGTGCGGCCTTGCAGCAATTTACACAGAATTCGGGTGACCCCGACTTTGCACGTCTACAAGAAAGATTCGTATGGCCTAAGCGTTAAATGTAATAGCACCGCCGCGGCCATGGCTCAAATGCCTTCACGCGGTAGCGGTACCAACCGGCACGCACCGACTCAGGGAGCTTGTCACAGTCGAACGTGACGAAGAGTGTAGGGGTGGGTCTCGAGGCCCCTTCCTGTTTTCTTATCACACGTTGGACCTTGACCGCCCCATGTTCGGCCAGCTCTAAGGTGATTTCCTCAATGGAGTAATCAACGAGTTTCCTCACATAAACTACTCCTTTCACAAAGTTCATTGTAGAGTGCGGCGTCACACTCACCGGGATCCCATGAAGTGTCCTAAGAGCACTTATCTTGGCCGCCTCAGCGGGATTTGCCGCATTTGCCAGAAGGCTCCCGTCCGAGAAATGGGTCACCTTCGGCTCTCTACCAATTTCACTAGCTTATCCTCTCCTCTGATGCATCATGTTGCCCTTGGCCGACATGGTGCCATCAGTGGATCGAATAACGAGGAAGCGTTTGAAGCTCGAAAACACCAGGTAGCCTCTGAATTAGGGGCCTCGACGTTATCGAGTCTCCGCCCCGTGCACTTTTGGTCTTAGTCAGGGGCTCCAGACCTGGTGGGGGAGAGTAGCTGGATGTGCTGATCTTGGCTTCATCGCCTACCAAAGTGGCAGCAGACCCATCCGTCCCCGTATTCCCCGCGGATGGAGACGAGCCCCGTTTCTTTTTAGTCTTTTTCTTCTTCTTTTTAGGAGATGCGGTCGGGGAATGAACCCCTTTCTCAACTCTGCCGGCAGAAGCCCCTAGGCCAGATTGACCTGCCTCAGCCTGGTCTTTCCTGGAAATGGAGAATGTCCTGGTGGTCGCAGAGGCACCGGTTGGAGGAGATCCCTCTCCTCCCTGTACCCCCTCGGAGACACCAGCCGTTTGAGGAGGACCTTGTAGATGTGCGGATTCGGGTTCGGTGCTTGGTGCTGAGCCCGGATTCCCCCCCCCCCATAGAAGGCCCTACCGTCTGAGGCTGGGTTTCCCTCAATGACCATGTCTATCACAGGAGGGGCCTTCAGTTGGCCATCCCCTCCCAGGACATCGCAGGTCCCCTTGGCAGTGTCGCCAGTCTTGTGTGGGGAGGCACAGGCCTTGATCCCGGCAAGGTTTAATATTCTAGCCAGCAGGTCTTTTGAGGGAAGCGATCGAAGGGGCCTGGCTTCCCTATCTCCCCTAAGGGGGTTTGCTTTACCGAGCCTCATCGATGGGGAGAGGTTGGCTATGGGCTTGCTGCTTGCTCCCTGGCAGTCTCCTTTGAAAGAAAAGGAGGGACTGCCGCTGGAAATAGGGAGGTGCCTGAAAGCACCTCCAAAAAACAAAATGGTGAAGTTCAGAAATAAATATAAGTATTGAAATTTTGTTAATTTTTCAAAACCGAAAGAATTACAAATGGTGATGTTCATAAAATTTATTTTTATATATCTTCTTTTATAACTATATTTAGGCAACGTGATATTTTGAAAGGGGGGAAATTTAGTTTAGAGTTCCTTTGTAAAATTATTATAATTAGCGAATTTCAGAAAATTTATAAAAATTTAACCATGGCTGCTTTTTTTTAGATTTTAAATTTTAATCTTAGTAGCGAAGCCATTGCCTTGAATTTTATATACTCGTATTCATGTAGAATAGAAGGGAAGTATATTTATTTCTCAATTCACACACAATACACTGGAAAATATCAAACCAAAAATTTTTGAAAATAATGAATGAAAGTATGGAGATGAAATTAACAGAAGTAAAAGTTAAAGAAACATATAAGATTGAGTATACAAAGGAGAGAAATTTAATGCTAATATTGGAGAATAAAGATAAATTAATCCATTTGTAGGAAAATTCCCAGTAAACGAACGGAAATGGATTGGTCGAATATTCATGGAAAGTTTTCTCTATGAATTGTTTCTTCCATAAGTGAGGAAACGAAAGAAAGACATGATTAATAAGAAATTATCCAAAATATGAGATCCATTAAATTCTCTTCCATAACAAAAGAAAATAAGGGCATATAAGTTCTTTTAACATAAGTGGCATTCACAGATTACTCATAGGCAAGATTAATATAATTCCAAACCAAGACCCAAATACATAAAATGAGAACAACCTCAGAAATCTTAATAACCGAAGCAAAATAAGTTTCACAAACTACAATATAAAACTAGTTGAACGAATGTAATTATCAACGGAGGGAATATTCATTACAACAGTGCAAAAATATAAAGGAAACAATTGATTACTATTCAATTTAAGTTAATAACATCAAAGATGTTTGTAGTTAAACAACATTGTTCTCAGCGGCCACTGTAGTGATCAGAAACCACCTTCATAGCTGCAAAATTGAAAGATTAGTCTATTGGATACATTCACCTAATTAACGTGCATGATAAGAATTTCTTAGGTATGTCTGATGGAGTGTGATGGTGGCTATTTAACAATACTATAGTACCAGCGAAGTACAAGAGTAGTTTAACTATTTCTAAAATATTTCTACTAAGTCTTAGAAATGAAAGAGGATGGACGAATTAGAGGAAGATTCGACTATGCTGACATCGACAAGCTTATTAAAAGGACGCCTTGCACATAATACAAAAATTACTACTGAATTGCACTTAACTATAGTCAAGCAGGAAGCGACATCCGTAAAGTTCTTACGAGGGAATAAAATCAGAAAAAGATTATCCGAATAGTAGAAGAGATCTATCATGAATCTGTTCATATGGTGGATACCGGACACTACAGAAAATCAGCCTCTCCATAACTGAAGAAGAACTTCCACTACTAAAGAATTTGAAAGCAAACTACACGCTTAACAACTTCGAAATAAATGACGCCGTAAGGAAGTTGGAATATTCTCACCCAGTTAAGATCAAGAAAAATATTAAGTACCTGAATAAAATTATGAAACAGTTAACTTTTTAGGGACGGATAGAAATTTTGGCCCAACTATTTGCCATTATGATTAAAAAATATTTCAAGACTAAAACAATGCCACATTTGTTTTTCTTTATTAAAAATAAGACAAGGAAAAAGAAATCCTAACCGATCAGAGTCAAATCAGAAAAGTAATAGACTTTGGAAAGTCATAATAAACAGATTGATAGAAATGTAATATGATTCAGGAAGATGAACGCTTCAGGAGTAATTATAGGAATTATAATTTTTCGAAAGCAAAGCTATTAAACAATTTTGGCAGTGAATTAAAAAAATATAAAATGCCTCTATATATGGCATTCGTAGACTATCACCAACTTTCCAATTTAGCCAACACCGATTCAATTTTTGGAGCATTAAGGAAACAAAGGGTGTCTTATATCGGCAACAGCATAGTCTAAACAAGAAACAAATATATCTTAATTGATATTTTCTTTAATTTGTTTAATTTCCCTGAAAATTGCAGAATTTTTCTTTCAATGTGCTCCTGATAGTTTCCAAGTTTAATACCCCTTCCTTGAATTAATAAGCTCTTAATATCATTCTCAATTATTATCGAATTATTATCACTACGACACCTTAGCTTTGATGCCACATATACACTGACACTTTTAATATTTTTTTATTTTAATTATAGCGAGATAGCGCATCAAAGCATTGCTTCAAGCCAATTTCAAAATAACCCAGATATAACCAACAAAGATAAGTTAAAAATATCAGTAAAATACACGAAAAAACGAGGATAAAATTCAAACATCAGAATAAAAATAAAGGGACAATTATGTCCTCCTGACTAGGCCCATATCCATAATGGTCATAAGCACTTAAGATAACATTTAAAAAATTCCAATAGCATAGAAGGGGGTTTGTCTCCCCCACAAACTCTGACACCACAACCTGCGAGCAAGAACCAACCCTCAGTACCAGGGACAACCGGTAGCGGCTCCACTTGCTGTTTGTGTGCCTCTCAGGTGAGGCATCGATACAATGAAGACCAAATAATTACTAAGCACCCCCACAACGTCAAGCTAAGACCCATTTAAGAAAAAGGTCCTTCTCAGGATGATGTCTACGACGGCGGTAGAAGTGAGTACCATTATCTTGGCCAAAGTAAATTGAAACCCTAACACTTCGACGTACAGAGATCGGTACATAGCCGGTTGGTGAAATCGTTCCTGGGTAACCCCTGAATTGAGCCAAAGGAGTTCGAAGGCCGTTTATGTAAAGCGGGGCGAGAAAGTTTTCTCGCAGCACTGAGGTTTTACCATTGACACCCACAGTAAAGAGAATGAGGCTATGAATACTTTCTTGCGGTATATCCTATTCTTACCTTATGAGCAGGTAGAGAGCCCTACCTTTCCGTACATGGAAACAACGACCTCATCAACCTCAGAAAACGAGGGAGAAGTCCCATCGACTTCAGAAAATGGAGGATCAACATGATATCGTGTCGCTATCCATAAAAGAGCATCTGACGAGAACTTACGGAAAGTACCCTATGTTAAAGTCATGTGAATCTTGCTCTCAAAGAGAAAGGCTAACTCAATATTCATCAAATTCCAATTCAACTTACACTTGCAAAAGGGTATAGAATTCAAACGCAAACCACCGAGATGGTGGTCTTTCCTTCCTGTAGAGCGGAAGGGCAGTCCTGGCTGAACATAACTCGCATGCATTTGGCAAGTTTCCACACACTTTTTCATGATGACTCTTCTAGATAAGTGAAAGCAGTTATGACCAGCAGAAAAATAGGATAGCGTGCTTTAATACTAAACAGAACTGGCCCACGCCCGGCAGAATTAATTTAGAATGAAATCGCAGTTATAAGCATATCATTTCTCTTTGGGTGGCTGTCTTACACTCGGCCGACCACCAATGAAGCGGTGGTTGTCAACATGCCAGGATAATTGAGCAAGAAGAACCAGATCAGCGGAGAAGAAGGTTTCAATAAATAAGAAATCATAGGCCTCAAAAACCGACCTAAACACTTTGATTGAGATAAAGATCGTCTTTTTTTCGAATGCAGAGCTCATTGATCGATTACATCATTTCCGATGAGGTCTCTGAATGGCGACTACACGTTAAAAGAAATTATAGTTTGGTTTGGGTAATCATCGATTGACCTTAATCTGATGTCCGTTTGTGTATCAGGAAATCACATGGATACACCAAGAAAAGAACACTTATTTGTTCTAGCGCATGTATTGCGTGATTTATTTCTATTGAGGACAGTAATCTTTATTTCTTTAAACATTTCTGTTTGGACACGGACCACGGAAATTAGCGTGTAGTGGCCTCTACAAGACTTATTTACTCTACTTAAGGGGATACGTCCTTCATTTTTTTTAACTTTATACTACGTTAGATTATCATATATGAAGGTAAAGCTCATTAAAAGCCCTTTTATTCATGCTAATGTCCTAATATACGACGTCGCTGGTTTTGAGATACAGGGGGTTCTTTCAGAATCCCCCTTGAAACCTGATATCATATAAATGGCTATAGAATTACTAGAAATTAAGCATTCGAACTCAATTCACGACCAAAAGATGCACATATGATTTAGTTATCATTTGGAATCAGTTATGTTAATATTGGACTAAAACATATATTTTTCGGACAAGGTCAACTATAGGCTTTATTCTCAGTTGGATGGGGAGGGGTGTTATGTCAATAGTGGGGGTGTTCTGAATACCATGGAATTTAGTTCAATCTATATTCGAATGATGCTAAAAATATAAATCAAGTCTTAAGCACCGGGGTTTTTTTTAGCAAATATTTAAAATCGCATGGTATAATTTTCCGTTTTGTTCACAAAGCAACTTTAAAAGTCTACGGAGAATTTCCACGAATATATAAAATTTTGCATTATCATAATTTTCACTATGTTGTATTCATGTTGCCTAAATAAAATATATATTATAAAAGTGAATAAAATTGGCAATAAAATGATATAAAAATAAATGGTGTAGTTTTGTTTGTTTTTCACAAATAACTTTAAATATCTAGGAAAACATTTTCACGAATGTATACAATTTTGCATTATCTTAATTTTTACTATGTTCTAGTCCTGTTGCTAAAAAAAAATTATACTATAAAAAGTGCATAAAATTTGCAATCAAATGATATACAAAACCAAATAATGCGAATTTTGAACTGTTGGGTTCCTGTTGGGTTTCTGCCCTCTCCGAATTGGACACTCTCGCGCGACGCACTGCCATTTGATGGAGCGATCGCCTCACCTTGTTTCCACGAATATATAAAATTTTGCCTTATCATAATTTTCACTATGTTGTATTCATGTTACCTAAATAAAATATATATTATAAAAGTGAATAAAATTGGCAATAAAATGATATAAAAATCAATGGTGTAGTTTTGTTTGTTTTTCACAAATAACTTTAAATATCTAAGAAAACATTTTCACGAATGTATACAATTTTGCATTATCTTAATTTTTACTATGTTCTAGTCATGTTGCTAAAAAAAAATTATACCATAAAAAGTGCATAAAATTTGCAATCAAATGATATACAAAACCAAATAATGCGAATTTTGAACTGTTGGGTTCCTGTTGGGTTTCTGCCCTCTCCGAATTGGACACTCTCGCGCGACGCACTGCCATTTGATGGAGCGATCGCCTCACCTTGTTTCTGACAACTGCGTTGTCCCCCAGACTGTTCTGCACATTCTTGTTGAATGTCCCAGTCTGAGTGATCTTCGCGGACGTTACATTTCCTGGTAATGGGGCGAGCTGGGTCGTTACTGCTAGTTACTTGTACTAGGGACTGTTACCTGCACACAGACTTGCGGACTATACGACTTTTTTGGAGGAGGCTAGCATCCTCAAGTTTATTTCTAATGTCTTTTTTAGGTCTCATGTTCATGCGCCGGGAGAAGGCAGGCGTACCCCCGAACCCGGAGCTCGCTTCCTTTTTTTCCTTTTTGATTTGTTTTCTTTGTGTCTTTGTTATTTTTACCTTTGTCCTTTTTTATCGATGTTATTTCTTATTCATATATTGTTATTTATTTTTTTTATATAGCCTAGCAGTAAACCTGTGGTGAGTACGGGGTCACTTATGCACCAAAGTAGGCAGTCGCCAGATGGGCCCCTAAAAAATAAAAAAATGCTTGCCCTCAAGGTTACTTTAAGTGTCCTCCTATAGCGTACATATTTATATACATACATCTCTATATACCTACATACATACTAACAAACAGACTTTTGTAAATATATATGAGATTAAAGTAAATTTTGCGCGCGATGGTGGGGAAGCGTTCAACTGTTACAGGGCTGCTGATAAGTATTGGAAAATTGATGTCTCATAATGTCTACTTGCTGTGTTGTGCTTTTCTCCGTGAGTGCTTCGTTTGCTAAACTTTATAGTGCCGAGGACTTTCCTCTCTCTCTCTCTCTCTCTGTCTGCATGAATGTAAGGAATTTGTTTTGTGTGCGTAATTGAAAGACTAATTTAGCCTACACCTTGAGCCTAATCACCTCTAGCAGGAATGCAGAGATTGATGTCTATCAATTTAAGAGTCCAGTCATTTTTTGTATTCGAAAAACCTTTTAAATTGCTTTTACGCAATTAAGTCTATCTTAAACTTATGAAACAAATGAAGTGATTTGTGGGAGATATAAAAAGAAACAGAAGTAAATCATTAAATTAAAAATTTGTACTTATTTCCGTTAGAATGGATCTTTCTAGTCAAATTACTTTATTCACGATCAAAATGGGTTCAAGATTTAACTTTAAATTGGGACGGGAAAATATAAATATTACGAATAAAGTGACTCTTTCAAATCTGTCCTCGTGGAAGGAATTGGAAGCAACTTTAGGAGGAAACTAATTAGAATATATTTTTTAGCGAAATATAAACCTCGATAAAATGTGTTAATGATGCATATTCAAGAGGTAGAGAATAAAAGTTTGATTAAAAACAATAGAGACTTTAGTTCAAATCCACTTCAATTTTCTTTTTACAAAATAATTAAATTAAGAGCCGTATTTTTCATAAAATAGCTTTGTTTAATTTACAGGAGCTAAGACCAGTTGGGTTTGCAACTTTATATATATATTATCTCTTTGTACATAGGAAAGAGGAAAAGATTTTATCTTTTAAATGTTCCCTTTTCTAGGATTCTTTTTAATGGAAGGCAAACAGCTGTGAGTTCATTTAAAACTGTAAGATTATTAATATTTGTAACTGAAGTTCAAACCCTAGATTTAAATATATTTACATTGTAAATGTAAATATCTTTGCATTATGAAAATTAAATTTTCTTTAATCACCTTTTTTGCATTCATTGAATAAATTGGAATAAATATCATAAAAACTAATGTTTCCTCACACATGCTTAAGGTATAAAGAGATATAAAGATAAGTTTTATCATAAATGATTGCGATATAAAAAAGTATTCTATGATCACAGAATACTTGATGTATAATGAGGTATAATCACATGTTTTCTTATGCTTAAAGTATAAAGAGGTATGCAGTTTGACGTTTTGTTAATTCATGGTTGAGGTAAAGGATGGTATAAATTTAAGCTTATCACTTGCATGGTTGAAGTACAGCGATATAACGATTAAAATCCCCCTCCCCCGAGTCCCTCAGTTATAAAGAGGTATAAATACAAATGTTTTCTCATACATCATTGGGGTATATATAAACTATATTATAAAAGCAAGGTTTCTCAAAAATGCTTTGGATATAAAAAGATATAGTGACTAAAGTTTCCTCAAAAATGCTTTAGGTATAAAGAGGGACGTTCTCCAATAAATGCTTAAGCTATATAAAAGTTATAATTCCTTATGCTTTATCATGCATGATTAAGGTATAGAGACTAATGGTGTCTCATGCATCATTGATGTATATAGATTGAGGCTTAAGTATGAATGCTTGAAGTATTAATTTTATGTAAATACTACTGTTTTTTATGCTTAATTGGCGAATAAAACCTATAAAGGCTATTGTTTTCAAATAACTAATTGTGGTAAAAGGAATAATGATTTATTATTGCTGCTAGATGCAAATAGACATCCAAATTTAATGTGGAGACGTATAATAGCCAGCTTTTTACGGTGGATTATAGTTTATGGTAGATGATTGGTAGTTTGTCTGTTGCCTGCCGATTCTTATAACATTACTCTAAAAAGTAACATTGAGTATAACTGATATATATAAATTATATCACAATTTTTTACCTCAATCTTATATTCTCTCGTGCTTTATTTGAGTGATCTCGAGTGGATATTAGGGCTTGGCAATTCTGCTCTTTTTCCGAATACTTTATTTGTAAAGAGTAATGTTTTGTCCTGAATGTTTGAGATATAAAGAGTAAAGTTTTTTCCTGGTTGCTTGAGGTATAAAGAGTAAAGATTTCTCGTCAATCCTTGAGGTATAAATAGGAAAGTTGGCCCATGAATACTTGGGTATGAAGAGAAATGTCTTCTCTTGAATGTTTAAGGTATAAAGAATAATGTTTTATCATGAATGATTAAGGTATAAATAGTAAAGTTTCACAAGAATGTTTGATGTTTATAGAGCAATGTTTTCTGTTGGATGCTGAGGTAAAAAGAGTAACGTTTTATTTGAATGCTTGATTTATAAATGGCAATGTATTCTATTACATAATAATGATTGCTCCTGAATGCTTGAGGCATAAAGAGCAATATTTTCTACTGATTACTTGTGGTATAATGAGAAATGTTTTCTCTGGAATACTTGAGGTATAAAGAGTAATATTTTCTCATGAATACTTGAGTTCTAAAGATTAATCTTTTCTCCTAAATTATTTATGTATAAAGATCATTGTTTTCTCCTAAATGCTTGAGGTGTAAGTAGTAAAGATTTCCCATGAATGATTAAGATAAAAGTAGTGTTTTTATTCTGAATGATTGAGGTATAAAGTCTAATAATTTCTACTGAATAGTTCAGGTATAAAGAGTAATGTTTTCTTGAATACTTTAGGTATAAAGAGTAAGGTTTTCCCATTTATGCTTGAGTTATAAAAAGTAAAGTCTTCTTTGAATGTTTGAGATAAAAAAGTAAAGATGTCTCCTGCGTGATTGAAGTATAATAATTAAAATTTTATCATGAATACTTGAGGTATAAATAGCAAAGGTTTCTTTTGATGCTTTAAATATAAAGAATAAAGATTTCTTGTGAATGTTTGAGATAATATCTCAACATATCTCTCAGTAATTTTTCTACTTCAAAGCTTCCGGGGAAAACTTTACTCTATATTATAGAGAGTAAAGTTTTCCATTGAAGCTTTTAAGTATAAAGATTAATGTTTTCTTATGAATGCGTGAGATATGAAAACTAAAGCTTTCTCCTAAATGCTTGAGGTATAAAGACTAAAGTTTTCTTTTCATTGCTTTAGGTATAAAAAGTAATGTATTCTCCTGAATGCTTTAGGTATAATAATTAATGTATCTCCCGCTTGAGTTATAAAGAGTAATGTTTTCTCCTGAATGATTGCGATAAAAAGCGGAACCTTTTCTCCTAAATACTTGAGGGAAAAGATTAATGATTTCTCTTGAATGCTTGATGTATACAGACTATGGTTTTTGCCTGAATGTTTGTGGCATAAATAGTAAAGCTTTCTCCTTCATGCTTAATGTATTAAGAATTATGTTTTGTTTTGAATGTTGTGGTATAAAGCCTAATGTTTTTCTATGAATGCTTGACATTAAAGATGAATCTATTCTCCTGAATGCTTTAGATATATAGAGTAATTTTTCTCTTAAATGCTTGATGTTTAAAGAGTAATATTTTCTTCTGAATGCTTGAGCTATTAGAGGTAAAGTTTTCTACTGAATGCTAGCGCTAATATAGAGTAGTGTTTTCTTCTTAAGGCTTGATGCATAACAGCTATAGAAGAAGTGTTTTCTCGTGATTTCTTGGGCTATAATGACTAATGTTTCTTGGAATGCTTTAGGTATAAAGATTATTGTTTTTTCCTGAATCCATGACGTAAAGAGTATGATTTTTTATTGAATTCTTGAGCTGTAAATATTAATATTTTCTCCTGAATGCTTGAGTTATAAAGAGTAATCTTTTTCCAGAATACGCGATATAAAGACTAATGTTTTTTCTTGAACGCCGGCGGTATAAAGAGTATTGTTTTCTTTTGAACGCTTGAGGTCTAAAAAGTAATATTTTCGCTTGAAAGCTTGATGTATAAACACTATTGTTTTCTCTCGAATGCTTGAGATATAAAGAGTACTTTTTTCTTGTTCATGGAGTACTTAGTTTTCCTATCGAAATTAAAACAAAATACCAGTTTGGATGATCACGTAGATAGTTTGTAAGGGGAGATCTGTAAAAATAGTGGTGAAAATACAGGATGTGAAAATGAGAGGAAGATATATAGACTCATATCTTCCTGCAGATATTGGGCCTGGGAGGATAAAGAAGGAAACGAAAGAGGGGGGAGGTCAGTAGAAAGAGAAAAGTGTAGGTTGTATGCCAAGAGAGAGGCTGAACTCTGTCCACCACCCAGCCACCAGAAATAATGAATGTACAAAAGCTGGCCGGCGACTACCCTGTGAAATTAGATGCCAGCCAAGAAAAGGGGTGGAAGAGGATTGTTAAAAGTAAGGGGCGAAAAAGGGCAAAATAGAAATGACTAGTGTATAAAACACTGGTGGACTCAATCTCCTCTGAAAGATCGGGTCCAATGAGATCTGTAGGCTGTTTCGTTCATTCAAGTATAAGGTGTAACACTCTATATGAAGCCCACTTTCTGGGGCAACTTTGAGGTATATCATTCTTTTATTATCGTCTTTTTAAACAAATAAATGATTTACTTAAAATAGAAAACCAACGCATGTATCACGACGATAGAGATTTCGGAAGAAGGTTTGAGAAAAAATGATTTATAGAAATGAGAATATTGGGGAAAATAATGAGTTGAGGAATAAGTTCTTGCGGTTTATAAAATTTATTCATTACCATTAACAATTTCAGAAAAACTTCATTTTTGATTGATAACAATATGCAATTTAATCAATAATGTATTCTCCGTTGTTATTTACGACTTCTTCCTAACGTTCAACTAGTTTTTCGATGCCTCTGCAATGAAAATCTCTGGATTTTGACTCGAAGAATTCGTCTAGCCAGGTTTTTAATTCCACATCAGTATTGAACGAAACGCCGCGCAAATTGTTGGAGAGCGATCGGAACAGATTGAAATCCCATGGAGCTAAGTCTGGCGAATATGGAAGATGCGGCAGGATTTCCAAATTTAACGTTTAGATGGCGTCTTTTGTCATATTGGCAATGTGGGGACAAACATTGTCGTGTTGCAGAAGGACTCCATAACGTCGATGAGGTCGCTTTTCACGAATAGCTTTGGCGAGTCGATACATTTGTTGAACGTAGAGTTCTGCATTGAAAATCTCGTTGTTCGCAAGGAGCTCATAAAGAATGATTCCTTCATAATCCCATCATACACACAGCATCGTCTTTCGTGGATGAAGTCCTTGCTTTAATCGCGTGAGTGGTTTTTTATTTGGGCTAAGCCATTGTTTTCGATGGTTCATGTTGACATAAACACACTACTATTCGTCGCCAGTGATGATGCGGTGACGAGCCTTGTGACAAGCAAGCAAAGCTGCGGCAATCGTGGAGCGTTGAAGTTTGTTGCTGTCACTCCTTCGAATAAAGGTGATACACTACAGTTTTCTGATCACACGCCAATTTGCTCAGCCAATTCTCTAGTCAATTGACGAGGATTTTCATGAAGAAGGTCGTTCAATCGATCTTCATCCAACTTAATGGGATGACCAGAACGTTCCTCGTCATTAAGATTGAAATAACCGTTTTTGAAACGTGACAACCACTATTGAGGTGTCCTTTCTGATAAAGCATTTTCTCCGTTCACAGCAAAAATATCGTGACGAGCTTTGGCTGCGTTTGCATTGTTCCCATCTCGATTGAAAATGAATAACAACAAGTGTCGAAAATGCGCCTTTCTTTCAACTTGACATTCCACTTTGAGGGTACAGAACAAAAATTAAATTAACACAACTTTTAAATAAACCGCAATGACTTATTACTCAACTTAAGACGTAGCCTAAGCAAAAGCCTAATAGTCTACGCTGTTAAGAGACGTAGCCTAACCTTTGCAAATTTTGCTCCCATTATATATTGTTATTTTTTAATATGTGACAAATCACGTCAACAAAACTTAAATCTACGCAAGAACTTATTGCTCAACCTAATACATGAGAAATCTATTTAGGAGACTAGCCAAGGTCACGCAACTCTCCAGAAATGACTTATACAACGTTTCATGATTCTTTGGATACGAACAAAAGAGTGATACCAGTGATACTCCTCCGATTTCAAACAGACCCAAAGCGTATTTTTATCATTGGGAGAGAAAGGTATTCATTGTAACTCACGAGGAAATTGGCACTTAACCACTTAAAATAATTGCCCTCATATGCTTGGGAATCAAATGTGGGAATTAAATAATTATTTAAATATATATTAGCACATTGAATAACTGATGTTTTTCGAAATATTCCAGATATATTGACTCGCATCATCGGCCCAAGTGTCTTTGATGAACTACAGAAAAAAAGGTAATTTTGTCATTGGAGAAAAGGTTAAAAGGTGAGCTGCAGGAACATCTACGCTGAGTAGTAAAAAAATCGTGGAAAACTTCTTGTTTTTACGTGTTGGTGTTTAGAAAACAAAATCTGTTCAAACGTGCCTTTGGTACCTCAATATCATTTGAGCGTATTTATTTAACCACTCGCCAGTGCACTGCACAGACGCATTTAAAATTTCTTTCGCTTCTGAACCACCGAAAGCAACAACTTTGAAATATGGAGAATCATCAAATTCATAATGAAAATCGACTGGAAAGGAACAAGGCAGCTCTGATGTTTCTCTGCTCTTACTTAACATAATCTTGCACCTTTTTGTTCTGCCATTGCCCTATCATACCGCTTCTCGATTGTATCTTCGATTGACCCGACGATCAATTCCATTCTCTAAGCTCTTGATCGGCATTCTTATCATCCGTCTCCTGATTCATCGTTCTTCTGTTGTTTAGTGCTCTTTAATCAGTGTTGTCGCGTTGTGATCTTAGTGCTTTTTAATGCTTTTCAATTAGTTAGCTCCTCATTCACAGGCAGTCTCACTTGTCAGTACCAAATTTCATTTGTAACTCATTGCTCATTTCGGATTCAATTTAGTTTTTTCTTATTTTATTTATGGCTTTTTGCCTGTTTATTTTGTCCTACCCACATGTTTATCAGCTTTTAGATTTAATTGCGTTAATATAAAAACGCTTTATTTCTATTTCTTAAATATTAACTTGCTTTTTCCTTTTCGCTCCATTGATTCATTTGTTGCAACGTGCTGCTATTTGTCTCCCTTCCTTATTTGACTCGGTTACTATTCCTTGACTCGCATCGTCCTGGCTAACCCTCCGCACTCCCACGCCTCGCCTCGGTGAACCTGCCCCCACACCCACCACACCCACGCCTTGCCTCGGCGAACCCTCCCCCACTTTCTATGAGTCAAGTTATGGTTAAGTTTTCCAGTTTGTTACGTTCTTCATAATTCTCGCCTTTGCTTCCTCCTTTCTCCACCAATATGTATAATAGGGACTCACTCATCTCACTCAACACTGTAAACTATCGTCTTTCGCCAGCTACATGAGCAAAGATAAAAGGGGCTGGTCTCTCCCAAACTCGCCTGACTAGGAGAGGGCCGAAAGTTTTGGCGTCCCTTAAGAACCTCTTTCGCCCTACTATTCTTCCTTTACCCAACACCTCCAAATTCTCTCTTACTCCTGTGCTCATCAGCAGGCGCTGTCGGTGTCTCTTCTGAACATTATGAGCCTGACCAATAAGTCGGAGTATGTCCATGACCTCGTTGTTCACACTGGGGTTTCCTTCCTTGGCCTTACAGAAACCTAGCTCGAGTCTGATTCTGGTTCATGCACTGCCTTGGCCACCCCTCCGGGTCATTCTTTCCTGGATGTTCCTCGGAACCACTGCGGAGGAGGAGTTACACTGATTTCCAACTCATTGTTCTCCCTGAATCGTCTCCCTTTCCCCCTCTATCCTCATTTGATGCTCTCATTGCTGTATCACGTGCTGTGCCCGCTCTGACTATTGTCCTTTACCGCCCTCCCAGTTCGTCTCAGGCTTTATTTCTTGAGGAGTTTAGTAACCTTCTCTCCGACCTATCTTCTACTGGTTCTCTCCTTATTCTCGGTGACTTCAATCTTCCTAGCCACAATGAGACTTTTCGTGCATTCCTTGACATCATCGATCTCTTCTCTCTTACACAACATGTGTCATCCCCAACACATATACATGGTGATACCCTAGACTTAGTCATCTCGAACCTCCATAACCCTCATCTAACAGTAACTGAGTTTTCTAATACGATTTCCGACCACTTCTTGGTCAATTTCAAATTCTATATTCCTACCACCTACCTCCTCGCTCGTCCCGAGATCCTACTTCTTTACGGCGACTATCGTCAATTGATACTACTTCCCTCTATAACGAGATTGTCTCTGCCTTACCTCTGATTGATACTACTGCTTTACTTGAACAAACCTTAAACTCTCTGCACAATCATTACTCGCCTGCCTTGACACGTACTCCCTCCTTATCACTCCTTCTTCAAACCACCATCGCCGCGCCCCTTCTCATCATGGAACTCCTTCGTTCAAGAAGGTCCTTACGTGCTCATGAACGAGCCCTTCATAGAGCACTCTCCCGTGAGCAGGATACGACCTCAGTCTCACTTGTCTATCGCCTTGCTACTTCGACTTACTTTTCCAAATTAAAATCAGCGCGCGAAGCTAATTCACATAAACTTTTATCTGAGAGCAAGAATGACCCTCGGACTATCTTTCGTTTCCTCTCTCGTCTTTCCTCACTTAGCTCCATTTCCCCCACCTCCCCACCCTTTAAACCCTCTACTCTTTCTAAACTTTTCTCTGATAAAGCTATTAACTTTCGCACCGTACTACCCCATTCGTCTGAAGAAGCCTATGCTTATCTCCCCGACCATACTCCATTGCCGCTTAACGTCCTTACTCAGGCGTCCTCTGAGGAAGTAACTACCCTGATTTCACGCTCTAACAAATCTGGATCCCCTAATGACGTCTTTCCAACCAAACTCCTCCCTCCACCAAATTGTCCCTGCTGTCCTCCCACTGATTCTTTATCTAATTAACACTTCACTTGCCAAAGGATGGTTCTCTCTCCCTTAAAACATGCCGCAATTCGTCATATCCTTAAAAAAACACACCTTTATCCTTCTAAACCATCTAGCTATCACCCAATCTCAAAGCTTCTATTCCTCTCTAAGTTCCTCGAGAGAGTGGTTATTTCTCGCCTTAATGATCATATTCTTACTGCAATATTGAGGAAATGTACCAGTCGGGTTTCAAAGCGAAGCACTCTGTTGAAACCGCTCTTCTTAATGTTTCAGACGGTTTACGTAGAGCAGCCGATAGGGGTTGTACGTTCATTCTAGGCTTCCTAGACTTCTCCTCTGCTTTCGACACCATCGATTGCACTGTCCTCCTTGATCATCTTCTTCCTTCCCTTGGTCTCTCGGGCACTGCACTTGATTGGGTCCGCTCATAGCTCTCCTCCCGCACTCAGTCGGTCGAGCTCGATAACATCTCATCCGAGCCCGCGCCCATTCATTTTGGCGGCCTCAGGGCTCAGTCCTTGGGCCCCTCCTCTTTCGCATCTATTTACTTCTTCTTGGCTCCCTTCTTAGCGATTTACGCCTGTCATTCCACCTTTATGCTGATGAAAGTCAGATATACTTTTCCTCATCCCGTGTCCTTCTATCAATCAATTACCAAACTCCTTTCAGCCTACACTTCCATAAATGAGTGGCTGTCTGCCAACTTTCTCAAAAATCACGATTAAACTAAATTTCTCTTGTTGGTACCGTTTCGATGGTGTAGAAATCTGAAGCTCTCCTTCCCTCCCTTAACCTTATGGAAACCAATGTCGCCTTCTCTGATACCGTCAGGAATGTTGGTGTTATTTTCGACGAGCACCCCTCGTTTAAACTGCACATCCATCGTATCTGTAAGTCTTCCCTCGGTTTCCTCCGCAACTTCTCACGTGTTCGACCCCACTTTGATCGACGGAGCCTTGAGACTGTTATTCATGCCTTCGTCACCTCACGCTTAGACTACTGCAATTCTCTTCTAGTGAATTTCCCTTCTTCGTCACTTTGCCCCCTACAACTAGTTCAAAACTATGCTGCCCGGCTCCTCCTTCGCCGCCCCCGGTTCTCTCCTTCGATGCCCCTGTTACAGGAGCTACACTGGTTACCTATTCGCTTCCGTACTCACTATAAAATTCTTCTCATCACCTACAAGACCCTAAACCTCGAGGCTCCACCTTATCTCTCGTCTGCCCTCTCCCATCGTCAAACTCCTCGAGCACTCTGGTCTAACCTCAGCCGCCTTCTGAACACTCCTCGTTCTGTCCTCTGCTCGATGAGTGATCGTTCCTTCTCAGTTTGTGCTTCTAAACTCTGGAATGCTCTTCCTGACGAAGTCCGATCCTCTCCCTCCATTGCTACTTTTAAAACGTCTCCTAAAGACTCATCTCTTCATAATTGCCTTCTCTCCCTTGTAAATATTTCGCCAATTAAAAAACTACCCCTCTTAGACTTTTATGCAGTTCACTTAACTTTATCTACACTACCAACTTAACCAACCTTTCCTTAGTCAAGAAAGAACAAATTTAGTTTCTTCTGTATTAATCATAGATACTCTTGCTGATGTTCGGAGACAAGAAACGTAATATCTCTCCAATACCCTATTCTTGCCCCATCTTATCCTACACTTGCCCCATCTTACCCTACTCTTGCCATGATCTTGTCTCATTTTACAATGATTTTACTCTATCTTAACCAAATCTTTTTCATCTTGCCCATCATTCACTTTTATTAATTCCATACCCTCCAGTTGAGGAGCGAAACAAATGTAATAAAAATTTTTGCGATCAAAGAGTATGGATAGTTCGTTGGAAAAAAGTACATATAATAAACACACTAAACTACTATTTTTAACAATCACAAGTTGATATAATAACATAAATCATCCTATTTCCACTCTAAACCCAAGATACCTACTGACTCACACAACTGGCTGTGACTTCATTGAAATGGTACAATACAGTGTTGTTCATTCAGTGTTACCAATTATACATACAAAGTAACCTAAGTCTTGGGAAAATAAAATTAAATAGTTGCTCGTTGTTGGTACAAAAGTAAATACATTTTCTACTAATGAAATTGGTTTTACTGACTTTTTTGTAGAAAAAAGTCAAATTTGGGAAAAATCCATAATAATTCCGACAGTACTGTAAGTCTTTCTTCACAAGAATGCGGCAAGAGAGTTTTAGATCAAAGTGTTGTCACGTTAGTAAAAAGTAGTTTGAAAGAAGATTAATGGGTGTTTGCGGTTAAAGTTTGTTCGTTTTTTAGATGTAGAACGTAAATGATAAATTCCTACTCATCAAAGAAGGAGGCATTCGCACCCCCATTTGTTTTTGCGGGTTAGCGGTGTGTAACCTAACTTGTTTAACCACTCTTATGAACGTAATAGTAAAAGCGAATTGTTTTGTGTAATGAAGAATTGCTTTGATGAAGTAACTTGAGCATTGTTTGACTTTGAAATTAAAGATTGGTGGGAAAGGTAAAGTGCGAATCAGTTGTAGTTTGGAGAGTTGAAACAAAAAAGTCGACAACTAAGTTTTCAGATTAAAAGAATGAAAGACAGAAGAGATGTTGCTCTTCAAACGTCTGGAGAATTTTTATTGATCGTTCATCTCCCAGCGGCAGCTAAGGAGGGACCATCGGCTGTCCAAGCACTGACATGTCCTTCACCACGGGCACGGCGGAGGACCCCTCCCCAGTTCCACTTAATCTTCCGGGTTTAGTTCGTCAACTGTTTCACGCTACAAAACAGAGCAATACACGTCTACACACATCCGTCTAATAGAAGGAGCCGTCCAAAATCAGAAAGCGATCTCAGTGTCACTGTCGCGGTCCATTCTAGAAGACAAGGGAGCAGTTTTAATACCCTGATCTTTCCCTATCTTACCCTGATCTTCCCCTATCTTAAACTGACCTTGCCGTAATCTTGACCCATATTTACCCGATTTTAATCCATCCTATCATGATATTGCCACTTTTGACACTTATCTTGCCTCATTTTACCCTCATCTTGTCCCATCTTGCCCTAATATTACCCTGATCTTGCCCTGTACTTTCCATGATCTTACCCTGATCCTACCGGATCTTACCCTGCTCTTGCCCCATCTTACCCTGATCTTGCCACAAATTACTCTATTTTACCGTGATCTTTACCCATCTTACTCTAATCTTACCCCTTAATCTTAGCCTGATCTGGCCCCATTTTAAGCTGGTGTTGCCACCCCCTAGCCTGATCTCGCCCCATTTGGCATCTTTCCGTTTCCAAAACTCAAAGAAGTGAGCCCGATTTAGAAACATTGTGGAAGCCGAAACTAAAAGATATGATAACCAACGAGGAATGTTGGTTTCCTTAGCGACCGGTGAAATCGATCGAAGTACCGTCTTGAGATCTGCATTGAGAGAAGTGGCAACCTTGTTGAAAAATAGCTGCTTTAAGTTTGTAATTTTGCAATTTATATATAAATTATACCCCTCGAATGACCATGTTAAGTTGTCCAATTTTGCGCAAAGTTTAGTCTTCATCTCGTTTAATCTGGGGTGGAAAAAACCTTAATTAAAGTAGAGAGGAATTATGTTACCAGCTACCGACAAAGTACTCCCCAATCCCATCCCACTCCCGCAAGGAGCTTCATGTGTAATATGGGTAACCTTGCTACAGCTGACATTTGGAAGAGTACAAGCCATCTACGCCCCCCAATAACCGCAGGACGATCTCTTTCACTCATTTTCACTTCCATCTTCACTACCTTTGTTACAGATCTCTCCTTGCAAAAGCTCTGGCGGAGTTACCCCAGTTGGCCTCACTTCCTATCTTTAATTAAGTAGCATGGTAACTAGGAACCATCCTTGGAAAAGAGGTTTATATTTAGGAGAGTTGCGTGTTCCTATAGTTCCTAATAATTTAGTCTAATTTGGAGTGTGAAAGTATCCACGTTCCTTATCACTTGGAACAGGGTGCCAATATGCCTTTGTGGCAGAACAGCTTGGTGTTCGGGAGAGATCCGTGCCCCTTCAGTTTCTGAAGACTTAGTCTTAATTTCAGTTCCAAATGCTTAGCGATACCGACTCCCACCATGCAACTGATGCCAGCCATCGTTTTAGTACGGCAGGATAGACTCTTCAGAAGAGTTGTGCTCTCATTCCATTTCTAATAAACCATTATTATTTCCAGTAGCAAATGATTAATGTCATTTATGCCACCAAGAAGATAGTGAGGGGCCTTCGTCGTTGTAAGGGTTTATGCTTAGGGGACTGTGGCCGCGTGGGAAACCGGTTATTCACTTGCTTTTCTTATGCCTTTCCTAATAAATGTAAAGTTGTGATATAAGTATTTCTCTATTTTACATTGATTTACTATTATTACATGGCATATTACCTCATAATTTAATGTGTGTGCTTAATTTCAGGATTTAATAGCTACAAGGAGCGGTCAATAAGTTTTGCAATTCGGATATAAGGAAACGAGATATGAGGAAAAGTGTTTTATTATTTTTCAATATAACTACCTTCGACTTTAATGCACTTGCGCCACTGGTCTCTGAGGCTTCGAATTCCCGCCACCCAAAAATCTCCCGACTGCTGTTCAATCCACTCCTGGACGGCGAGCTGGACATCTTCATCGTCCCCAAACCGGCATCCACGCAATGCAGCCTTGAGCTGGCGGAATAAAAAGTAGTTGCTAGGGGCCAAATCTGGACTGTAGTGGGGATGGTTGAGCTCCTTGAATCCGCACTCGCGCAGGGCAGCTTGTGCAACTCTGGCCTTGTGGACTTTGACGACGTTGAAGTTGATCATCGGACATGAGATTTCTAGGGACCCAACGGGCAGAGACCTTGGTTATGGCCAAATTGTCGTAGATGATGTTGATAACACTTCCATGTGATATTCCAAGTTCTCGCTCGATTTCTTCGACCTTCACCCGTCGATTTTCGAGGATCATCCTCTCCACACGGGCCACATTGTCCTCGTTGGTCACGTCTGACGGGCGTCCTGGACGAAGATCAACTTCAAGGGACTCACGACCATGGCAGAAATCCCTATTCCAGCTAGCATTGGTTGCATAGGAAGGGGCGGTGTCGGTGTACACTGCAACCATGCGTTCTTGGATCTCTTTTGCATTCTTGCCTTCCTTGGTCAAAAATTTGATCAGTGCGCGGTGCTCAACCTTCTCCATTGTTGAAAAATTTGTGATTGACGATTAGTGATCAGCTACTGCTTCTTAACGTCCCCACAAACAGCCATCCCCCTTCCTCTGTTTGCCCTACCAATTCGCAAAACTTAATGACCACCCCTCGTACACCGAGCACCAAGTTTTTTGGGTTCCTTACTGGGCCCACCTATCTTGCAATTCGGGTGCTACAGGTCTAATTTCCTTGCACTCTGGTTGTTACAGATTTATGTAAATTCAGGAATGTCTATTTTCATTCATAATAGCCAATCGAAGGCGAATTTTGATCAACAGGATAAAAAAGAAATGGCAAAAACGCCCTTCACTTTGAGATTCAGTCATAGTTTTTTATAGTGTTTTTGGTAAATAGGTTGGAATCTTTCAAGAAAAGCGGTCACAACTGAACATTTCCATAGTGGACCTAAGATTGCCTATTTGAAAAAAATGGATTCCAATTTATGCACATTTGAAGAAAAGAGGTCACAGGGCAGGAAATGTTAAATAAACAAGGTAAGCTGACCAAATCGCGTGCTCTCATTTATTCTGATTTATGACATTACGACCTTCAAAACTGTCCAAATTTATCGGACTAACCTTGGGAGGGCTTTTGCAATTATATAATTCAAAAGAGAATGTAAAACAAGATGTGGGTTTCAAATTAGGTTAGAATCGGCCTAAAAATTATGATCCTATTGCTAAAACAAAATAATTCCCGAGCTAACTTTGGGAGGACCTTCTGAATCATGCCATTCAAAAGAGAATGTAAAACAACATAAGGATTTAAGATTTCATTAGCATCTGTAGAATAGTTATAATGTTATTACCAAAACAAAAAACAAAGAAAAACGGGGACCGACCGACCGTCATGGTGAGATATAGAGTCGTACGCGACTAAAGATAAAGAATTGTATCCAGCACAGACCCTAAGATACACTCAAGGCTAGTCATGAAATGAAAGGTTGGAAGGAATTACAAGGAAATATAGAAGGGAAATAGATAAAGAATTAGTCTCCTACTCGTATTTCTGTATGATCATATTTTAAACTAATTTTTATCGATTCTAATCATAATAAACATGTAGTTCTTCGCGCCTTCAACGACATTTTAATTTTCTTTTATTTTGTAAGAAAATAACTTTTTGTGCTATTTCACTTCTACTTTTTTGTTTACTTGGGTAAAATAGCTATTTCTAGAGGTTGCTTCGTTATCTAGCTCAAATGTTGATTTATAATAAAATATTGGTCAAACCATTTAGTATTTTAAATACTTGAATAAGTTGGCTGCACAGATGCCGATCCCACAGTATAAGTAAATAGAGCTGAATGGCTTTCCTTGTAAAATCAATTTCAAAGTTAGGAATTCATTTCATCGCTCAACGGTGAACGCGTTCCAAATTACAATTTCCTTTTGGCATATATGGAAACCAGAATTGCCAAGATTTGCCAAATGAGTTCTTTCTTACAAGCGCTTCGTATATCGTAAGAATATTCTATTTCTATTAAAAATCAAAATTTCTGGCTAGGGTTTCTAGAACCTTATTCGACTTTTGTGATGCTACACTGCATTTTTTTAATCATTACAGATTAAGACGCTTAAAAACGGTTTCATGCTAACTAAGTATAATATTTAAACTATCTGCATTCCCTTAACTCTTACATGTTAACTTGCACCTGTTATATATTTGATTACTCTATCCAAGTATTTATGCAAGTTCTTACAGTAACATTAATATTATGTCCTTGCCATCATAATCCATTCCCTAAGGTCTTCTTTTTATTCTCTCTCTTGCTAATAATAATAAATATAAATATAATTAATATGGCATTGGTAATAATATTTAAAAATAATACCTGAAAATAAAATTAAGTTTCGTGGAAATACATCGATTACGCAATAACCATCACAATCTATCATGCGCTATTTGAGTCGTATCGGCTAAGTCATTTTCCCGACCGCAACCTTTGATGGCAACTCATATGAGCCTTTGTCGCAAAGCAATTCCTCAGCACTCGAACAAATCCCCAAATCTGTTTCGAAGCCTTTCATATAGGGTATTATTTGACTCTATTTTTCTTCATTCCTCCACTTCAGATTCTTTGTGCCTCATATTTGCATCGGTGGATAGCAAATTTTCCGTGTGCTGAGCGTGTTATAATGGCGTTGTTGAACCTAATCATGCAAATAATGTAAAAATAGACGACTCAAAGATTCCAATTAAGATTAGTGAAAAAAGTGGGTTATCAGGAATAAAAATGACCCTTTCGTAATTAAAAAAAGGTCTATATATTGAGTTATATTACATAGCAGTGTCGCAAAAAACACCTGGTTATTAGTCGAAGACTGTAAGGAAGAGGAAGGTTTGTTTAATTTGATACAGATTTATTTTTCGGATTGACCATTTTATCCTTATGTTGTCATATGCACTATATATTTTCACTATTTCATTAACGTTACCCCGTTAATTAATGAGCCACTCTTCATTTATTTTCTGCTGAAGATCCACTCATAGGTTTAAACTTAGTTTTAAGTGAGTAAAAAATATCGGCATAATCCAAATTGTCCTTCTGTTATAATTCTATATACTTCACCCCCTCATTCTATACACCCCATATGAGTCTCTTCTTTATCCTAGCTTCATCCTCGGTGCTAACGACGAAGCCTAGTTGCTGTAATGTTTTACAATGGTTTGGTTAGTAGGTATCATTAAACAAAAATGTTGTGCGTTTTTAAACCAACAAAGGGAAAAGGAAAATTCCAAGGACGTTTTCTTACTTAATACCAAATAGTTTCAATCTGTTTTAGAGATCTATTCCCGACAAAATAAAAGTTTATAATCCCTGTTGAATACCACTCTTCAGACTTTGGAGCCCCAAAATCTTGAACTTTCTCTTCTAGTCTGTCCTTATCAAAGAATTTTTCCTCGTCCAATCTATTTGCCTAAAGAAATAAGAAGTGAAGTATACGCCGCACAACTGGGGAGAGTTCAAGGTGAACTTATCCGAGGCCATCCAGCGCTGGTCAACCACTTAAGAGATTTGCACTTCTGCAAAAAATGCACGACCACACATCGTACGCGTTGTGCGAGATACACTGATTAGGCTATGTGTGGGAAGTACTATTTCATTTGCAATACTTTCGTGACATGTTTTCATCGGATTTACCACATTTCTTTGTCTTTAGACATTCAGGTTTGTAATGAAAGATTCCTTGATAAGGACGTACTGGAAGAGAGACTTAAAGGGTCGTTCGATTTATCGAATAAGGAATTTTATCCAGGAGGCATGGTTAGACTTTTAATTTGTTGGAAAAAGATATAAGGTGAGTATGGCGGATGAGATAGCAGCTCGTAACCGAGACAACTCAGTGTATCTCTCATAATGAGTGCAATGTCTGGTTGTGCATTCTCTTGCAGAAACGCACATTTTAAGCGTTTGACAAAGGCTGGATGCTTTTCGATAAATTAGCTTTAAACTACTGGCAGTTGTGCAGCGTATACTTAAGTTGTTTTTAGTTTTTTTTTGCTTTAGGCAATTAAATTGACAAGGAAAGATTCTTCAATAAGAATGCACTAGAAGAGAGATCAGCAGTATTTTACTTCAAAGCCTAAGAATTTTGTTGGGAGAAAATATCTGAAACGGATAGAAACTATTTTGCATCAAGTAATCAAAATAGTTCGTCAATTTTCTCCTCTTTTATTGGTTTAAATAACTTACGAAATTTTTCGTTACCAGATAATTTGAATAGCCCATTGAGAATATGCGTTCTTCTTTTCAGGTTTTTGAATTGGTACCAGATGATCCATTTGAGGACATTACTCATGTCCAGTCCAATATAAGCATTCTTTCAGCCTGATACTGCAAAAACTCTTATAATGAAGGTCGCTTTTAATATTTTGTCCCAATGTTCTCTATTTTTCACTTCTTGATTTTTCACGAAACACTGTGCTACTAGGGTAGAATTAGTTTTACCAGGTTTCTCGAGTCCCTTCCTCCTTACCAAGCTAATCTTCGCTGCCCCATTGCTAATTCTTTCCCTTACATAAATTAAATTATCACGCGAAGTAATGTCCAGTTTCTGTTTATATAGTATGAGCTAAAGGGTATTCATTATGTCACTTTCAAGTTTATGTAACTTCCTCGATTAGCTCTCTTATTCATTAATTACAATGTCCAACAATGATTTTGCTACAGAAATAAGAAAGTAGTTTTCTATTATATTTTTTTCCTTTGATTACGAAAATGACCTTTATTTTTGATGAAATGACTTCAGTTTTTTGTAATCTGCACATTTAATTTTTTATTAATATTAGATTATTCAGTATATAGAGGTATGAAATATTTGTTATTATTTTTATTTTATTTGACAAAAAGTACAAAGATAAGTTGAAACAAAAAGCTTATTCATCAAAAGAAATTAATAAGTCCTTTTAATACATTTCAGAGTGTGGTATTATAAAAATATATTTAAAAAATAATGAAGATTTAAGATTTTTTCAAAATTGCTGAAATCTATACAATAGTCATATATTTTTAGAATATTTAGGCTTCTTTTTATGTACAACATCTTGTATGTCTCTGTGAAGGGTCCAGCAGAAGTCAGCAAGCATTGCAGGACTCCATTTATATTTATAACGATTTTCTATAGTAGCAAAATCTTGGTGGAATCTTTCACCACGCTCATCGCTGACGTCTGATGGATTCTCTGGAAAGAAAGACAGATGGGAATGCAAAAAATGCCCCTCTAGTGACCTACTACATCCCAACTCATTATAAGACCTAATCAAATTCTGAACAAGAATGTGGAAATTTTCTGATTTGGGACTTCCAAGGAGACCATTACATATACCTTTAAAACTATGCCAGGCCTCAAATTCTGGCTTGCTCAATTTTGCCTCAAACTCACGATCTACCAAAGTTGTCGGATCTGAGACCCAACAAAGATTCCTTCTTTAATTTTAGCATCACTAATCTCAGGAAATTTTGTTTTTAAATATAAGAAGGATGGATGGTCATGCTTTAAGGCTTTCACAAATTGTTTCATTAAACATAATTTTATGTGAAGTGGTGGCAAAATTATGTTTTCCTTAGGAACCAATGGTCCAAGTATGACATTATGACAACCTGCTTTTGTCTCTTTTCTTAAAGGCTCTAAGCGTATGTAATGTTCTCCCCGAGCTCTACTGTCCTACTGACACAAAAAAAGACATAAACTTTGTGTAGCCTGACTGCAACTATTTAAAATGGCTTCTACCTTAAGGTCAGCACAAATCACTGTATTTAGTGCTTTTTAAAATGAAATCTAAATTCTCATCATTTTCTTTTAAAACAACAGAGTGAGCTACTGATATCGATAGTAGTTTTGTTCCATTATGCAGAAGCACGGCTTTGCTACTATATAAAGATTTTTTTTTTTTTTTTTTTTTTTTTTTAAAGGGGCTATCTGGCGACTACTATATAAAGAAGCGTCAATCAAAAGTCTCCATTGACTGGGTTGATAATGTATATTTAATTCTTCAAAGAGACGTGGAATATTATTACAGTAGCATAAATTGTTGTCAAATTAAAATTTGTCTTGCAAATTGTTTGATCGATTGCGAAACTTAGTAATTCGAACATCTTTTGCTACTAATTTTTTTTCTTTTAGTTTCGAGGCCAGTAATTCACTCTGTTGCTTTGTTAAGTTTAGATCTCTTACAAGATCATCTAGATCAAGTTGTGAGAAAGGTTTTAGAGTAGTATCAACAGTTTCAGGAATATAAATTTTAGTTTCTGGTTAACATCGTTCCATATCTGATTCATCAGAGTTAGACGAAACAATTTCTGCAAGTTGTTCAGATACTGGAATGTCTTTTGAGTGAGCTATAGGATGAATAGCAGGTCTGAGGTTGGGATATACCCCAGCTGAAGCGCACTTCGTTGTTTTACCTAAGATTATTGAAATTATATTCATAAAATTTAAAGTTATGTACATATGTGTGATTACAATAAAGTGGTTCTTAACTTAATTAATTTTATATTTTAAAAAAATAATATTACAGTATACCACTTCAAAATATGTACAGTGCACAATAAACAATTACTTACTTTGTATGTATACTAACAGAAATAGCAGTCAGTGGCATGATCTTTGGGCTCTCGCCATACCATTGGAACACAAAATTGAAGGCTTTTTATTTTTTCTTTAGACCATTTTGATAAAAAAATCAAGCATGTCGTACAACAGATAAAATTAGTCGCCAATTTTACATCCAAAGTACAAATTATATAGTTTTTTCACTAGAGAAGTAATTTTTCTTTGTTTTTTTTAAATGTTACTGAACCACATATGTAGCACAATTTAAATACCTGGGCTATTTTTAAACTGTCCTCTTGGCATTTTAATTAAAATTGTCGCTTTTATTTAAAATTTTATTTCGTTAAATAACCTGAAAATAATAAATAAAAGAATGAAGTTCGGTAAAATCTTCAAAATTGACAAAAATAGTAATTGGCTACCTACAAAAAACGAGTCATGTCGATAAAACTGACTTCCATTTTTTAAATGTTATTTAAAAATGTTATTCTAATCTTTGTAGTTGACAAAAAGTTAAATTTTGTTAGAAAGTGTTAGCTTTGAAATTAGAAATCCTACTTCTTCAAATGACACCTAAGTTCTACTGACAATGTAGCAAATATTGATCCTTTGGCTGCAAGCTGCGTTGTTAATTGCTTTTACAATAAATGCCTGTCTTTCGTACGAATGTATATCCCCATTTGAATGAGTTCTTATCAACGTTGAGACGTAAGTGCTTTCAGCAAGTAATATTGGTTTCATCATGGAGCGGTGATCGATTTATATTAATAATTCACATAATAAACCCATTTTGTGTTTGGCGAATAAAAAAATGATGGTCGATAAACTTCCTACCTTGGTTGGCCTCATGGAGAAATAATTCAATGTTACATCGTGTTGTCTATCTCAAATCTTGAACTGTCATTTAGGTTAAATCCCTGCAGATCTATTTTTATGCTACCTCAATTCTCCTGTGTAGAATTAATATCATTTTATATCTACTCACTTCCCTTTGTGAAATTTATTAGCCTTCATGGAATCGGATGGTGGAAAATGGAACGATCTATAAAACAGACATCACTCAAATCGTAAATTGAGATGCCTATTTTTAGATTTTATCCGTTTGATATTGTTTGGCTGAAACTCCCCCAAATCAAATTTAATTATAGGCTAAACTATAGAGATTACTTTAGAGATTAATGGAAAAAAAGTTAGAATCCAAACAGTTGGCCTTCATCTTACCTTCCACTTTAATTTCATCTTAATGAAGGTATTAAACGCACACAAAAAAGTTCATATTTACAGGTTTAAAAACATACACGATTCACTCTCTTCCCTTTCATAAAAGCAAGTGAGTTGCATTTAATAATAGATCCCTGTTTGTGTATATTAAATAGAAGAACGGCCCATGTAAAGAAAGTGGATTCATCTCACACTTCCAAAATAGCCGGATTGCCATAACCAGAGAAGGTTATGCCATACATTTCAGGTACTTTATGTAAATAAGAGACAAAATGAAATATGTATAAATAAGTGTTAATACAAGGAATTAGGCAAAAACAAAAGTGTTGATGCAAAATACAAAAATACAACTTTTTTATAAATCATCAAAATTGATTTATAGACACCCGAGAAATCAACTCCTTCCCCTCCCAATTATTAGCGTGGTTCAGGGTGTAGATGCTTGTATCATCTGTATGCATTTTCTATGGCTCTACATCTACAGCATTATTATGACGATTTATAATGGACTGGGATATCTTCTCTATGAAAATTAGGAGAAGTTAGTAAGTGGTGAAGTTAGAGGATGACACCCGTTTGGCAAATGTATAACAAATCCAATAAAATTCATGTAGCTAAAGCGAGAAGTCCTCCACTACTTTAGGTGCACTGTGTACTACAGGACAAAGTTAAGTAGCCAAACCTAAGATGGGCAGAGTGAGAAGGGCCTCTCTTCGCCAACGAAGTGGTATCTTGCAGAAACATTTTAAGACGAGATCTGTATAGAAAGTACTTCTCAGTGCGCATCAGGTAGGTACCTCACTTTGTAATGGAAGAACAGCACGTCCTGCCGACCTCATAGGGTGCACGGATAGAACGGACACCGAAGAAACCTCCACATTTGGGCCATTAATGATTGTCCCATTCCTCCACTGCCCGTCATAGACTACGACTTTGGCTCAGTTTCCATTAGAGTTACGCGTAGGGATGTGACCTCTCAGAGACCTGTTAACAAGACGGATCCGCCACTACATCCTGCCTACCACGATATGAGGATGCTTGGTTGGGGGTTTCCAAAGAGTACTAACAATAAAATATACTGCCCGGCCCAGTGGCATCGGTCGAGGCATGCAAGAGGCTCTACTCTACCGATCCGTTTTTGAGGTCAAAGTAGTGCCGCTGCGGGCATGAGCAGAGAATTTTAAAATAAAGCCAATGAGTGATTATATCTTCCTCAATTATCCACCTAAATTTATTCAAAAGCTTCCCCCCACCACGCCGGAAGGTTAAAAAGAGTTTCTTCTTTATTTCCTTTAAAACCGCACTTGTGTAGCACCCTTTCTTCTAAGCAGGTGTCCCCCCTTGCTGTCTCAGGAGATTTTCCAAAAATTTTCTAGCAGAGAGTGTGTTTTTTCCTCTCAAATAGCTACGGATTCGAGGCCTTTCCTCTTACTCTCTTGGGTAGAATTATCTTCGAGCAAACATAGTCCAGTGATCAGCCGCCTATACTTTATCAGGGTCCCCGTAAAGAATTTCCTAAAGGAAAGGCTATATCTCCCTCTACTCTACCTAGCGATTCGGGGGTTTCCTCATATTCCGTTTTCAACAGTTGCCTTCAGACGCCACCACTTTCAATAGGACCCTCTTTTCTCTCTCATGTGACCACAAAGATCACAGTAAGGCTGAGGATGGGCTACCTCTATTCCAGACACTTCATATGGGGGAAGCTGAACCCCATAAATCGCCTTAGAATGGTAATAAGCAACGTCCTCCTCTGTATCGTGCCTACACACCTCCTCTACTAGAGGTTTGTCACTTTTATGAACCCAGAAAGATCGCTCCTCTCGCTTCCCAATGGAGGTGGTTATGCTGGCTCTGGTGATGTTTTTGATGGGGAAGGGGCAAGTAGAGGCTCGGCTTGAGGTGGAGATAGTCCCAGAGATGCCCCCAATACAGATATTTAGGTCTTTTCTAAGTGCAAAACATGGTTCGGTGTGAAATAACACCGAATCTGGATCCGCCATTTGCTAGGTCCTCGTGAGTCGGCACAGTACCCGGAAGATTCAGAAGGAGAGGACGGATCTCCCTAATGTCTGGTGCCCCTCTTTTACCCCAAACTTTCTCCATCTCAGAGAATAATATGTCTGAATCTGGTCCGCATCCTAGCTTGGGGCCTCTTTAGGTAGGGGAAAGAGATCTCACTCCTCACCCTCCTCTCTTAAATACAAAAGAAACAAGTAAACTAGGGATTCCTACCTATCAAAGGCAATACTACAGGAGCAGACATTTTTGCAGCACTGCTCCATTGTACTACCAACATGAATCTGGACCTATTAAACGTAACAACCGCTGGAGCTCCAGCTATGGTTTGACACAGTAAAAGTGCCATGGGTCTGCTTCAGAAACACGTGGAAGGTCTCGGGAGTAAACACAATGTCATCACAGCGCACAGCATAATCCACCAAGAAGCAGTGTGCGCTTAGAACTGACATTTGAAGGAGGTGATGGGCGTAGTGGTGAGACCAGTAAACGTGATTTTGATCAGGGGATTAAACGATCGTCAGTTTTGATAACTTTTAGCGGAAGCAGAAAATCAATATAAGGATTTGATTCACTTCTGCAACGTTTGCTGGCTCAGTGGAGAGGCTATACTGAAAAGAGTATATGCACTGCGGGAAGATATAGCTGGATTGCTTAAGAGCAAAACACAGGAATGTCACAGAATTTCGCGATCCCAAATGGCTTTCAAGAGTGGCATTTCTAGATTGGAATTTTCCTTTCGGTTCGCTGCCATGCGATATTAAACTATTCGCTATTCCGTTTGATGTGGAAGTGGACAACGTACCAGAACAATTTCAAATGGATCTTATTGACATGTAATGCAATGAAGTATTAAAATAAAGATTTGACGCAAAGGATGTATCTCTATTGGATTTTTATACGAAATATTTTTTTGAACCCAGGTTGTATACAAACTTGACTGGTCATGCGATGAAAATTGCATCAGTGTTTGGTAGCACATATGAGTGTGAGCAATTATTTTCCAAGGTAAAATACACTAAAAGTAAGCTAAGGACACGAATCACGGATGATCATTTAGAAAACGTACTGTTTCTGGCTTCAAACTTCTTATTAACTGATGTTGAAAAACTTTCGAGCCAAAATCAACATCAAGCATCACACTAATAGTCTCTCTTATAAATATCAATAGTTCCATGTAAAATTTATAATGTATACGAAATAAAAATAAACATAATTTATATTTTAATGTTTTACTATTATTAACTTCATATATTTATTATTAGGTACCGAATATAATATCTAAAATTATAATAGTTTAAATTTTATAATGTAAATTATGAATGTGGCCCTCCATCACTTAATAGACTTTGAGTCTGGCCCGTAAGCTGAAAAATGGTGCTGATCTCTGCAGTAGATGATAGCATTAGCTAGTCTAATAGGTAGATAGAAGAAGGTCACACGTTTCTATAGGTCAGCTACGCCTCTGTTCTCAAAGCTTGCACAATGCCGAGAGTATTGCGTTCGACCTTTTTGTAGCACAGTTCGTGCTACGGTGATTCCGTGCCAGTGTACACGGATGGCTACACGTCCAAAGAGAGTGTCGGCTTCGACACCTCTCTTTCAAATCCGCGGTGCTTTGCTAACCGCTGCGGCTGTCTCATGGCTGAACTGGTTGCAATATATCAATTACTGCAGGAAATAACGCGTTGTGTCCGGTTCTGAGACCGGATCGTGATTTAAAGCGACTTATATCGCTCCGAGTGCTCTCGGGTCAATGCTAACTCCAGACTCTATGATTTATGGTATCCCTGACACCATGGTTGCCGGAAGCGGGGTGGAGGTTGGTATGACCTTCTTCTGGTTTCCGGGACATTTCAGAATTACGGGGAATGAAAGCGCCAAAGAGTCAGCGAAGACTGTGCCGCCTGAGAAGCGTTTTTCTCTTCTTCTCATAGGATAAATATCAGGAATGAGGTCAGCCTTCCGGGCTGCCTGGCATAGAAGGAATGAGATGGCCGATTGGAACTTTAAGTTGCATTCTATCGTGTTGGGCCTTTGCCTTAGACCTACCCCCAATGCTTCGGCGTATTCCCGTCCCTTTCTCGTCATCGAATTAGGAATACTCACGTGAAGCACCGCTATTTGGGGTCCCCTACCCCTGCACCTTACTGCGACGAGTGCATTTTTCCCAGGTTGTTTCGCACAATAATGTTTAATGTGCAAGGAGATGGGTGATTTTCGGAGACGTTATCTCTCCTACTACCAGAGCAAGCGGGATCGCTACCTCTTGTCCGTTTTGGTGGGTACATGTTCTTCGACACAGATGTGTGAACTGTACGACTTCTTGGAGGAAGTTGGCCTTCTCCATTTTATTTGACTTCTTTTGGTGTTGGGCGCATACTCCGGGGGGGGAAGCCTCCCTCTGACATGGGAGTGTGCCTTCTTATTGGTTTAGATCTACTTCTTTTGTGCTTGTTTTTTCTGTTTTTATATTCTTATAGTTTGTTAGTTTTTCCCTTTTGTTTTGCATAATGTCGCTTAATAGTAAGCTAAAATCATTTATGGCGACTTAGGCCCTCTTTGGCAGTCGCCACATGGGGGCCTAAAAAATGTAAGGAAAGTGTGGAAGCTAAAAGAATTTTTTTTTATTTAAAAAAATTATTTCCCTTTTAGCTGCAGCGAGCCGAAACTTATTGGACGAAATTATCGAAACACGCACCTAGCTTTATAGTATGTAGAAACAACAACAAAAAACAAGCCACTAAGTAATCAAAATGAAAAAAAAGGAAGAAAAAAACGAATAAATAAGTTGCACGCTCAAGGGCAACTAGAAGAAATGAAAACGTGAAAATCCTTCTTCAGGTATTGAGTCCGGGAGGTCACTTACTTGGGAGTTTCAGGAAGTTGAGGGCGCATATTCCTCCGAATATAAGCTCCATCATAGATGCCCATACGGCACCTGATTTTAAGAAGTAATGCCAACAGAAGAATAAGTGTTCTATCCATCAGCAGTAGGTTTTACCTCTCCAATCGACGACTTTGTTTACAGCAAGAGCGGCCAAATTACGTCCCACTTTCTCTGTTTGAATTTACAGCGATGTCTCGAAATTTCGTAATTGAGGTCGATATTCGTGGAAGGATTTCTTGTTGTTTTTTGGGGCCGTTTCTCATTCTCGGAGGTTACTTTGTATTGTCACCGTGTGATTGGAAGTGTTTGTGTACGCTTATGTTTTTGTTAACTTGACGTAGACACTGCACTTATATATAATTAACCCAGGGAAATAATGGATAACATTTTTACTGAGTAATTAAGTTACATATAACGCGTATCTCAAACTTAACCCCTATGCCTTAGAAAGTAACTAAATTTGTCTGGCTGCATGTATAAAATGTTGTGTTCTGTACCAATGTTTTATTTGATAATCTTAGGAATTTATGAATACATCTGCAGAACTTCATTTAAGGCACTAATTATCCCATTTAGACAGCTCTACTAAAATAAAGGCAGTCTTTAGAAGTATTATGTGAAAATATGGTCGGTTATGGCCGTGGTGTAGTTGTTTTATGATGGCCATTTCCGAGAATATCTGCAATTTAAAGCTTGATATTGCTTCCTTGCCCATGGAAGTCCGATTTAAGTGTTACCAATTTTATTACCTTATTGTAATCGTGTCTCATGTCATTAAATTAAAACAATTCCCACATGAATACACCTCTTTTAAGCCAAATATTTATAACAATTTAGATAACAGCATGAAGTGGACACAAGCCCCGAAAGTAAATTTGTAATAAGATTAACCATATTAGCAAGCAAACATATTCTAACGGTGTTTCAAAACCTTTGAAGTAACAGAAATCCTGTTGTCTAAGGATGATTTGAAGCAAAACTCGACCCTGCACAACCAATTCTGCCATATCTCGTCATCGAATTTCACACTTTCAACTGTTTATTAGAGGACACCTGGTTTACTCTTGTAGAACCTTTGGCTAGAAATAAGCCGAGTCGAAGGGTGACTTATCACGTCGAGTACAGTGAGTCAACCTTTCGTATGGTTAGTCATCAGAGGAATTCACAATTTTGGGTTAATTTTGTGATCAGTGGCATGATAGCGTCGATCTTCCCACCCTCATTCCAAATTTGCCATCCCAAGACTACATTCACCGTGATTCTAAACTTGCTAAATCCTCGGTTCATCTGATTATTCCTGACTTCTTATCCCTAGGTTTCCTCGTGCCTAAACCTTAATCTCATCTTTTCCAATTCTCATTCTTTGTATGTCACCTCTTGCATAGTGGTTCATTGGAATTACTAGCTAACTAGAAGAGCATCATATTTTTCTAACTTTGTATCCGCCAAGTTTTATGTCTCGAAGAAAGATCTCAGGTGTCTGCCAGGTCCATAGGCTCTCAACTTACTTGTCTTTCTCTCCTCTGTTCTAGGCAAATCTAGTCGCAGCGGAAAATACATCGATGCTCGGTTCGCATCCCTACTCACCACGGTCCTTCATAAGATTATATCCACTCCACTATCTTCCAGTTGACGAGTCTATTACTTTGAGGAGACTTTAAAAGACACCATAGACCAAACCTGGAGCGACTGTTGCTCAATTTTCCTGCCACTCACTCAATTATTCCTTAAAGATGAGCAGTCAATTGTATATAGGAAAGCCGGCTCTCCTACTTACATGAACCATTTCACCGACACAACTTTCTCTCGTTCATGCAAAGAAACTGTTGAACTTCTGCCAGGATGTGTTTCACTATGGTTTGGGTAGCGACTACAATCCCGTTTCCTTCTCTTTCCTATATTAGCCAAACTGTAGGAAGAGAGAGATGACGCTCCTGAAGAGATGATTGGGCCGGTTTCTCTACCAACACAGTATCCACACTTATGGTGTTTGATTTTTTGGAGGTAGATGAAGCCCTAGCCGTATTCAAATCAACAATTCTCACATCTATCGGCCTTCTATTTTCCAATCTTCTGGCACAGTCAGCCCTCGAGACGTCCCCTGGTGGTCTTCTTAGTATAATGAATCAGGATAATACTATTAATTGGAATAGTGTTAAACCTGTTATTAAATGTACAAACTACATTTCAAGAAATATTTGGAGTGTATCTCTATTAATACTTTCCCAAATTTTAATATTAGCACTGGATTGCTTAGCTTAGATCCTATCATATCTAATTATATTAAATCACAAATTAAAGTGTTTAAAGAATTTGTACCCCCTAGTTAAGGTTTTGATGCAGGTAGCCGTTTTAACCCCCCACTCCTTATTATTTAAGACATTGTCTATCCTGACTTACGTTATTCCATGAAGAGGACTTTTAGAATAAAGACGAAAGCGCTCGGAATCGTTTTTCCATTTTCCTTGTGGGTGTTATTTATCATAATTTTGACTCATGTGCAAGTTGTGAGTTTCTTTTCATATATATATATATATATATATATATATATATATATATATATATATTCACTTACTCTATAATTTAAGAAGGGGATTTTATTGAGTATTTGAATAAAAATTTCATCTTAGTTTGGTTATGAGTTATTTTTTTTATCCAAGCTATTTCTAATAATTTTTTTATAATATCTAAAAACAAAATGATAAAGTTCAGAAATAAATATAAGTATCGAAATTTTGTGAATTTATTAAAACCCAAAGAATTACAAATGGTGAAATTCAGAAAGTTTATTTTTATATATCTTCTTCTATATATATATTTAGTTTAGAGTTCCTTTTTAAAATTATTATAATTGGCGAAATTCAGAAATTTAAGCATCGGTGCTTTTTACTGGATTTACAATTTTAATCTTAGTAGCGAAGCGCAAGCAAGCTCCCCCGGCGAAGCCATTGCCTGGTATATATATATATATATATATATATATATATATATATATATATATAGTGGCCCGCAAATGTTTACAACACACCATGAAAAACAGACGTTTATGTATTTGTAAGCTCGATAGGTAAATGAAACTTTTATTACTGACAGGATATTTATTCAAACAATAAATTAAATCATCAGGACCATACAAAAACATAAATATAGTTTTTTTTTTAAGAAATACAATTCATTTTTAACGCAAAAGTTTACAATACATATCGATTCTTATCACTTATTCATAAATTTTCGAGAAGGAAAAATTTCTTACAATTTCTCGAACGTTCTACATTAATCTACGCACATAACTTAGGGACTGGTATAAGCTATCGCATCATTATTTATCAGACAGCGTGCTGTAAATATTCGCACGATGGGGAAACAGAAACGAATCGATCAAGATCTTCGAAAACGTATTGTAGACCTTCATAAAAGTGGAATTGGTTATAGAAAAATATCTGGTCAGTTAGTAGTTCCATTGAGTTCAGTTGGAACGATAATACGTCACTGGAAGTCTCAAAATTCTACTCTTCTTCTGATCAGTTCTGGCCGTCCTCGCAAGATAACCGAACGTGCAGGGAGATTATTAGTAAGAAAGGTCAGTAAAACACCCAAGGTTACTCTTAAAGAACTTCAGCGTGACTTAGAAGTGAGGGAAGTTACAGTGAGTAAAGACACAATTAGTTGATCGCTTCGTAGCATGGGCATCTACTCACGGTCTCCAAGGAAAACCCCCCTTCTTACAAGAAAACAGGTTCGTGATCGTTTGAATTTTGCAAAAGAGTTTGTTGGTAAACCTGCAGAGTTTTGGGACAACGTACTTTGGTCGGATGAGACAAAGATAGAACTGTTCGGCCGTAATGGAGCTCCGAGGGTATGGCGAAAGAAAGGTACCGAAGAACATTACCCCAACAGTAAAATATGGAGGTGGCTAAATCATGATCTGTGGTTGTTTTAGTGCCGCAGGTGTTGGTTGAAAATATCAAAACCATAGAAGAAAGGATGAATGGAGAACATGAGAAGAATCTTGAAGAAAAATTTACGTCCAAGTGTGCATTCTCTTAAATTGAAACAGGAATGGATATTTGAACAAAACATTGATCCAAAGCATACAGCAAAACTGACGCAAAATTGGTTTAGATCAAATGTTTTAAATGTTCTAAATGTTCTAAAATGTTCTAAAATCCATGAAAGGCACTGAAGCTCAGAATCCAAAAAAGAGAACCAACAAACATGTTTGAGCTGAAGAAAATATGCATTAAGGAATGGAGTAATATTAACACAATCAGATGTAAGAAGTACTTAAGAGACTACTCTAAGCGGCTACAACCTGTTATTAGCAAAGGTGGTTATGCTACTAAATATTAAAAAACGATTTAAAATATATATGTGTTGTAAACTTTTGTGTTACTAATTAATTGTATTTCTTCGACAAAAAACTATATTGATGTCTATGTATGGTCCTGATGATTTAATTTATTGTTTGAATACATATCCTGTCAGTAATAAAAGTCTTTTGCGGGACACTGTATATATATAGTTACCTTTAATTCATGTTGGTATAATTGGGCTCATATTTTACTTTCTTTCCCCACAGATGTATTTTTGGGCCCTGTATGCGAATATGCATTGGCTCCCGTTTCCCGTTTTTCCTCCGTGTGGGAAACTCCTGTGTTGACTCCCGGGGGTCATCCTCGTGCCTTTGACTTCAAAGAAAACTTCCCCTCGCTCACTCGCCTGAGGGGTTTTGATACCGAGGTAAGTCATTTTTATTTTAGTTATTCATTCTCAGGTCGCAAAGAAAACGAAAAGGAAAATGGGATAGGCGTGTTCAAACCAATATCTATTTAAGAATCTAATTGAAGTATAAAACATAAACAATTCTATAAATTAGTATAATTCTAGACGGCCTAGCATCTGATTTATACCCACTTGCTTTTCTACCTCACAGATAAAGCAGGTACTTTGCTTAGTAAAGGACCCTGAGCACCGCTGACAAAGATAAACAGCCCAACGCAAAGTCTTAGATGAATTTTAGTTCACTCTCTAGAAAGAGATATTCATACTTTTATCATCGGAGAATTAATAATTAAATGACGGCTTAAAAACCTCATTGTTCCCTTCCATCGTCCTGCGTGGAAACCTGCCTCGAATGTCTGCAATTCATGAATTTCGTCTTAACTATGTCGGTCACTCGGGCGGACATAATTTATGGGGGGATGCCGGTTTGTGTGTGTGTGTGGTCGGTAATTATAAGGGCGTGTATTGAAGAGTCCTCGTTGCTATTAGGCTCGACAGGTAACGAGGACTTTAGGCAGTAGGCCTACTTTATCCCTCTGTCGAATTGGGTCACTAATCAGAATAAGTAAATGACTTTGAAATGAGGTAGCAAAGAAAATATAACTTTATTCTTGAATTGGTCTACTAAAGGGGAAACTGGAAACGTCTCGAGTTCTTTGCGGTCAATGTATAGGCTTCTGTTTTACGCGAAGTATCGAGTCTAGAGGCGACATGATTTACGTAAACGGGATTCCGTGACGCTACTAAGGGTATGAATTGAGTTAATGAGTCAGGAATAGTGAATCTTCTGAATAAATAGAGTTTGTTTGTCTCTCTCTCTCTCTCTCTCTCTCTCTCTCTCTCTCTCTCTCTCTCTCTCTCTCTCTCTCTCTCTCTCTCTCTCTCTCTCTCTCTTTATATGCAAATTTTGTTTTTCCTTTGGCAGCTTTCTCTTCTTCTATCTTTTTTATTCCATTTTGTAGATGGTGGATTACTTGTCCTGTATTTCATCTCTTTTAAATGAATGTGTTTGGTAAAAACCAAACTAAATTGCTAAGCTTTCAATCATCTTCGAAAACTTAGCAATTTAGTTTTCTTGTAATTGGGACATAACTGCAAGATTCAGGATGAGGAAGAGATCCCCATCGTCCGAGGGACCCGGCCAGAATCTTAGAGGGAAGTAGCACCCGTCTCTATGTATTTGGAAGCGGTTATGGCGTAAGTACCCGAAAGGAGCTGGCAAAAAGGTAGCCAGCCACACTTGATTCGGTTACACACATAGTAATTTTTAGTATTCGATAAATCTACTGAGCATCCATTTGTGGAGTTCCTCGCTGAGCCTATTAAATCCTGTCCATCAAGTCCACCATAAGTAATCTCTTCTGAGGTTCCCATTCGGGACACATCCCCTTCATCCATCATCACCCATCATCCCGGCAACATCTGAGCGGAGACAAACTGGAAAATGGACGGGAGCGTTCACATTAATTTTTTGGGAAGTCACAGACTCAAACATATTCCTACTTTACAACCTTTTCACATTTTTCACCCACAAAATACAAAATAACTACACATTGATTTCAGAAGAGAAGACAACAAGAGGACAAAGTAGAGGACAAAAAAGACCATGGAGGCCCTCACTAAGATGGTCCCCCTCCGGACCATTCAAGGAATGAAGGCCCCAGAGAAAAGTAAGCTTGTGAGATACCATTCGCCGGACTAAGAGTGTCTCTCATTAAGCTCATCGTAGTCCCCTCTAGCTTCTTTGCGATTTGTGGAGAAAACAAAGGACGTCTACTGGCTCCTGTCCGAAGAGGGAGCCGAAGTTTTAAAATCTATCAGCCTCGGGGCAAAAAACCCTCCTCAAGTGGCAGCCAACCGCAACTTGATCTGCCGTAAAGTCGAAAGCTGTGTTGGCGAGCACTCGGCCGAAGAATTGAAAACAAAGAAATTGAAAAACAACACACATGGATGAAGGTCATGGAAATAATTAAATTCCGTGCCCACACACATGTGTTTAAGGACACCTTTCAATCGACCGAAATGGCACACAAAGTCAACACACAAAGCCTCCTCGTTTTCAACATAAGGATCCCAGGATGCAATATTGAACAAGAAAAGTTTCACAGCATCCAAATGTGCTTCGTACGAGTATGCTATAAGCTGGAGACTCACACTACAACAAACTGCCCCTAAAAAGGAAACCTGTGGTGCAGCGTGACGCCGCAGAAGGACACCGATATGACACATACAAAAGCACTGAAAAGAAATGTGTAAACTGCAAGGGCGGTCACAGATCTATGGCGCTAAACTGCCCGAAGCTGAAGGAAATAATAAAGTAGATGGAGAAAGAAAGGAAGACAAGACGAAGATCATATGCTAGCACCATGAAGAAAAGCGAAGGAATGCTACCAATGGGGTCAGCTCCGACACAAATGATCTACACAAATGACCTAAGCGCCAAGATCCTAATTTGCATCACGAAAGCAAACCTGGCCAACTCCGTAAAGCCTGGCTGCTATAACTAGGTTTCAAACGCATTACTGAAGGCAAATAACCTGCCTTTGCTCATTATGCCCGCGGATCCCGAATGCCCCAAGGCATTCAAGAATTCCGTTATTAAGAGTAACACGAACATAAAATCTGGACTAGATGCTGCGATCGAAGCACGCTCATCCGAAGAATTCGAGGAGGAAGAAGAGGAAAAAGAGAAACAAAACGAAGACAAGGAACAAGAAGATGACGATGAAACCTCCTCTTCAGACAATGACAAGGGCCCATGCACTCGTATACGTCTCATCATGCAACTTATCTGCTAAGATTACTGGAAATCAACACCAACGGCTGACGACAAAAAGGACTCTTTATAGAAACGTATTCAGAGAAATTGATGCATATATCATCTTAATTTCTGAACATAGGATCGAAACTCGTGACTCTGAAATGAAAATCTGGAATTTTGTATAGGAAAAATATTATCCTAATTATTAGGGTGAAGTAAAGTTGTCCTGAACATTTGTTGCGCATTTCCTTTTAAGGGGGACAGGGATCTCCTTTTATTAATAAAAGGGATTTGAAATCACGGGGAGCAAGAAATCTTAAAGCACATTTCTTCATCAGGATTAAAAAGACAATATTATTCTTGAATCCAAGGAGTCGTTTACTCAGACAAAATAAAAGGATTCTAAACACTTTCATCCTGCTTGAAAAAGAACTCGTTAACAAAGAAGTCTCTCGGAATTCCCTTTCCATTTTCCTTAAGGTTCATGATTAGTAATATCCAGTTTCGATATCGTTAATTGAACAGTTGTATTTAAGTATTGATGTTATATTAAGCATAGATATTGCCATCCTCGATCCATCTTTCTTCCTCCTAACCTCGCCATTTTCTTCACGCTTCCATCATCGCAAACTTTGTGCTGGATATGCCATTGTTAGTTTACGATTTTAGTTGCAATTAAATAATAATAATAATGATAATAATCCATATAGTTCATTTCGGTCGCTTTAATCGTGTATCCTTTCTTTGAGAAGTAAACAACATCTCAACACGTTCACTCGTTGGTCATGGATGAGCGAATGCCCACCCCTGAATGACCCATATAATATAAAAAAAATTACTCTTCTTAGTTAGAATTATTCTCCCTTTTCATACCTCATTGAGCACTTCTAATTATTCTAAACTATTTCACTCGAAGATCTGTATCTGACAAACCTCTTTAACTTGCTCTAGATATATAATCTTTGATTAATCCTCCTATAGTTACTGATGTTGAATGAAAGGGACTTTTGCCTCAGAAACAATGTCTAGACATATCTCGATTACTAAAATCAGATATAAAATTAGGTAAGATTAAGTGTACAGGCTCTATTAAATCAACCTAGAGGAGATTTCCTTCCCGTAAACTGTTTACTAATATCATTGAAATGGCGGAGTGAAAATTGAGATAGGTTGGTGGAGGACTTATGACTTCAAACAAGTCAGCGACTTCCACATAAAAAAGTTCTACAACATCATCAAGATGTCGGATCGAAAATATTGAGTCAACATTAATTTTGAGCTGCTATTAAGTTGTTTAAAAAATATATATAATCACTTCACTAACTCTATACTTTAAGAAGGGGATTTTTTTAGTATTTGAATAATAATTTCATCTTAGTTTGGCTATGATTTAAGTTTTTTTATCAGTTATTCCTAATAATTCTTTTACACTATCAAAAAACAAATTGGTGAAGTTCAGAAATGAATATAAGTATTAAAATTTTGTGAAGTTTTCAAAACCCTCAAAATTACAAATGGTGAAGTTCAGAAAATTTATTTTTATATATCTTCTTATATAACTATATTTTAGCAACGTGATATTTTGAAAGGGGGGAAATTTATTTAGAGTTCCTTTTTAAAATTATTATAATTGACGAAGTACAGAAAATTTCTAAAAATTTAACCATGGCTGTTCTTTTTAGATTTTAAATTTTAATTTTAGTAGCGAAGCGCAAGCTTCCCCCGTATGGGAAGTGGCGAAGCCATTACCTGGTTAATATATAAATTAAAAAAGAATCATTATCACAATAGTAACACTACCAATTGGGTATCCATTTATAAAATTTAATTAGGAGCTACTTGTTATGCATTTTTTAAACTTTCACTCTTTATATCTGCAGTGTGAATCAAAACATTCAGTAGTTTTGAGGGTTCACTATGCAAATGCTCTTAATAATAGAAAGGTTGGTGGATCTTTTATGACGTCAAACCGATCATCGACTTTGCTCGATAAAACTCACTGACCTAGCCAATCAAGGATTGGGGATTAGTGTAACGAAATAGCAGACTCGGCTTTAATGTTATAATAATACTACTAGCCACAACCTATCTGTGGTTTGATTCTCCTTAACGGTCCGAGGTTACGCAAATTTAAACGCCAGTATTTCTTTCATAAACCAAAACCCATATATGGTTTGAATGCTCTGACCGGTACCAGGTTCTACACATTTAAAGACCAGTAATTCTGTCAGAATATACAACCCACATACGGTTTGACTCTACTAACCGGCCCTATGTTAAAACTTAAAGTCCAGTGATTCTATTACAAGCCAGGAACATTATATGGATTGATTATCTTTACCAATCCGAAGTTATAAAAATTTATAGACAAGTGGTTCTTTCATAAGCTACAACCAATATATGCATGGCTTGCTTGTCCTTACTGCTCCGAGGTTATACAAATTTAGAGACCAGTATTTCTGTCACGCACCAAGGCCAATATATGGTCTGATTCTCCTTACCAAATCGAGGTTACACAAATATAATGGCCACTAATTCTTTCAGAAGCCACAACCCATATATGGCTTGATTCTCGTTATCAGTGCGATGTTTTACATATTTATAGGTCACTAATTCTCTAACAAGCCAAAACCAATATATGTTTTTATTCTCCTTCCTTGCCAGTGAAGGTAATACAACTTTAAAAGTCATTAATTCCCTCATAAGCCACATCATATATATATATATATATATATATATATATATATATATATATATATATATATATATATATATATTAATATACCGGGGGTCCCAGAAAAAAGTTAACCTTACTTTGAATTAGTATAACTCAAACACTATTGGAGATTTTTGGGTCCTGCAAAAAGTGTTTATTTAACAACTATTTATCTGTCGATTCTGTAAATTTTATTAAATTTCCCATTCTGATGTTGATACACTAATTGGTTTAATGGAGGCTATCAAAAATATGTTTGCGCAAGGAAGTAAAATAATGAAACGAAACCTAGGAATGCTAGGCCACCGTGCACATTCAAGAGAAGCGTAGGGAGCCTAGGTAGCCTAGGTCACTGTGCCATTCTTCAAGCAAAGCCTAGGCCATTTTACAGTGGTTTTTTCAGCCACGCTGTGGTATGGTCTCGTCATTATTGCTTACTAAGCAAATGAAAGCGTTTCTGTGTAAAAGTTTACTTCCATAGAACCTTTTAAATCATGCAGTTAACAAAAGATCAACCCGTATTTGTAGTCACAAACTTTATTAAGACTGGCAGTATTAAACAAGTACAAGATTAATTTGAACAACGTTTTCCAGGTAGGCACCCACCAAGCAAGCCCATAATTTGGAAAAATGTTCGCAAATACCAACATGAAGGAACATGCTTAAATTTAAATAAAGGTCGTTCGGGTCGTATGAGAACCATAAGAACAACAAAAAATATCGATAATGTTCAGATGACGCTTCTTCAAAATCGACATGTATCGCTCAGAAAAAAAATGGGTTACAATTGTTAAAGTCATCATTTAACCGCATTAATAAACATGACTTAAAATGGCATCCCTATAAGATGCATGCAAGAACCAGCTTCTTGAAACTGATGTTCCTCGTCGTAGACATTTTGTCGAATGGGTCCTCCATAAACCTGCTCGTTTCTGGGAAACATTGTGATTAGTGACGAGGCAGCCTTTTTCATGAATAGAAAGGTAATTAGCCATAATATTCGGCAATATGCACCGCTGCCCCCATCCCCACCCCCATCCCTCAGCATTTAACTTTGACGCACGTATTTTTCAGCAGAAAGTGTCTCTGTGGATCGGAATATGAGGGAATGGCTATCTTGTTGACCCATTGTTTTACGAGAATAATTTGAATGGTGCTGCCTACCTGAGCATGATCAACGAAAGGATCTTCGGGGAACTCCGCCAGATTTACGGCAATCAATTCATTAGACCTTGGTGTATTCAAGACGGCGCACCAGTTCATAGAGAACTCGCTGTAAGAACAAAACTAAGAGAAACGTTTGACAACATCATTGGCGCGCTAAATCATGCAATTGAATGGCCCCCAAGATCCTCTGACTAAACACCGTGCGATTATTTCTTATGGCGATATCTAAAGAATAAAGTGTATTCTACTCCACCACAAAGCATCAACCAGTAAAGAGATAGTATCACACGTGGAGTCAATAGACTTAAGGGAAATCACAAGTTAATCAAAAGAGTTGTTCAATCAATGCTATCAAAGTCGCGACTGTGCTCGTAAAGAAATGGAGGACATGTGGAAGGAAACGGTGCTTAGAAAATTAAAAAATGAATTTGTATTACTCATATGAAGAGGTGTTTTTGTTAAAAATGGATTTAAATATATTTGTTGATTTTAAACTTCGAAGTTTCCTTATTTTACTTCTTTGCGCAAACATAATTTTGATCGCCTTCACTAAACCCATTAGTGTATCAATATCGTAAAAGAGAATTTAATGAAATTACCAGAATCGACAGATAAATAGTTGATAAATTTGTTTTGTTTTGCAGGACTCAAAAATCTCTAATAGGTTTTGAGTTATACCAATTCAAATTACGGTTAACTTTTTTCTGGGACACCTTGTATAGTTTGATTCTCCTTACTGGTCTTAGGTTATACTAACTTAAAGGCTAGTAATGATGTCACAAGCCACAACCCATATATTGTTTTGTTCTCTACCGGTCTGAAGTTATACAAATTTAAAATCGAGTAATTCTGACACAGCCCACACTAATATATTGCTAATTATCGTTTTTTGAAAACATGGCAAGATTAGGTGAGGTGGAGCATGAAAAAGAATTAGAAGCGACATCGAACGCGAACCTATGAGATTTTATAGATACGTTCAATAATCGTAGAACCGCTCATTAATTATTACATTTCGCAAACGTCTTTACGGTTAAATACACGATATTTTTTTTACAATACCCAACGTAATCAATTTTGATAGAGAGCTTAAAAAGTTCTGATTTTCCACTATTCATTTGTCAATAAGCCTATAACTATCGAAAAGATATTTCATGTAATTTATTTCAATGTTTTTGTCGCACTCTGCTTAAAATATTAAAGTCATATAATTTATTATTTACTCACAGTCTATATAGATAAAATTTCCTGTCAAAAAAACAAATAGCATAAATATTTTATCTACAGTATTCAGGCCAATGAAATAATTTATTGGACAACCGTTTTATTGAAAAACTAATCGGATTATTTTTTACACACATATGCTTCGCCGCAACTCGTTATTGTCGATTTTGTACTATGATTGTAATTTTTTATCCGTGTATTCGCCTTCAATAAATATTTTGCGCTGCTCATCATAAACTTTGTTTTTCTACGAGCTCCGGATCGAATAATCCACTTGGCGAATTCTCTAATCCCAAAATGAAATTTGTTTTAACAATATGGGGCATCGTCCGATAGAAGCAAGGGCCAGAAGTCATTTCTAAATGAAGATACGCTTAAATTCATTGCTATAAATGATTGCCGTCTCAAAACCCGGAATGTAATCCATACTAATAAAGGATTTTAAAGTTAGTTGTGTTAAAATATCGTTTTTTATACGTCCTTGGGATATTGAGATATCTTCAGTTGATAACGAGAACTTCTTTTCCTAGCTACCTGATATAACTTAAAATGAAATTAGTCAAATTTATATAAAGGAACTTAAAATATCCATTACACAAAGTGATGAAAAAATCTCTCCATTTCTTCTTATGAAATATTAATCGAGCTATAAAACTATTTTGTAACATTTTTAAATTCAACTAATGAAGAAATAATTCAGAGAGTTTAAAGTTGCAAATATGAATCCAACTTCTCTAGAAGGTATCAACGTTATTCACAAAAATTTGACACCCATTTCATTAAATTCCATAATTGGCTCTTTGGGTTCATTACTAGATAAAGAATTGTAGCTTACCCAGAGTTACAAAAAACATGACGATATTCAGCATGTTTTCCGGCGACAGCGTTCGTGTTTCAGTAACTTTGAACTTTTGATAAAATGATATTAACATCCACCAGCATAAATCTATTGGTATAGTTTATCTCGATTACTAAATGGACCTAAAACTAGTGGCCAAAGAGGTGTGGTAAATAGAATTAAATCATTATTGGCATCGGTCACATTCGGTGTTCCTCTGACATTAATTCATATTCCATTATTGTTTATAATATTAAATGACAATATTTACAGTAATTTTCTATACTAAATTTCAAAAATTTGGAGATGAAACAGAATTATGAAATAAACCACATTATCGCTTCGATCTAATGGTTGAATAAACAGAAAGAGGGCAGATATATTTAATTATATATATATATATATATATATATATATATATATATATATATATATATATATATATATATTGTGTTAACTATAATTACCGCAGCATTGTGTTTAATTCTTTTCAACTAGTTAGTACTGTGCTCCGCATTCACTGGTAGTCTCGCTTGCAAGTACCAAATTTTACGTGTAATAATTCATTGCTCATTTCGGCTTCGATATTAACTTCCTTCTCACTCCATTGATTCATTTGTTGTCATATCCTGCTCTGTGTCTGCCTTCATGGCTAACCCTCTCCCACTCCCACGCCTTGCGTCAGCGAACCCAACCCCACACCCGCGCCTCGCCTGGGCGAGCCCTCCCCCACTTTCTACAAGTCAAGTTACGGTTAAGTTTTCCCGTCTTCTGCGCTCTTCATAATTCTCGTCTTTGCTTCCTCCTTTTTCTCCCAGCATGTATGATAGGTACCCAATCCTCTCACTCAACTCTTTAAATTATCGTCTTTCTCCAGCCACATACGCGAAGATAAAGGGGTCTGGTAACCCCCGAACTCGCCCAACTAGGAGGGGACTGAGACTTTCGGCGTCCCTTAGGAACCACTTTCGCCCTACTATTATTCCTTTAGCCAACACCTTCAAATCTTCCCCTTCCTCCTGTGCTCATCAGCAGGCAGGCACTGTCTTCGTTTCTTCTGAACATTAGGAGCCTAACCAATAAGTCGGAGTATTTCAATGACCTCGTTGTTCGCATTGGGGTTTCCTTCCTTGGCCTTACAGAAACCTGGCTCAAGTTTGATTCTGGTTCATGCACTGCCCTTGCAACCCCTCCGGGTTATTCTTTTCTCCATGTTCCTCGGAACCACCGTGGAGGGGGAGTTGCACTGATTTCCAACTCATTCTTCTCTTTGAATCTTCTCCTCTTCACCTATCTATCCTCATTTGAGGCTCTCATTGCTCTCTCACGTGCTGTGTACGCTCTGACTACTGTGGTCCTTTACCACCCCCTCCCAGCTCGTCTTCGGCCTTATTTCTCGAGGAGTTCAGTAACCTACTCTCCGACCTATCCTCTACTGGTTCTCTCCTTATTCTCGGTGACTTCAATCTTCCTAGCCACAATGTGACTTTTCGCGCATTAATTGACATCATCGATCTCTTCTCTCTTACACATTTGTCATCCCCAACACATATACATGGTAATATCCTTGACTTAGTCATCTCGAACCTCCATATCTTTAATCTAACTGTAATTGACCTTTCTAATACGATTTCCGACCACTTTTTGGTCAATTTTAGATTCTATATTCCTACCACCTACCTACTCGCTCGTCCAGAGATCCTACTCATTTCCGGCGACTATCGTCAATTGATACTACTCTTTTTAACGATGTTATTTCTGCCCTACCTTCTATTGATACTACTGTTTTACCTGACCAAACCTTAAACTCATTGAACCAATCATTACTTGCCTGCCTTGACGCGCACGCCCGACTTATCACTCCTTCTTCAAACCGTCATCACCGCGCCACTTGGTTCACTATGGAACTCCTTCGTTCAAGGACGTCCTTACGTGCCCATGAACGTGCCCTTCGTAAAGCACGCTCCCGTGGGCAGGACACGACCTCACTTTCACTTGCCTATCGCCTTGATACTTCGACTTATTCTTCCAAATTAAAATCAGCGCGGAAAGCTCATTCACACAAACTTTTGTCTGAGAGCAAGAATAACCCTTGGAGTATCTTTCAACTCCTATGTCGTCTTTCTTCGCCTAGCTTCATTTTTCCCACCTCTCCTCCCATCAACTTCTCTACTCTTTCTAAATTTTTCTCTGATAAAGTTATTAACCTTTGCGTTGTACTACCACAGTCGTCTGAACAAGCCCATGCTGTTCTCCCCAACCATACTCCATTGCCGCTTAACGTCCTCACTCGGGCGTCCTCTGAGGAAGTAACTACCCTGATCTCACGCTCTAACAAATCCTGATTCCCTAAGGACGTCTTTCCACCCAAACTCCTCCAGAAAATTCTTTCTACTATCACCCCACTTATTCTCAACTCTTTAACACTTCTCTTGCCACAGGGGTGGTACCCATTTCCTCCAAACATGCCTCAATTCGCCCTATCCTTACAAAAATACACCTTAACCCCTCTGAACCATCTAACTCTCGCTCTATCTCACAGCTTCCATTCCTCTTTAAAATCCTCGAAAGAGTGGTTATCTAACGCCTTAATGGCCATATTTTTAACTGCAATATCGCAGAAACGTACCAATCGGGATTCACAGCGAAGCACTCTGCTGAAACCGTTCTTTTTAATCTTTCAGACGGTTTACGTAGAGCTGCCGATAACGGTTGTATGTCCATTTTAGACCTCCTAGACCTCTCCTCTGCTTTCGACACCATCGACTACACTGTTCTCCTTGATCATCTTCAAACTTTCCTTGGTCTCTCGGGAACTGCACTTACTTGGTTCCGCTCATACTTCTCCTTCCGCACGCAGTCGGTCGCGCTCGATAACCTCTCCTCCGAGCCCGCGCACATTCATTTTGAGGTGGCTCAGGGCTCATTCCTAGGTACCCTCCTCTTTCGCATCTACTTACTTCCTCTCGACTCCCTTCTTCGTGATTTGGGCCTGTCCTTCCACCTCTATGCTGATGACACTCAGATATACCTTTCCTCATCCACTGTGTCCTTCTCTCAATAAATTACCAGGTTCCTTTCAGCCTACACCTCCATAAACGAATGGCTCTCTGCCAACTTTCTTAAACTTAACCACGATAGAACTGAAGTTCTCGTTGTTGGTACCACTTTAATGATGGAGAAATCTAAAGCTCTTTATCCGTCCCTTAAACTTGAGGAAACCAATATCGCCTTCATTGTTACCGCAAGTAATCTTGGTGTTATTTTCGACGAGCAACTCTCGTTTAAACCGCACATCGATCGTATCTGTACGTCTTCCCTCGGTTTCCTCCGCAACCTTTTACATGTTCGATCCCATTTTTATCGACGACGCCTCGAAACTGCTATTCATGCCTTCGTCACCCTACGCTTAGACTACTGCAATTCTCTTCTAATGAATCTCCCTTCTTCGTCACTTTGCTCCTTACAACTAGTTCAAAACTATGCTGCCCGGCTCCTCCTTCGCCGCCCCCAGTTCTCTCCTTCGATGCCTCTGTTAAAGGAGCTACACTGGTTACCTATTCGCTTCCGTGCCCACGATAAAATTCTTTTCATAACCTACAAGGCCCTAAACTTCTAGGCTCCACCTTATCTCTCGTCTGCCCTCTCCCTTCGTCAAACTCGTAAGGCACTCCGGTCTAACCTCGCTCCGACCTGAACACTCCTCTTTCTGTCCTCTGGGTGCCCCGTAAGGGGCGCGGCGATTTGCCATCCTGGCCGCCGTGCTGATGGGATGGGACTCAGCACACCTTCCGACCCCAGCTTAGCCTCTTCTCCTTCCTTTAAAACACTTGTTTCCTCGCTTTTCATACAACCTCTCCCACAACTTTCTCTGGTCGGCCTCTAATTTCACAGGGTAGATGCTGATCTTTCTCTCAGCCAACCGTCCCGCATCGGGGCTGAGGGGGTGGGGGACAATGTTCCCTAACCCCTGAGCTCCGGTCAGGGGTGGCTAGTTTTTAACAACCTGCTTCCTCCCCACCCATACCTTCCTCACATCGCTTTTCCTCACTTTACCGTCTATCCTTGATTTTACGCCTTGTTCAAGGTGGAGCCGCCATGCCGATGGACTGCCAGGCCACCAGGCGGGGAGGGTGGTCCGAAATGTCGGCGCCTGGCTCTGCCAGGCCTGTAAGCACCTCTTGCAGTGCGGGCAACTGCAAGAGGTGATGAGCTATTGCGTCCCGTAGCACAAAAAGGGTCACCATGCCCAATGATAAAAATAAAAAAAAACAACCACCAACTTCCCCTAACAACAGCGACGGAGCCGCCCTCGGGCAGCTTCAGCAAAAAAATGGAGGACCCCCCCCCCTTCTGTGCTTGCGCAGAGAAGCCTCCATATCTCTTCAACTGGAGAGCAGGCTTACTCCTCTCTTACGCCTACGGGTGAAGGGGACTCCCTCTCAACCCCTTCTCTGAAGGTGCTTTCCGGCACCTCCCTTTTACTAGCAGTAGTCCCCTCTGTTCTTTTTAAGTTGACTGCCAAGAAAGCCAGCAGGCAGCCCTTAGCCAGACGCTTCCCATCAAAGCGGCTCGGTAGGGCAAACCCCCTTAGGGGTGAGAGGGAAGCCAGGCCCCTTCGGTCGCTTCCCTCAAAAGACCTAGTGGCAAGAATATTGAACCTTGCCGGGGTCAAGGCCCATGCCTCCCCACAAAATACTAGTGACGATACTGCCAACGGGACCTGCGGTGTCTTGGGGGAGATCGCCAACTGTAGGCCCCCTTGAGATAGCCATGGTCCTTGAGGAAACCCAGCCTCAGACGGTAGGGCCTTCCATGGGAGGGAATCCGGGCTCAGGGCCAAGAACCGAACCCGAATCCGCGCATATGCAAGGTCCTCCTCAAACGGCTGTGGATTCTGAAGCAGTACACAAAGGGGAAGGATCTCCGCCGAACGGTGCCCCCACGACTACCAGGACCTTCTCCATTCCGGAGAATGACCTGGTTAAGACCGGTCCATCTGGCCTGGGGGCTTCTACCAGCAGGGGTAAGAAGCAGGTTCATTCCTAGCCCTCCTCTTCAAAAAAGAAAAAGACTAAGACCAAAATTTCGAAGCAGACTCGAGGCCCATCTCCATCTGTGGGCGCTGCGGAGACGGATGAGTCTGCTGCCACTCTGGCAAGCGACCAAGCCAAGATCGGCACATCCGGCCCCTCTACCCCCTCGTGTGCAGAGCCCCTGACCAAGACTAACACCAAAAGTGCACAGGGCGGAGCCTCGATTACATCGGGGCCCCTCATTCAGAGGTTACCTGGCGTTTTCGAGCCCGCTGGCTTCAAACGCTTTCTCGTTATTCGCTCCACTGATGGCAACATGTTGTCCAAGGGTAACATGATCCATCAGAGGAGAGGATTAGCTAGTGCAATTGGTAGAGAGCCGAAGGTGACCCGTTTTTCGGACGGCAGCCTTCTGTCGAATGCAAGGAATCCCGCCGAGGCGGCCAAGATAAGTGCTCTTCGGACACTTCATGGCACCCCGGTGAGTGTGACGCCGCACTCTACCATGAACTTTGTAAAAGGAGTAGTTTATGCGAGGCATTAGTTAACTACTCCATTGAGGACATCACCTTAGAGCTGGCCAACTATGGGGCGGTCAAGGTCGAACGTGTGATGAGAAAACAGGGAGGGGCCTCGAGACCCACCCCTACACTCTTCGTCACGTTCGACTGTGACAAGCTCCCTGAGTCGGTGCGTGCTGGTTGGTACCGCTACCGCGTAAAGGCATTCGTCACTGCCGCGGCGAGGCTATTACTGTCACCCATTCGGCCATACAAATTGCTTATGTAGACGTGGAAAGTCGGGGTCACCCGAAGTCTGTGTATATTGCTCCAAGGTCGCACACGAAGCAATGTGGTGCATTTCTCTTGAGAAATAAATCCTGGCCGTTCAGGCCCAGGATCGACTCTCATTCCGCGAGGCTAAGGACTTGGTCCTGCCGCGCCCGGCTCTGCCTGGGACGTCATATGCCTCAATAGTTAGTAAGACACCCTCTGCTCCTGGCCCATCCAGGCAAAATAGCACGGTTGTTTCCGCGCCCATTTGGAGCCCTTCTGCGGGCTCTACTCCGCCTGGGTGCTCCCCTGGTAAAGTGTGCGGCAAAAAGGGTTCACACCCAACCCAGGCTAAAACCAGGGCTCCCTTCTCTTTCCCCAGCGTGACCGTTTTTTGTAAGGCGAAACGGCAACGCGCCTCTACTGAGTCGTTAGACTCACAGGAGGCAACACCCTTGAAGATGGTCGCTAGTCCATCTTCTAGGGTTCCTAACGCTGTTCCCGAAAGGAGGACTGCAACACGCCCCTTTGCCTACGCCCCGAGGTGGAGCGATGGCTCGGAGACGGTGGTTCCTTCAAAAGAGGGCCCCCTGCCTCCGAAGCCACAACGCTCCCCTAAGATTTTGAGGCGGAGGGAGGAAAAGACTCGCATAGCGAGCCTAACCTCCCCCAATAAGTCCTCGAAGGCGACTGCGCCTTCAGCGCTGTGTCCGGCCTACAGCGCCTGGGGTTATGCCCCCGGGAAGCGTACGGCAATTCCCGTGAGGGTCTTCAGTTCGAGCAGGGCCACTGCGTCTCCTCCGAGCTAGGCCTGGTGGGCATATTCCTTATATGGGATTGCCGTGGACTTCGGGCCAACTGGGAGGAGCTGCGAAGGCTCATCTTGTCCCGTTCCCCGTTAGCTATTGTTTTGCAGGAGACCATGCTAGGCGCGTGCTCCCTGCCCGTCCTCTCATGGTATAAGGGTCTTGCGGCCCCACCCCTGCGTGATGGCTGGGCTGGGGGATGCGCGGTTTACACCCGGCATGATGTCTCCATTCTTCCTTTTTCTTTAGATACCTCCTTTCAGGCAGTGGCTGTGCAGCTGCACCTGGATAGGAGGTATACTATCATTTCTGCATACATTCCACCGTCAGCTGACTTCGACGCAGGGGACTTCCGCCGCATCGTGGCATGGTTGCCGAGGCCCTATCTCTTGCTTGGAGATCTGAACGGCAGTTATCCTCTTTGCGGAGATTACTCCATAAATCCCAGGGGACAGGTCCTTGCCGATCTGATTGAAGAGCTTGAGATGGGCGTCCTAAACGTGGATAAGTTTACGCATCACTGTCCGAGAACCGCTTCATTTTTTTGCCTTGACCTCTCTTTGTGATCTTCGGATGCACAGCCTGATTTTGATTGGGGGGTGGTCGAGGCACTCCATGGTATTGATCACTTTCCCATTCAAATATCATTTTCAGGGCAACTGCCGCCTGAGAGCCCACCTCGGTGGTGCTTGGCACGGGCGCGGTGGCCTGCATTTCAGGAAATGACTGAATTCTCTATCTCAGTCGAGGAGTTAAGGTCGGTAGTTGAGGCCGTTGAGTTCTTATCTGGCAACCTCATCGACGTGGGCCTTACTACTATTCCTAGGACGTCTGGCCGTTTTGCACGCCAACCACTCCCATGGTGGTCGGCCGAGTGTAAGACGGCCCTCAAACAGAAGCGTTATGCCTACATGCGCTATAAGCGCCGCTCGAACGATTTCACTGTCGCTGAATTTCGTCAGGCTAGGGCTAGGTTTCGGTATATTTCGAAGCATGTCCGCCACTGTTCTCTTGCGGGCATACGTGTCTTCACTTAACGAAAAGACCCCTTTAGCTGAGGTGTAGGGGCGAGTCAAAAGGATTCAGAGCAAGTTCTCGCAGGACCCTGCTCCCGTTTTCCAGGAGAATGGGACCACAATCTCAGACCCCGCGTCCGTGGCGGAATCCTAAGCGACCGCTTTTTCCGAATTCTCTAGCCATGTAGCTGCTCCGCCAGCTTTCAATGCACGTCGTGATGTCGCGAAAGGCCACCAGCTGGACTTTACCTCCAGAGGCGGAGAACCCTTCAACGACAAGTTCACTGTGAGTGAGTTGCGTTACGCTCTCGCTTTGTGCGCGGACAGCGACCATGGTCCGGACGATGTCCCGTACGCCATGCTTCGACACCTTGGTGAGCAAGGCATGGCCTTTCTGTTAGATTTGTTCAACAGGATCTGGGTGGAAGGTCTTCTCCCAGACTCCTGGCGAATCGCTACTGTGCTCACCTTTCGCAAACCGGGTAGAGATCACTCTACTCCGACCGGTTTTTGTTTTATTTCTCTAACCTCTTGCGTGTGCAAGTTGATGGAGAAGTTGGTAAATGTTAGATTAGACTTTTTCCTGGACAGCGGAGGCCATCTCTCTTCCGCACAGTGCGGCTCCCGCAAGTTCCACTTCACGTCGGATGCTCTACTCCGACTGGAAAATGCCGTCTGTGAGGCTTTCTTTCGTAGACAGCACTACGCCACGGTGTTTTTCGATCTGGAGAAGGCCTATGTAACCGCATGGCGATATGACGCCTCCCAATGTTTATATCTGAATTTTTGCGAGATCGTCGATTCCGCGTACGGGTTGGGGGAGCCCTCTCCGGCCCAAAGGAGCAGGAAGAGGGTGTCCCGCAGGGAAGTGTCTTCAGTGTCACACTCTTTGCCCTGAGCATCAACAGGATTACCTCAGAGCTGCCGGAAGATGTTCTCGCTACGCTCTACGTGGACGACCTTTCGATCTCTTTTGGCGCGGCCCAGAGGCCAACTCTGGAGCGTCGACTCCAACAGGCATTGAACCGCGTCTCTCGCTATGCCGAAGCGCACAGGTTTCGGTTTTCTTTGGCCAAGACTAAGGTGGTGCACTTTTGTCACCATCCACGGCTCCACCCCGACCCAGATTTGTTTCTTAATGGGGTGCGCCTGGATGTGGTTGAGTCGCACCATTTCCTTGGTCTTGTATTCGACCGACGCCTCACCTGGGAGGCTCATATTCGTAGCCCTTAGGGTCTCTTGTACCCGCGCCATTGACATTCTCCGTTCCGTGACGTTCTGCGCTCGGGGCGCTGATATGACCACTGCCTTACTTTTTTATCGATCCTTTGTTTGTTCGAAGCTAGACTACGGGTGCGAGTTTTATGCATCCGTAGCCGAGTGTTTATTGCGGAAGGTGGATTCGATCCACCACACCGGCCTTCGCCTTGCGACCGGTGCCTTCCGAACTTCTTCCATTGAGAGCCTGTTAGGCGATGCTGGGGAGATGCCAGTCGCTTTGCGCCGCGTTCAGTGCATCACCCACCTGTACGCGCGAGCTCAGCGCCTCCCTCAGTCACCAACAGCTCTCACTGCTTCCGCAGCTGATCTCGATGGTGCCTATGCCGCCGAGAGACGCTAGTCATACCCTATGCCCTTTAGGTTTAGGGCCAGGAAACTCCTTCGAGAGGTAGATATAGCTCTCGGGCCGGTGGCGCCCCTGGTTCTGCCCAGAAAGCTACCCTGGACGGTACCACATTTGGCTATTTGTCACCACGCCTCTGCTCCCAAAGCTTGTACAGCGCCGGGAGTATTGCGTTCGACCTTTTGGGAGCACACATCTTGTCACGCTGGTACCGTGCCAGTGTATACGGATGGCTCCAAGTCCTAAAAAGGAGGTGGCTCCTACGCCGTATCCCCTCTGTTTAAAGTCAGCGGGGCTCTACCAGGCGCTGCGTCTGTCTTCGCGGCTGAGCTGGTGGCAATACACCACTCGGTTCCCGAAGATTACGCGACGTGCCCGGTTCGGAGACCGGATTGTGATCTATAGCGACTCACAAAGCGCCCTGAGTGCTCTCGGGGCATTGGAATCTCCGCATCCCCTGGTTCACGATATCCGTGACGCCACGGTTTTGGCGAACCGTGTATATGTCGAGATTATATTCTGCTGAGTTCCTAGACATGTAGGAATTGCGGGGAATGAGCGCGCCGATGATGGCACCAAAGAGTCCGCGAGGACTCTGCGACCGACCAGCGTTTCGCTTTTCCTTACACCGACTACATGGCAGGAATACGGGCAGCTCTTTGGACTGCTTGGCAAAGAAGATGGGAGACGGTCGAAGGGAACTTAAAGTTGCGTGCCATTGCGCCGCGACTGTTCACATGGACCTATCCCCCAATGCCGCGGCGGCTTCATGTTGCTTTTTGTCGTCTCCGAATCGGGCACACTCGTGTGACGCATCACTATTTGATGGAGCGCTCGCCTGCCTCCTATTGCAACGACTGCGTAGTCCTCCAGACTTTTCGGCACATTCTTGTCGAATTTCCCAGTCTGGGTGATCTTCGTGCACGATACCTGTCCTGGTACCGGATGGGCGGGGTCGCTACCGCCTGTCCCTTGTGCTCTGGACGAGTGCGTGTACTTTGACTAGTGGACTTATTGACATTTTGGGGGAGGCCGGCCTTCTTTTATTTAACCCGATTTAATTGTTGTGGTGTGTTTGTAATTGTTTTTGTTATTGCTTTGTTATTGTTATTGTTATTTCTTATTGTTTTCTGTTTAATTTTTTAAAGTAGCCTAGAACTAGACTGTTTTTTACGGCGACTTATGCCTAAGTCGGCAGTCGCCAGATAGCCCCTTAATTAAAAAAAAAAAAAAATCGCTAAATTTCGTTGGGCTAGGGCTAGGTTCCGGTATACTTCGAAGCACGCCCGCCGCTCTTCTTGGCGGGCACCCGTGCCTTTACTTAACGGGAAGACCCTTTTAGCTGAGGTGTGGAAGCGAGTCAAAAGGATTCGGGGCAAGTTCTCGCAGGACCCCCCTCCCATTCTCAAGGAGAATGGGACCGCAATCTCGGATCCCGCGTTCGTGGCGGAATCCTTAGCGACCGCTTTTTCCGCATTCTCTAGCCGTGATGCTGCTCCACCAGCATTCAATGCATGTCGTGATGTCGTGGAAGGCCGCCGGCTGGACTTTACCTCCAGAGGCAGAGAACCCTTCAACGACAAGTTTACTGTGAGTGAGTTGTGTTCCGCTCTCGCTTCGTGCGCGGACACCGCCCATGGTCAGGACGATGTCCCGTACGCCATGATTTGACACCTAAGTAAGCGAGGCATGTCCTTTCTCTTAGATTTGTTCAACAGGATTTAGGTGAAAGGTCTTCTTCCAGACTCCTGGCGAATCGCTACTGTGCTCGTCTTTCGCAAACCGGGGAGAGATCACTCTACCCCGACCGGTTTCCGCCCAATCTCTCTAACCTCGTGTGCAAGTTGAGGGAGCAATTGGTAAATGTTAGATTAGCCTTTTTCCTGGACAGCGGAGGCAATCTGTCTTCTGCATAGTGTGGCTTCCGCAAGTTCCAGTCCACGTCGGATGCTCTGCTCCGACTCGAAAATGCCGTCTGCGAGGCTTTACTTCTTAGATAGCGCTACGCCACGGTGTTTTTGATCTGGAGAAGGCCTATGATACCGCATGGCGATACGGTATCATGGAGACTCTCCACACGATGGGGCGAGCGGACGCCTCCCAATGTTTATATCTGAATTTTTGCGAGATCGTCAATTCCGCGTACTGGTGGGGGAAACTCTCTCCGGCCCAAAGGAGCAGGAAGAGGGTGTCCCGCAGGAAAGTGTCCTCAGTGTCACACTCTTTGCCCTGAGCATCAACGGCATCACCTCGGTACTGCCGGAAGATGTTCTCGCTACGCTCTACGTGGACGACCTTTCGATCTCCTCTGGCGTGGCCCAGATGCAAACTCTGGAGCGTCGACTCCAACAGGCATTGAACCGCGTCTCTTGCTATGCCGAAGCGCACAGGTTTTGGTTTTATTTGGCCAAGACTAAGGTGATGCACTTCTGCTGCCATCCACGGCTTCACCCCAACCCAGATTTTTTTCTTAATGGGGTGCGCCTGGATGTGGTTGAGTCGCACCGTTTCCTTGGTCTTGTATTCGACCGACGCCTCACCTGGAAGGCTCATATTCGTAGCCCTTAGGGTGTCTTGTACCCACGCCATGGACATTCTCCGTTCCGTGACGTTCAGCGCTTGGGGCACTGATAGGGCTACTGTCTTACTTTTTATCGATCCTTTGTTCGCTCGAAGCTCGACTACGGATGCGAGTTTTTATGCATCCGCAGCCAAGCGTTTATTGCGTAAGGTGGATTCGATCCCCCACACCGGCCTTCGCCTTGTGAACGGTGCCTTCCACACTTCCCCCATTGAGAGCCTCTTGGTCGAAGCTGGGGAGATGCCACTCGCTCTGCGCCGCGTGCAGTGCATCATTCGCCTGTACGCGCGAGCCCGGTGCCTCCCTCAGTCGCCAACAGCTCTCACTGCATCAGCAGCTGATCTCGATGGTGCCTATGCTGCCGAGAAACGCCAGTCATACCCTTAGCCCTTTGGGTTTAGGGCCTGGAAACTCATTCTAGAGGTAGATATAGCTCTCGGGCCGGTGGCGCCCCTGGTTCTGCCCAGGACGCCCCCCTGGAGGGTACCACATTTGGCTATTTGTCACCACGCCTCTGCTCCCAAAGCTTGTACTGCGCCGGGAGTATTGCGTTCGACTTTTTTGGAGCACATATCGTGTAACGCTGGAACCGTGCTAGTGTATACAGATGGCTCCAAGTCCCAAGAGGGGGTCGGCTTCCAGCCGTATTCCCTCTGTTTGAAGTCAGCGGGGCTCTACCAGCCGCTGGGTCTGTCTTCACGCCGAGCTGGTGGCAATACACCACTCGGTACGGGAGATTATGCGACGTGCCCGGTTCGGAGACCGGATTATGATTTATAGCGACTCACAAGGCGCCATTAGTGCTCTCGGGGCATTGGAATCTCCGCATCCCCTGGTTCGCGATATCCGTGACGCCATGGTTTTGGCGAACCGTGTATATGTCGAGATTATAATTTGCTGAGTTCCTGGACATGTAGGAATTGCGGGTAATAAACACGCCGATGAGGGCGCCAAAGAGTCCGCGAGGACTCTGCGACCGGACCAGCGTTTCGCTTTTCCTCACACCGACTACATGGCAGGAATACGGGCAGCTTTTCGGAATGCTTGGCAAAGTAGATGGGAGATGGTCGAAGTTAACTTAAAGTTGCGTGCCATTGCGCCGCTACTGTTCCCATGGATCTATCCCCCAATGCGCGGCGGCTTCAGGTTGCTTTCTGTCGTCTCTGAATCGGACACACTCGTGTGACGCATCACTATTTGATGGAGCGCTCGCCTGCGCCCTAATGCAACGACTGCGTCGTCCCGACTGTTCAGCACATTCTTGTCGAATGTCCCAGTCTGGGTGATCTTCGCGCACGATACCTGTCCCGGTAACGGAATGGGCGGGGTCGCTCCGCCTGTCCCTTGTACTCGGGACGAGTGCGTGCACTTTGACTGGTGGACTTGTTGACTTTTTTGGGGAGGCCGACCTTCTCCCTTTCATTTAACCAGGTTTAATTGTTGTTTTTGTTATTGTTTTTGTTATTGTTATTGTTATTTCTTTTTATTGTTGTTTCCTGTTCAATTTTTTAAAGTAGCCTAGAACTAGGCTGTTTGTTTACGGCGACTTATGCCTAATTCGGCAGTCGCCAGATAGCTCCTTAAATTAATAATAAAAAAAAACCCTCTTCCCCCAGCGTAACCGTTTCATGTAAAGCGAAATGGCCACGCGCCTCCACCGAGTCGTGAGACTCCCAGGAGTCAAAACCCCTAAAGTTGGTCGCTAGGCAATCTTCCGGGGTTCCTAATGCTGTCTTCCGAAAGGAGGACAGCAACAAAGGAGCTTCGGCTCCTTTGCCCACACCTAGAGGTGGAGCGAGTAGCTCGGAGACGGTGGTTCCTCGAAAAGACAGACCCCCGCCACCGAGCCTGCAACGCTAACCCAAGGTTTCGAGGCGGAGGGAGGAAAAGACTCGCATGGCAAGCCCAGCTTCCCCCAATAAGTCCTCGAAGGCGACAGCGCCTTCAGCGCTTTGTCCGGCCAACAGCTCCCGGAGTTTTGCCTCCAGGAAGTGTACGGCCATTTCCGTGAGGGTCTTCTGTTCGACGATGGCATCCGCGTCTCCTCCGAGCTAGGCCTGGAGGGCATATTCCTTTAATGGAATTGACGTGGATTCCGGGCCAACTGGGAGGAGCTGCGGAAGCTCGTCTCGTCCCGTTCCCCGTTAGCTATCTTTTTGCAGGAGACCATGATAGGCACGTACCGCCTTGGCTCCCTTTCTCCTTGGGTATAAGGGTCTTGCGACCCCATCACCACGGGATGGTTGGGCTGGGGGATGCGCGGTTTACACCCCTCCTTTCAAGCAGTTGCTGTGCAGCTGCACCTGGATAGGAGGTATACTATCATTTCTGCGTATATTCCACCGTCAGCTAATTTCGACGCGGACGACTTCCGCCACTTCGTGGCACGGTTGCCGAGGCCCTATCTCTTGCTTGAAGAGTCGAACGGCCGGCATCCTCTCTGGGGAGATTACTCAATAAATTACAGGGGACAGGTCCTTGCCGATCTGATCGAAGAGTTTGAGATAGGTAACCTAAACGTGGATAAGTTTTCGCATCACTGTCCGAGAACCGCTAATTTTCTTGCCTTGATCTATCTTTGTGCTCTTCGGATGCACAGCCTGATTTTGATTGGGGGGTGGTCGATGACCTCCATGGTAGTGATCACTTTCCCATTCAAATATCATTTTCAGGGCAACTGCCGCCTGAGAGCCCACCTCGGTGGTGCTTAGCGCGGGCACAGTGGCCTGCATTTCAGGAAATGACTAAATTTACTATCCCAGTCGAGGAGTTTGGGGCGGTAGATGAGGCCGTTGAGTTCTTCTCCGGCAACCTCATCGCCGTGGGCCTGACTACTACTTCTAGGACGTTGGCCGTTTTGCACGCCGACCACTCTCATGGTGATCGGCAGAGTGTGAGATGGCCCTCAAACAGAAGCGTTATGCCTACATGCGCTATGCGCTATGCGTATATTTCAAAGCACGTCCGCTGCTCTTCTTAGCGGGCATACGAGCCTTTACTTAACGGGAAGACTCTTTTAGCTGAGGTGTGGAAGCGAGTCAAGAGGATTCGGGGCAAGTTCTTGCAGGACCCCCCCCTCCCGTTCTCCATAAGAATGGGCTCGTAATCTCGGACCCCGCGTCCATGGCGGAATCCATAGCGACCGCTTTTTTCGTATTCTCTAGCCGGGATGCTGCTCCGCCAGCATTCAATGCACGTCGTGCTTTCGTTGAAGGCCGCCGGTTGGACTTTACTTCCAGAGGCGGCGAACCCTTCAACGATAAGTTTACTGTGAGTGAGTTACGCTCCGCTCTCGCTTTGTCCGCGGACACCCCCAATGGTCCGGACGATGTCCCGTCCACCATGCTTCGACAGCTGCGTGTGCGAAGCATGTCCTTTCTCTTAGATTTGTTCAACAGGGCCTGGTTGGACGGTCTTCTCCTAGACTCCTGGCGAATCGCTACTGTGCTCGCCTTTCTTATCCGGGGAGAAATCACTCTACTCCGACTGGTTTCCGCCCAATCTCTCTAACCTCTTGCGTGTGCAAGTTGATGGAAAAATTGGTAAATATTAGATTAGCCTTTTTCCTGGACAGCGGAAGCCATCTGTCTTCTGCACAGTTCGGCTTCCGCAAGTTCCACTCCTCGTCGGATGCTGCGATCCAAGTCCAAAGAAGGGGTCGGCTTCCACGCTGTATCCCCTCAGTTTGAGGTCAGTGGGGCACTGCCAGGCGCTGCGTCTGTCTTCACGGCCGAGCTGGTGGCAACACACCACTTGGTACTGGAGATTACGCAATGTGCCCGGTTCGGAGATCGGATTGTGATCTATAGCGACTCACAAAGTGCCCTGAGTGCTCTCGGGGCATTGGAATCTCCGCATCCCCTGGTTCGCGATATCCGTGACGCCACGGTTATAGCGAGCAGGGCAGATGTCGAGATTATCTTCTGCTGGGTTCTTCGACATGTAGGAATTCCGGGGAATGATCTCAAGTAGGCCGGACCAGTAAAATAATTTCAAAATAACCTTTGTCAACCCTAAATCTTTAGCTTTGTTTTTCAGTAGGATATTATGCTTTATCATTCAGAATGCATTTCTAGTCTACATAATCACTCGGACAAGGGATCTATATTAGATTATTACACGTTTATTCATAAAGAAGTCAATAAACTTGAAATAAAATGCATTTCACTTTCATTAACAACTGGTTAATTTTTATACAGTTGAGTGGATACTTTTTTACATCTGACAACCTGAACCAATTCACCAAACTAAACTCAATTGGTTGCTATGAAGGAAGTTAACAGCCTGCCTTAAAAATGGAAATGTGCACATTTATGAAAAATAAAATATAATTAACAAACATAGAAGTTATAGCAGTGCATGAACAATAAGATTAGGCTACATCAGATCAAACTATTTTGTAGACTAGGCCGATTGAAGCTGAGAATGATATACTGCACAATATTCATTATCTTTTAATGTGAAAACAGATTAATCTTATTTTGAAAGAACTGTATTCTTGAGACTACAAAAATTGAACACTACATGAACTAGGTTTATGATACACAATATATCATATTTGGTGTTTGTAAATGGCTATTACTTCAGAAGAAATGAAGGAGGAATGAAATGATCCCAAGCGAAGCACATACCTGATCTGGATTACAATAAGGACGACCAAAATGAATATACCGTTGATACAAGACAGTAAAATAATTTTTCCCATTTCATCCACCATTCAGGTAAACCCAATCTAGCTGGGTTTGGTGTCTGTAACCATATCTGACTATGTGACTATCTTTGAAAATTCCCCCCAACGATAATCATATTTTCCCATCTATTTGCCCCTCCGCTCACGTAGACAGCCGAAATAAATAACCAAACAAAAATTCACTCTGAAGTTTCAGAGTCATAGCTTGATGCGAAGAATTCACGAAAAATTGAGATAAATTGTATTCTTCCTTCCAAGAATGATTTTTTTATTATTAAATTTAAAGCGAGAAACGAGACCATTTCCCGCATGGATGAAAGTAAATGTGTGGAAGATATAGAGCCGCTGATTTTCTGCGGGTATTGGGCATCTGATGGCTCGCAATGGACCAGATGTTAACTATAGCATGCTGTTCTATGCTACGCCGGACACCCTTTTGCTAGTTAAACACAGGCGCAGTTAGTGTTGTCACTCCTCCAAGTCTCAGCTATGGTAGAGACTTTACCCAGCTCTTCCTTCCATCCCACTTTTATAGGAATCTTCCTTCCTGTTTCTTATAGGTATTCTTTAGATTTTCCACTTCTCTGCCAATTCTGGCAGAAACCAGTCTCGAATGCAGATTCGATTGATTAAATAGGGTATCTTTTCCGCTTGCCTTCTCTAATATTACAAACTAATTAAATGCGTTTTCTACTCAGAAAATCGAGCTGCAAAAATAATGGGTATTGAAAAAGGTTTTCGCTGATTCCATATCCACTGCCTACCTTGAGACAGGACGAACCTTTTAATTTTTTTTTGGAAGGCCACCTAAAGAAATTGGAAAGGGCCCGTTAGTCCCCTTTTAGAGTGGCCGTATAAGGTGTTATTAGCAAGTGGCTTGAGATTGTACGTTGTGGTGTATCGATTGGGAGAGATAAATGAACCATGGCAAAGCAAAAAATAAGATAAGAGGGAAAAAATGAAGAAAAATAAAAATATACCGGAAAATAAATTTGTCAAAATGGTGATGGTCGTATTTCTAAGCACACATTAACATTTATGTAAGAACGAACAATAGGATGATCAAAACTACGATTATTTTTCTATGAAAGGGAATTTGCAGAAAAATAATGGCGTCGAGAGGGCGAATTATAAATCTCAAAATAATTTCGTACACGAGCAATCCGCATTCAAGAATATGACCTGAGTCCCTCTTACCGCGGAAAAAATGGGCAAAAGAGATTGTAATCCAACGAGGCATTTTTTTCGGATCATGACAGGACTAAGGTATACATCACCTTCAGGGGTCTGTTTTCTGATAAAGGGGAATTTTTGGAGTCGCTATTTTTCCATATCCACTATTTCTTGGTCAGCTTTTGAAAATTTCTGAGCAAAGCTGCCGTTTACAAATTAGTCCTAGCTATAAATATGACAATTTCCGGAACTAGATGAACTTAGTGACCACTCAAGCAACTGCAACTTCTGCATGATGGACCCTACGAAACGTCAAAGTGGCATGAATGCCCCTTGCATTTTATATCTCAATCTTCTATTCTTTATTGCACCAGTACTACACAGTACTGATCTTCCTCTACCTACCCTTCCAGAAAGGAATAAGAAACCTTCAAAAGAAAGTAACAATTCAAAAGCTGAACATAGATATCAGTGATCATGTAAATTAAAGTGTTAGAGATATGGCCCTCAATGACCTGGTCAGAGACCTTGGCTTGTCAAAGTGAAATGCTGAGTTTTTGACATCCAGACTCAAAGAGTGGCAGTCGCTGGATAAAAATGTGACCGTGACAAGCCAAAGGAAATTTCCTAAGCATTTTTAAAGATTTTTCACTTATCAGCTGGGCTATGATACTGCAAAGATGTATCTAGTTTGTTTGAAGCAAATTGAATTACTTGTAATCTAGATAAGTAAAGGCTCTTTATTGATAACTCAAGAATCATTAAAGCTGTACTTATCCATTAGTAGAATAAGCATCCATTCCTTCCCTTAACTCATTTAGTATATCTTAAGGAGGAGGAATACAATAATGTGAGGCTTCTGGTATAAGCTTTAAATTATAAAAAGTATGGCTTGGAAATGATTGAAAACTTCTAAATAGTAACATTTTTGATAAGGATCTAGGTAGTTATTGCCAAGTGTCCATATCATCTGTCTTTGGGAGAGTAGAGATACCACTGCATAAATTACCAAAAGAAGCACTGTCCACGAAGGAATGAGTTTCTGGTTGAAGGGCATAATGTCAAGCATGAACATTTGATAGACCCTCAAATCGTGCTGTTCATTCCATTGCATTTAAAACTTGGTCTCACGGAGAAGTTTGTTAGAGCTCTTAACAAAGAGTCTTCAACCTTCAACTACCTTCAAAATTTCTTTCAAGAACTAACTGAGGCAAAAGTTGAAAGCTGTTGCCTTAGTTGGAACACAAATTAGGAAAAATCCTAGTGTTCATAATTCCCTGATAATCTTACTAAACAGGAAAATGAAGCCTGGAAGAGTTTTGTTTAGGTCTGGCAGGGCTTTTGTGCTAATCACACGTCTGACTATTATGTGGAACTTGTAAAAAACTTAGTCAAAAGCTCTGGCTAAATGCGCCGAAAGATGCACTTGAAGGTGCACATCCTTGATGCACATCTTATCAAGTTCAAGGAGGATATGGGAGCATACTTAGATGCGCGTCCATCAATATATACTGAAATTTAAACAAAGATATCAAGGAGTATACAGTGAAAACATGATGGGAGACTACATTTGGGAGATTGTACGGAAAGGTGATTTATATTACAAATGGAAATCGTGGAAAACTGTCTCATATAATTTTTTACTCCTCTTTATAAAATTCTTGTGGAAGTTTTTATAAAATTGTATTAGTTTAACTTTGTGGTTTTGTTTGGCTAAAAAAAAAATTGGCCTATTTTTAGTAAATATTTTATCATAAAAGTGAAAAAAACAACGTTTAAACAAATAATGGCTAATTTCTATTGTTTTGAATAAGAAAAGTTGGAAAATAACATTTAAAGACCAGGCAAGTGTTTTTGTTTAAATAGAGTTATTAAGAAGAGATGCGAACTGAATTTGAATTATTATTATCATTATTATTATTATTATTTGATGGACTACAAACCCTTGCTGGTAGAATAGAATGCTATAAGCTAGTGAGGCACCGATGGCAAATTTTAGTCGATGCCGAAAACTAACAAATAGGCCGCTGCCGCTGCCGCTGCCGCTGCCGATGCCCTTGCCGATGCCCTTGTCGATTCACTTGCCGATGCCCTTGCCGATGCCGATGGCAATGATGATTAAATTTCTTCATTATAAAAGAGGAGTCAAGGGAAGAAGTTTAAGCCTCCCTACAACCTCAGATTGATTGCCTTCTGCACTGTGTGCAATCCTGGATTGTGATGGGAAATGAATTTGGTACAATAAAAAATAATAAATTAAATGCTAATTAGTTAAATTAGCATTTTACAATGTATCAGACGTTTAACCTTTAATAAAGACTCACTTTTTTATAATGGCCTCCTCATCACCCCTCATAGCCATCCAATCCTCCCATGTTGTATTTTTTAAATATTTATTTTTTAACATGAAATATAAGGTTAATAATTCAGATTCATGGCCATTACTAAGCTTTAACAAAAATAGAAATTCAGATCAATAAGTAAACTTAGAAACAAAATAGATTATTAGATATTTAATTAACTATATAGAATCCAAAATAACCTTATTTATAACTAAATCATATTTATAACTAAACTTCAAAAGTTATAGAAAATTGGTTTTAAAGCAAACTTGCATTTCTTTGTCTGAATCCACATAATGTATTGAGAAACCCCAAAAAGAAAAAAGTTTATTTTGGCACCCTTGGGGAGAAAGTGCCAAGAACATGGTCATAGTTACATGTCCTTAACCCCCAACCATCTGAACAGTAGTCGTTTATAACATAAACATAAACCTTTTAATTTTTAAAATCTAGTAATTGTAGATCATAGTGCAAAAACATCACCATTTCGCCAGTTGATGCACTGAGTCTGTTTCTTCTTGGAGAGTAGACCTGACCATCGCAGCTAAATAATCACTCACTCTCAACAAATGATGGATGAAATGATAAATATGTCAGCACTAACCGAGGCAAAATTGTAAAATGCAACTTATCTTCCTTCCACCAATTTAAGGGGCATGCTGTTGGTCTAATGATACTCTGTTTTAAGTATCTGTCTACATCTTCCTTTACTTGACTGTTGGTTTTGTTTATTGTGCTTTCATTAGATTTAGAGCCAACTTTTATCTTTGTCTTAAGTGTCCTTGCTTTAGGTTCATCCTGAATATAGTCTTTATACCATGATAAAAAATCAAACCCGAAAGTTTCATTTTCATTTATTTCACTATCAGAGTCTTCAGAATTTGTAGAATTGTCAGTAGAAGAATCGACTGCAGTGTTTGATTTTAATTTATGTGTTACTTCTTCTACCATCCATTTAATCAATGTATCATTGATGTCTTCTTCAAAATCTTCTTCATTGAAGAAAATGGTCATATATCTAGGATCAAGAAAAGTGGCAAGAATAGCATTCTTATCTTTTAAGTATTTATGAAATCTTAGCTCTGATGAAGTTTGCCAAGCAGAGATAGTTGAAACTAATCCTGTAAATTGATGTGACTGTTCAGCTTTATTGAAATGGCTATTCATTACCTTGATGGTAGGAATGATTGATGAGGTTAATGCTTCTCAGGTACTTAAGCGTTTTTTCAAATAAATTTTTTTTAGAAAGATGACCAATTTCTCCATAAGTTGCCATTGGGTATTTTTTCAAAGATCTTAGGTTCGGATGATCACATAGATATAGAATTAACGTTCGCTTTTGTTTAAAACTTCTTTCCAACTCTAACTTACCTCCGCTCTGTCTTCCCGCCCACGCGTCCTCCCCCCCTTCCCCTCACCGACCGCTAATTCTAATTCGTCACTATTTTTTCCCTCGTTTCTTGTTTCTATCGTAATTTTATTTGTTCACACTATTCGATTACTCTGTATTTTGTCTCGATTGTTGTTTCTCCCGTTATTGTGTCGCTTAAGCCACTCTACTTATATAGTTAATTTGCTTTTCTCCCATTATTGTGTCGCTTAGCCACTCTACTTATATAGTTAACTAATTTGTGTTATGATTGATAGGTTAACGATTCTTGCCCTCAATGAAACTGCTACCAGTGTTTCTCAAAACACCATGCTCACATTAATGCATTGGGAATTTCTCGTTCCCGCCGCCAGACTAAACGTGGTTTCCGTTTAGCTCCTGCTCTTAGAAAACTTTTTTACTTGAATCACCTCCCCCCACTTAGCCCTGATTCTTCTTCACCTTACCCTTCACCCGTTCTCTCAGCGTCTCTCCTCAATGTCAGAAGCCTCTCGAAGAAGGCTGACTACATTCATGACCTGCTAGTTAACACTCGAGTCACTCTCCTTGTTCTCACGGAAACTTAGCTTGCCCGTAACTCTCGCGGTGGTGGAGTTGCTCTCATTCACAGTGCCTCCTTCCCTCTGAATAATCTGCCCTCTCCCCCCCTTCTTTCTTTTGAGGTTCTCATCAATGTCTCTGATTCCACCCCCTCTCTAACTATCTTAGTCCTCTACCGCCCCCCCCCAGCTCCTCCCTCGAGCTTTTTCTTGATGAATTTAGTAACCTCCTCCATGGCCTCTCCTCCACTGGTTCTCTGCTAATCCTCGGTGATTTTAACCTTGCTGGCCACAATCCTAATTTCAAAGCCTTTTCTGAAATCCTTGATCTCTTCTTCCTCAACCAACACGTTTCTTTCCCTACCCACTCTCACGGTAACATTTTAGACCTTGTAATCTCTGACTGTCTTATTTTCAACCTGACAACTACAAATTTGTCCAATGCTATATCTGATCACTTCCTTATCAACTTCAACTTCTCTATCCCATTCCATATACTTCCCCAGCTGTCTCATAATCCTAAGCCTTTCCTTCGACTTGCCTCCATTTATATTCCCTCCCTATCTAATGATGTGGCCTCCAAACTTCCTCCCATTGATGCTTTTGCCTCTCCTGACCAGATTCTCTCTTCTTTGGAGCAACCCCTTCTCACTTGTCTTGATGCCCACTCTCAACTTGTCACCCCTTCGAACTCCCGTTGTCACCGTGCCCCTTGGGACTGTATGGAGCTCCTTCATGCAAGGCAGTCTATGCGTGCCCATGAAAGAGTCCTTAGAAAGGCTCGCACCCGTGGGCAAGACACAACCCCTCTCCGCTGGCGTTCCGACTTGCGACAGCTTCCTACGTGGCGAAATTAAAATCTGATCGTGAAGCCTACTCACGTAATCTGTTTACTGATAGTAGGAATTATCCCCGTACGGTCTCCTGCCTGCTCTCCCGTCTTAATTCCCCAGCCCAGGTACCCCCACTCATTAGCCCTGCTACTCTCTCGAATTTCTTCCTAGATAAGGTCACTAACCTCCGTGCTTCCCTCCCCTAGCCTTCTGTCCAGGCTCCTGCATGTAATGAAGGGGTCTTAGGAAATGAGGCATAACCTTTACCTATTTTAATGGTTTGACAAAAAACTAAACAAATCTTTTTTGAAAGAATACAATTTGCTATTTAGATCATTTTCAGCTAACAACGGCCCCTCTCCCTAATGTACTTTTGTCGGATTAGATTGATATCTCTTGCACTAGATACATAGATACACACGTGTGGATGTTTTTTGTTTCATTTTGTTGCTTTATTTCCTATATCTAGAATCCTTTTAAATCGAACTCCTTTTCCTTTTAATGTTTAGTTCTTAAAGCTGTGTTTGAATGTGCTATTGTCTCCTTTACTTAATTTCTTGTGCTCTGGAAAGACGTCTGAGTCCATGTGCAGTCTTATGTATTTTTCTGTTTCTTTGGAAAATATTAAAAAAAATAATATTGTTAACAAATTTAATCAATTACATAGTTACCATTTTGTTCTACAACCTTTTCGTATTTTATTAGTTTGAAAAAATAAAAGGAAAAAATATTTTCGAAAGAATAAGAATTACTATGTAAAGTTTTTGAGCTAACAACGCGCTTTTCTCCCCAATGGGACAGAAATGGAGACTAGGCTATCTTAGTTAGGCTTTTGACTAAGACTAAGCCAGCTTTTTACCTGAGATAAATAAGCGGTTTTGATAAAAGCCTAACTGGCTTATAATTTGTAAGATTTGTCCTGTAGTCCCTTTTTCTACTCGTAGCATAGTATTAGAGCCACGAGCGACTCCAATAAAATTTTGATTTCTTAAGACAATCATGAAGGGAAAGACTACAAGAGCAGCAATTGTTTGTTTTCAAGAGCCTTTGAGGATGTCTGAGGTGATACCTTTCAGGATTAGTGATATTTTTAGTTGTTTAATTTCAGTGTCTATTAATTATAGGCTAATAAAGTTAATATTATTGAATGTTGCATATAAAGTGTAGTGATATATTGTGTTGCCTCTTAACTAAAACATTTAGAATATTTTTTTCAGGTCCTATAATTAGTTTGTTCTAATCTTTGATAAATGTTTAACCTTTTCTTATACAATTATGTGAGATGTTTGTAATGGCGAAAGGTTGTCCTACATCTGATAAGGACCAGCTGATTATAAACTACTCATGTGATTACAACTTTTTAAATTGCGGGATAAAACTATTGTCACGGTAGTGTGGTTTCTCAAATTCATCTTTTCAATAGGTCTAAGAAAGTTTTAAAATGGATCACAATACCAAATTATTAATAAAGAACGAACACTAAATTATTTATAAATGCTAGTTTTTTATGGTGAAAAGGTATAACTTATTTTAAATGCAACTCAAATATTTACATTCGGTTATTTGATCTTTTAGGGGGCAATTTTTTCTTAATGTTTTCCGTTATGGCTTGATGTCCGTGAACCCTCTGTCTGTCTGATGGCATCATCGTCAGGCCTTGACTCTGATGCATCCAACAATTTAGTCATTGTTTTGGGCAAGACGAGAGAAAAACTCAATCAGGAACTAAATTGAGATGATGATATTAATGAAGTTAAAGTTAAATAGAAAAGACTCACAAGAGAAAATGAATAAGCGATCGAGAAGGGGAAGAAAAAACTTTGATATGTACATAAATATTACAAGTTTCAATATTTCGATAATCCATCCAGTCAGCTGCCCTCGGGCAGCTCCACAGGAAAAATGGAGGTCCCTCCCTCCCCCTGTGCTTTCGCAGGGGAACCTGCAAAGCTCTTTGACTGGAGACGAGGCTTACTCGTCTCCATTGCCTACGGGTGCAGTGGGCTCCCACTCACTCCCTTCTTTATGGTCACCCTCGGGTGTCTCCATCTTAACACTGGCAGACCCACATTTACTTTCGCAGGGGACTGCTAAGAAAAACTTTAAGAAGCCCACAACCAGCCGCTCTCCGTTGAAGCGAATCTGTAGTGCAAACCCCCTTAGGGGAGAGAGGGAAGACAAGGGCCATCGTCCGCTCTCCTTCAAAGACCTGCTGGCTGGTAAACTGACCTTAGCGGGGGTCAAGGCCTGTGCCTCCTGATACAATCTGACTCGTGGCACCAATGCCAATGGAACCTGTCACGTCCTGAGGAGATACCCAAATGGAGCCCCCTCCACCGCCGAGATAGACAAGGTCCTTGAGGCAACCCAGCCTCAGAAGGTAGGGCCTTCCATGGGGTCGAATCTGGGCTCGGCGTTAAAAACCGAACACGAGTCCGCCACTATGCAAGGTCCTTCTCAAACGGCTCGGGTCTCCAAGGCACTACAAGGAAGGGAGGAATCTCTTCCTCCGGCTGGTGCCCCTGTGACGGTCAGGACCTTGCTGAGGCCAGTCAATCTGACCTGGGTGCTCCTGACGGCGAAGTGGAGAAGCGGGTATATTCCATGCCCGCCTCTCCTAAAAAGAAAAGAAACAACAAGAAAAAGACGAAAAGAGTTGGAGCTCCTCTCCATCCGCGGGGACTACGGAGACGGATAGGTCTGCTGCTGCAAGCCAATATCGGCAAGTCCGGCCCATCTACCGACCGGATGCAGAGTTCCTGACTAAGACCAAAAGTGCTAGTGCGCAGAACGGAGCCTCGATTACATCGGGGGCCCTCATTCAGAGTCCTCCCAGCGTTTTCGAGCCCGCTGGCTTCAAACGCTTCCTGGTTATTCGCTCCACTAATGAGAGCATGTTTGCTAAGGACAACATGATCCATCAAAGGAAATCTTGAGCTAGTTTGATTGGTAGAGAGCCGAAAGTGACCCGTTTCTCGGACGGGCTCCTTTTGGCGGATCCTTCTGCCTTCGGGCAATTGATGACACGCCGGTTAGTGTGACGCCGCACTCTGCCATGAACTTCGTAAAAGGAGTAGTTTATGCGAGGGAACTCGTGGATTACACCATAGATGGCATCCCCTTTAAAGCTGGCCGACGATGGGGCGGTCAAGGTCGAACGTGTGATGAGAAAACAGTGAGGAGCCTCGATACTTACCCCTACACTCTTCGTCACGTTCGACTGTGACTAGCTCCCTTAATCGGTACGTGCCGGTTGGTATCGCTAGCGCGTGAAGGCATTCATGACACTGCCATGGAGGTGCTATTACTGTCACCGCTTCGGCCATATTAGAGGAGGCAACACCCCTGAAGATGGTCGCTAGGCCATCTTCAGGGGTTCCTAAAGCTATCCCCCGAAAAAAGGACAGCAAAAAAGGAGCTTCTGCTCCTTCGCCCACACCCACTGGTAAGCTGGGTGGCTCGGTCTTGCAAAGGAGGGACCATCCCCTTCGAAGACCCCGCTCGCTTAAGGTTTCGAGGCGGATAGAGGAAAAGACTCGCATGGTGAGCCCAACCTCCCTTGATAAGTCCTCGAAAGAGACAGCAAGCGCATTGTCCGCCTAAAAACGACCGGAGTTCTGCCTGCGGGAAGTGGAACGCCATTCCCGTGAGGGTCTTGTCTTCGAAAACGGCCCCCGCGTCTCCTCCGAGCTAGGCCTGGAGGGCATATTCCTTCAATAGAATTGCCGCAGACTCCGCGCTAACTGAGAGGAGTTGCGGAGGCTCGTCTCGTCCCATTCCTCGTTAGCTATCCTTTTGCAGGAGACCAGGCTGGGCGCATTCCCCCTGCCCACCCTCCCAGGGTATAAGGGTTTTGCGACCCCACTATCATGGGATAGAGACCGGGCGGCAGGATGTGCGATTTACATCCGCCATGATGTATCCGTTATTTTCTTCACTTTAGATGTCTCCTTTCAGGCAGTAGCTGTTCAGCTGCACCTGGATAGGAGGTATACTGTTATTTCCGCGTACATTCCACCATCAGCCAACTTCGACGTGGGGATATTGCACCGCGTCGTGGCACGGTTGCCGAGCCCCTTTCTCTTGCTCGGATAACTGAATGGTAGACAACCCCTATGGGGAGACTACTCAATTAATTCCCGGGGTCAAGTCCTTCCCGTCCTGATCGACGAGATTGAGATGGGTGTCCTAAATCTGAATGAGTTTACGTATCAATGCCCGAGAACCGCTTCATTTTTTTGCCTCGATCTATCTTTGTGCTCTCCGGATGCAAAGCATGATTTTGATTGGGGGTTGTTCGATGAGCATGGTAGTGATCACTTTCCCATTCAATATCATTTTCTGGGCCGCTGCCGCCCAAGAGCGTGCCCCGGCTGTGCTTGGTGGTGCGGTGGTCTGTATTTCAGGAATTGACGGAATTTTCTATCTTGATCGAGAAGTTTAGGTCTGTAGATGAGGCCGTTGAGTTCTTCTCCGGCAACCTCATCGCCGCGGAACTAACTACTATTTCTAGAAGGTCTGGTGGTTTTGCATCTATACCACTCCCGTAGTGCCTAGTAAAGTGCGAGACGTCCATCAATCAGAAGCGTTATGCCTAGATGCGCTAAACGCGCCTCCCGAACGAGTTCAGTCCAAGTGAATTTCGTCTTGCTAGGGCTAGGTTCAGTATATTTCGAAGCACGCACGCCGCTCTTCTTGCCGGGCATACGTGTCTTCACTTAACGGAGAGACCCCTCTAGCAGAGGTGTGGAAGCGAGTCAAAAGAATTCAGAGCAAGTTTAGCAGGATCTTCCTCCCGTTCGCCAGGAGAATGGGACTGCAATCTCGGACCCCGCGTCCGTGGCGGAATCCTTCGCGATCCTTCAACGACAGGTTTCTCGGAGTGAGTTGCGTCCGGACGATATACCGTACGCCATTCTTCGAAACCTGGGTGAGCAAGGCATTGCCTTTCTGTTAGATTTGTTCAACAGGATCTGGGTAGAGGGTCTCCTCCCATATTCATGGCGAATCACTCCTGTGCTCGCCTTTCGCAAACTGGGGAGAGATCACTCTACCCCGGCTGGTTTCCGCCCAATCTCTCTAACCTCTCGCGTTTGCCAGTTATGGAGAAATTGGTAAATGTTAAATAAGCCTTTTTCCTGGACAGCGGAGACCATCTGTCTTCTGCACAGTGCGGCTTCTGCCAGTATCACTCCATGTCGGATGTTCTGCTCCGACTGGAAAATGCCTTCTGCGAGGCCTTCCTTCGTAGACAGCAATACGGCATGGTCTTTTTCGATCTGGAGAAACCCTATAATACCACATGGCGACACGGTATCATGGAGACTATCCACTCGTTGGGGGCGAGGGGACGCCTCCCAATGTTTATATCTGAATTTTTAAGAGATCGTCGATCCTGCGTACGGGTGGGGGGAGCGCTCTCTGGCCCAATGGAGCACGAAGACGATGTCCGGCAGGGAAGTGTCCTTAGTGTCACACTCTTTGCCCTGAGCATCAACGGCATCACTTCGGTGATGGTGCAAGATTTTCTCACTACGCTCTACGTGGATGACCTTTGTATCTTGTAGCAGAGAGGTCCACTTGCGGCCACGTGCCCTCCTGTATCCACGTGGATCCGGAAATCACCTCATGGAGTGGTCGAATGCATGAGAACTTAGGTGAAGATGCGTCATACGCTGTTATCACTCGCCCCAGCTGTATTTGCCAAGGGACCAATGTCATATACCCCTCCCTCTCCATCTCGCGGTCACCTATCCGCGAGCATTCAGACTTCTCTGCGTAAAGATTGAAATCCGTTGGACATTCCAACAAGCGTTATCAAGATTATCCCTTCCCTCGAATGAGTCGCCGACCTTTCACTTAAGATTACGCGCGCCTCTTCTCCAGGCGCCTATATAACGCTTCGACAGAGTTTGATAGCAGCACTATCACACGTCCACCTACTCTGACGAACGAGCTAAAGGACGCTCTCCCCCCCCCTTTCACAGGGGCGATTTCGATTCAAGTAAAGGCTAAATCGATCCATGAACTCTGCCTTAGCCAATCGGCAAGTTTCGACTTCAGTAAACTCTGCATTATTTAATTAGGAAGGACTGAGAAGGATTCCCAACTCTGAAAACGACAAGTGCTTTCTTGTACTGAAGCCCAAAGGTAAACAACTTCTATCCTCGCTTCATCGTACCCCACTGGCCCCATTTTGGCGACGAGCTCATAAGGTAATCGTAACCGTTGTCACCTGCACATTGATCTTAAATCTGACTTATCCCAATTGCTCCATTATTTGTGTGCACGCCCCAGTTAAAATCCCCCTTTAAATCACCAACTGTATCTGACCTCTTTAATCCCTTAATCAACCTACCTGATCGCTCGTAGATATTTAAACCCCATCTGGGCGACCATTCCATTTAAATCCAATTTCTATGTAAATATATATATTCTTTTTTTGTTGTTAGTGAAGTTATATTTTCGTTATTGTCTTTCTTTTGCAACCCCAACGCCTACCAGCTACCTTTTTAATCTTTGTCACACATTGTTAACTAAACCATAACGTACTATTTCAGTTCTCTCTACTTTCCACTATTTTTTTTTTGTCCCTTCCCCCCTCTTTTCCTCCTCTGAACGATAATAATATCATTGGCGCCATCACCTTCATATGTCTCTTCTTCTTCTTGCGATCCTTATTAAAAATGCGAGAGTAGGTCGATCCTAATTTTTATTTCAATAACGATGTGACTGCATAACCGATCGCATTTAAATGACAGTGAAATAAAGCATTGAATTCTTACACAGTGGCATCTTTCCATCCAAGATGTTTTGCTGTTAATTCGGCAACGTCACACAAAAGTGAATGGAATAAATTGATTTAAATAAAATATATTGATAAATTTTCTCCTGATTCACTTAAAATGAGTTGCTCGATTGCCGATTATTAAGAATGGGTCAATTTAGTTGCAATGGATAATCTTACCATTCATTTCTAACCTATTTATAGACTTAGAGTGTATTGAATAATTAATGATGGATTGATTGACTTGGTATTGCTTGATTTATACTAGGGTGAAAATTTGCTGGTTGTAAGGGGAATGTCTCGAGGTACAGATAAACGAACACAACCAAGCAAGAAAGGGCAGAAACAAACCCTGCGTTTACACAGGCCTCACTTGGCATTAACAGGGATTACTTAGCCGTGAAGAGCATCTCGACGGAATTAAGAAAACAAAGCAAACTCAAGAGAGCAAATTCATTTCGTTTACTCTCACCGTTGCCGCTTCTTGCTAACAAGATATGAGGAGACTTTTTACAGTTCATCACAGCAGAAGTTTTTATTCGCTCGGCAGGAAATTTTACCCCCTGCCGTCTCAGGTAAGGTGATACCAACGGGCATCCGCAGTTGTTAGTGGAAATCATAATTCTGCAGCCTGAAGCGATTTAAAATTAGAAATACATGTAATCCAACGGAGTCGTACTCAATCACCAGATAAAGCAAAGTTGGACAGCAGAGAGGAAAGTTAATGAGCTGATTTGGCTGTAATTTTAAAGTAGAGAGCGAAAATGATTGTTAACGTGAATCTCCCATATTAGCTGGCACCGAGAAGGAACATTTTCAGAGTTCTCCCAACAATGTTTTGAGGATATCACAGAAACTCAAAGTTCAAGTTCGAATCCCGAGATGACCAAGATACTCGCGTTATTTGGGTAATGACTAACCAACCAGCTCAGCGTTTGGCTCTTTCCCACTTTGACAAAATATAGGGAGACTGACATAGCGTGGAGACTGTTCCCTGGACTTATCCTAAAAGCTTCGAGGGTACCAACCCATGGTACACTCGCGGGATGCATAATCATCAAATGGTGCCTTCAAAGGAACTTTTTTTGTCAGGATTGCTTGGTGCGCTAAAAGGTTGAATTAAAGTGGAATTTCCTAGTGTGGGGGAGATTAGTGAGCGGTACCTGTATCAGTACTGTGACTGGCCGAGGCGCTCTAACCAAGCCGAGTTCTTTGAAATGACTCTTTCCTTAACATCGGACTCTGGTATGGTTGAGTTTTTAGAGAATTGGGGAATCCTTCATAACATCTAATCATTTAAACTTTTGTTTGGACATTTTAATACTGAGGGAGGCAAGCTGCTCCCAGCAGCTGAGCTAACCTTAGAGATATTTATTTGATGATATTGCTATTGATTTTGTATTTATTTCTCTCTTGGTTTAAAAGTAACTTGTTTTTTTAAGTAACTATGTAAACGCTGACGGTCGCAAGAAGAAATAATACATATTTTTTAAATGCACTAACGTGATGTGCAATCCCACCCCTACGGGATAGGGGCCAGGAAAAGGGATCCAAAACTTACAATGGGCATGATGTCTTCGTTCTTTTCTTTGTTTTAAATACCTCTATGCATGCAGTAGCTGTGCAGATGCACCATAATAGGAAGTATACTGTTATTTCTGCATATATTCCTCCGTAAGCCGACTTCGGTGGGAGGGAATTGTGCCCCGTCGTGGAACGGTTGCCTAGGTCCTTTCTCTTGCTCGAAGATTTGACCGGTAGACATCCACTCATGGGATTTCACTCTATTAATTCCAAGGGTCAGGTCCTTACCGATCTAAGCGAGGAGATGGAGATCGGTGTCTTAAATGTGAATGAGTTTACGCATCACGGCCCGAGAATCGCTTCGGTATCTTGTCTTGATCTATCTCTGTGATCTCAGGAAGCACAGCATAATTTTTATTGGGTGGTAGGCAATGTCCTTCATGGTAATGATCAATTTCCTATTCAAATATCATTTTATGGACAGCTACTGCCTCAGAACCACCCCCTCCCCTTCACTCCGCGGAGGTTGTCGCGAGAGAGGTTGTCTGCATTTCATGAAATGACTTATTTCTCTGTCTAAGACGAAGAGTTTAGCTCGGTGGATGAGGCCATTGAATTATTTTCCGGCAACATCATCGCCGTGGTCCTAAGTACTATTCCTAAAACGTCTGGCCGTTTTGCACGCCGACCTTTCCTATGGTTGTCAGCCGAGTGTGAGACTGCCCTCAAACTGAAGAGTTAGTCGTACATGTGCTATAAGCGCCGCACCAACGATTTCCCTGTCGGTGAATTTTGTCCAGCCAGAGTTAGCTTCCATTATGCTTGGAAGCAAGCCCACCGCTCGTACTGGCGGGCATACTTGCCTTCACTTAACGAAAAAGTCGCCTCTAGTAGAAATGTGGAAGAGAGTCAAAGGAATTAGGGGCAAGTTCTCGCAAGAGCACCTTCTCGTACTCCCGGATAATGGGACAGCATTCTCGGATAACTCTTCCGTGGTGGGGTCCTTCGCGACCACTTTCTTTGCATTCTGTAGCCGGAATGCAGCTGCTAGCATCCAATGCGTGTTGTGATGTCACGGAAGGCCGCCACATCCAGGGACGGAGAACTCTTCACCGATATGTTTACATTGAGTGAGTTGCGTTCCGCTCTCGCTTCGTACACGGAGATCGCCCCTGGTCCAATCGATGTCAATTACGTCATGCTTCGACACTTCGACACCTTGATGAGCAAAGTATGACCTTTATGTTGATTTGTTACACATGTTGTGGATAGAGGGTATCCTTCCACACTCCTAGCGGATCGCTACTGTGATCGATTTATCATAAAATTGGAAAGATCACTCTTCCTTGTGTGTGTAAGTTGATGGAGAAATCCGTAAATGTTAGATTAGCCTTTTTTCTGAACGGCGGAGGCTACCTGTCATCCGCAGATTTGCGGCTTGCGCAAGTTCCCGACCACGTTGGATGCTCTGCTCCGACTGGAAAATATCGCCATCTGCAAGGCCTTCCTTCGTAGACAGCTCTACGCCAATATGTTTTCTATTTTAAGAAGGCCTAAGTTCCCTGAATCTATTACTGCGTAGAAATCTTGTGAAAAAGAAAGGGCCAGACTTCCCAACGTTTCTAACAGAGAAACTCATGTGTCAGCCTGAACCATCACACCGAACCCGGATCCGCTAACCCATCTTATCATCTAAGTATGATTACAACCGTCTCAACCTCACCTATTCAGATTAAAATACGGCGAAGGATAGTTGTCGGAAAGACGGATTGGGACAAATACAAAGAACACCTGAACGCGCTTGGGGTTGGTTCACTAAATAACCAAAAACCAGGAGAAATTGAGACCCATCTACAGCAATTTATGCCAAAAGTTGCGAAGCGAGTAACATTTACACCACGATAAAGGAATATTAAACTCTTCCCGCACCTAGGTGGGACGAAGAAACACAGAGGAAAATAAAAGAATTCCACAATTTAATAAAAGAAATAGCAGAGCTAGAAAATACATTGGCAAGATATCAAAGACTAAGAGAAACCCGGATACAAATAAATACACTAATAAAAGAAAATATGAATTAGGTCTGGAATTATATAATAGCAAAAATGGACATAGAGCGAGATCCCAAGAAATCTGGGCCCAATACAAAAAACTAAGAGGAGTGCAACCTAAGGAACTTATAAAATTGAAGATACAAAACAGGGAAGTGGAACAAGCAAACGAACTACAGGAGTACTTCCACGTTATTGGAAGAAAATATTCTCCATTTCCCTAGAAGAGAAAGCCGAGTATGACAGGGACTACGAAGAAGAGATTCTACGGAACCTCGAAGCTCAACGAGAAAACATTTCACCATATAGATGCGTCATTGAGGAGAGAGACATCCCCTTGGGGGAGAGTGACCCCTTCACGATGGAGGAATACCAGGCAGCCATCAAAACATTTAGCCAAAAGGCACCAGGTCTGAGCTGGCTAACAAAGGCGCACTTAACTAATGAACCAGGCAACGTGTATAGTTCCATTGTAAGAATCTTTAATGCACGTCTAAACGCTGCTTACTTTCCCCAAACGTTAAAACTCGCAAAAATTATTTTCTTACCAAACCAGGCTAACCAAAATACCAGGGAAAGAATTACAGGCCCATCTCGATCTTAGAATTCATCAGAAAAGTCCTCGGAAACTCCTAAAAGAGAGATTGAAGAAACGCCTCGAGAAGCAGAATCTCTATAGCCCACAACACGAGCTTAGCGAGGAACAGAGACTGCGCTGGCAATCATATCGGAGAAAATCGCCAGGGAAACAGCAAGAGGCAATAGAGTGGACGTCATACTCTGTGATGTTGCCAATGCATTCGATAAGTTATGGTTGCCCGGCCTCAATTCCAAGATTAATGAACTTAACCTCCAAAGTAACCTGTGCAAAATATTAGGCAGTTACCCAGACAAGAGAAAAGCCGTCCTAAATATAAATAGCCAAACAGGAAGAGAATTTGAGTTGCTGTCGGGGGTCCCTTAGGGAGGGTGCCTTTCTCCGACAGTATATACGATTTACACTATGGAATTTCCACACCAGGCAGAAAAATGCGCGATATATGTCCGGTTAGCAGACGATATCACGCAAATCATCTCAAGGAATCGGACCCCGTAAGGGGCGCGGCGATTTGCCATCCTGGCCGCTGTGCTGACGGGATCCAGCGCTCCGTCCGGCCCCAGCTTAGCCTCTCTTCCTTCCTTCAGATAGCCCGATTTCTCCCCTACCTCGTCGCTTTTCATACAACCTCTCCCACAACTTTCTCTGGTCAGCCTCTAATTTCACAGGGTAGAATGCTGACCTTCTTCTCAAGCCAACCACCCCGGCTAGGGGCTGAGGGGGGAGGGGACATTGTTCCCTAACCCCTCAGCTCCGGTTCGGGATAGGGTTTTTTAACAACCTGTTCATTCCCACCCATACCTTCCTCACATCCCTTTTCCTCTCCTCTTCACATTCTATCTGTTTTACGCCGTGTCTAAGGTGGAGCCGCCATGCCGAAGGACTGCCAGGCCACCAGGCGGGAGGGGTGGTCCCAAATGGCGGCGCCTGGCTCTGCCGGGCCTGTAAGCACCTCTTGCAGTGCGGGCTAATGCAAGAGGTGGTGAGCGATTGCGTCCCGTAAAACAAAGAGGGTCACCATGCCCAATGATGAAAAAAAAAATCTCCCCTTAATTCCCCCTAAAACAACGGAGCCGCCCTCGTGCAGCTCCACAGAAAAGATGGAGGTCCCCCCCCTGTGCTTGCGCAGGGGACCCTCCATACCTCTTTAACCGGAGAGGAGGCTTACTCCTCTCCTACGCCTACGGGTGTAGGGGACTCCCCCTCACCCCCTTCTCTGGAGGTGCTTTCGGGCACCTCCCTATCTCCAGCGGCAGTCCCTCCTTTGCTTTCTAAGGGGACTGCCAAGAAAGCCAGCAGGCAGCCCATTGCCGACCGCCCCTCGTACAAGTGGATTGGTAGGGCAAACCCCCTTAGGGGGGAGAGGGAAGCCAGGCCCCTTCGGTTGCTTCCCTCAAAAGACCTGCTGGCAAAAATATTAAACCTTGCCGGGGTCAAGGCCTGTGCCTCCCCACTAACGACTTATGACACTGCCAAGGGGACCTGCGATGTCCTGCGAGGGGATGGCCAACTGGAGGCCCCTCCTGTGATAGACATGGTCCTTGAGGAAAACCAGCCTCAGACGGTAGGGCCTTCCATGGGGGGGAATCCGGGCTTGGCGCCAAGCACCGAACCCGAATCCGCCCCTATGCAAGGTCCTCATCAAACGGCTGTGGATTCTCAGGCAGTACAAGGAGGGGAGGGATCTCCTCCGGATGATGCCCCTGCCACCACCAGGACCTTCTCCATTTCGGAGAAGGACCTGGCTGAGGCCGGTCCATCTGGCCTGGGGGCTTCTACCGGCGGGGGTGAGAAGCGGGTTCATTCCCCGCCCTCCTCTCCAAAAAAGAAAAGGACCAAAAAGACGAAGAAGACTCGGGGCTCCTCTCAATCCGCGGGGGCTAAGGGGACGGATGGGTCTGCTGCCACTTTGACAAGCGACCAAGCCAAGATCGGCACATCCGGGCCCTCTGCTTCCTCGGGTACGGAGCTCCTGACGATGACAAAGACCAAAAGTGCACAGGGCGGAGTCCGATGACATCGGGGCCCCTGATTCAGAGGTTACCTGGCGTTTTCGAGCCCGCTGGCTTCAAACGCTTCCTCGTTATTCGCTCCACTGATGGCAGCATGTTGTCCAAGGGCAACATGATCCATCAGAGGAGAGGATTAGCTAGTGCAATTGGTAGAGAGCCGAAGGTAACCCGTTTCTCGGAAGGGAGCCTTCTGGCGAATGCGGCGAATCCCGCCGAGGCGGCCAAGATAAGTGCTCTTCGGACACTTCATGGCACCCGGTGAGTGTGACGCCGCACTCTACCATGAACTTTGTGAAAGAAGTAGTTTATGCGAGGGAACTCGTTGACTACTCCATTGAAGACATCACCCTAGAGCTGGCCGACCATGGGGCGGTCAAGGTCGAGCGTGTGATGAGAAAACAGGGAGGGGCCTCGAGACCCACCCCTACACTCTTCGTCACGTTCGACTGTGACAAGCTCCCTGAGTCGGTGCGTGCCGGTTGGTACCGCTACCGCGTGAAGGCATTCGTGCCACTGCCGCGGCGGTGCTATTACTGTCACCGCTTCGGCCACACGAATCGATCATGTAGACGTGCAAAATCGGGGTCACCCGAAGTCTGTGTAAATTGCTCCAAGGTCGCACACGATAAGTCCAAATCGTGTGTGGCCAAGTGTGTCAATTGCGGAGAGCCGCACCCTGCTTCTTCGAAGCAATGTGGTGCATATCTCCTCGAGAAAGAAATCCTGGCCGTTCAGGCCCAGGATCGACTCTCATTCCGCGAGGCTGAGGACTTGGTCCTGGCGCGCCCGGCTCTGCCTGGGACGTCATATGCCTCAATAGTTAGAAAAGCACCCTCTGCTCCTGGCCCATCCAGGCCAACGAGCACGGTTGTTTCCGCGCCTATTCGGAGCCCTTCTGCGGGCTCTACTACACCCGGGCGCTCCCCTGGTAGAGCTGGCGGCAAAAAGGGTTCACACCCAGCCCCGGCTAAAACCAGGGCTCCCCCCTCTTCCCCCAGCGTGACCGTTTCCCGTAAGGCGAAACGGCCACGCGCCTCCACAGAGTCGTCAGACTCACAGGAGGCAACACCCCTGAAGATGGTCGCTAGGCCATCTTCCGGGGTTCCTAAAGCTGTTCCCCGAAAGGAGGACGGCAACAAAGGAGCTTCGGCCCCTTCGCCCACGCCCCGAGGTGGAGCGAGTGGCTCGGAGACGGTGGTTCCTCGAAAAGAGGGCCCCCCGCCTCCCAAGCCGCAACGCCCGCCTAAGGTTTCGAGGCGGAGGGAGGAAAAGACTCGCATGGCGAGCCCAACCTCCCCCAATAAGTCCTCGAAGGCGACAGCGCCTTCAGCGCTTTGTCCGGCCAACAGCGCCCGGGGTTCTGCCCCCGGGAAGCGTACGGCCATTCCCGTGAGGGTCTTCAATTCGAGGAGGGCCCCCGCGTCTCCTCCGAGCTAGGCCTGGAGGGCATATTCCTTCAATGGAATTGCCGTGGACTCCGGGCCAACTGGGAGGAGCTGCAGAGGCTCGTCTCGTCCCGTTCTCCGTTAGCTATTTTTTTGCAGGAAACCATGCTAGGCGCGTGCCCGCTGCCTGCCCTCCCGGGGTATAAGGGTCTTGCGACCCCACCACCGCGGGATGGCCGGGCTGAGGGATGCGCGGTTTACACCCGGCATGATGTCTCCTTTCTTCCTTTTTCTTTAGATACCTCCTTTCAGGCAGTGGCTGTGCAGCTGCACCTGGATACGAGGTATACTATCATTTCTGCGTACATTCCACCGTCAGCTGACTTCGACGCGGGGGACTTCCGCCGCGTCGTGGCATGGTTGCCGAGGCCCTATCTCTTGCTTGGAGATCTGAACGGCAGGCATCCTCTCTGGGGAGATTACTCCATAAATCCCAGGGGACAACTCCTTGCCGATCTGATCGAAGAGCTTGAGATGGGTGTCCTAAACGTGGATAAGTTTACGCATCACTGTCCGAGAACCGCTTCATTTTCTTGCCTTGACCTATCTTTGTGCTCTTCGGATGCACAGCCTGATTTTGATTGGGGGGTGGTCGATGACCTCCATGGTAGTGATCACTTTCCCATTCAAATATCCTTTTCAAGGCAACTGCCGCCTGAGAGACCAGCTCGGTGGTGCTTGGCGCGGGCGCGGTGGCCTGCATTTCAGGAAATGACTGTATTCTCTATCTCAGTCGACGAGTTTAGGTCGGTAGATGAGGCCGTTGAGTTCTTCTCCGGCAATTTCATCGCCATGGGCCTGACTACTATTCCTAGGACGTCTGGCCGTTTTGCACACCGACCACTCCCATGGTGGTCGGCCGAGTGTGAGACGGCCCTCACATAGAAGCGTTATGCCTACATGCGCTATAAGCGCCGCCCGAACGATTTCACTGTCGCTGAATTTCGTCGGGCTAGGGCTAGGTTCCGGTATGTTTCGAAGCACGCCCGCCGCTCTTCTTGGCGGGCATACGTGTCTTCACTTAACGGGAAGACCCCTTTAGCTGAGGGTTGGAAGCGAGTCAAAAGGATTCGGGGCAAGTTCTCGCAGGACCCCCCCTCCTGTTCTCCAGGAGAATGGGACCGCAATCTCGGACTCCGCGTCCGTGGCGGAATCCTTAGCGACCGCTTTTTCCGCATTCTCTAGCCGTGATGCTGCTCCGCCAGCATTCAATGCACGTCGTGATGTCGCGGAAGGCCACCGGCTGGACTTTACCTCCAGAGGCGGAGAACCCTTTAACGACAGGTTTACTGTGAGTGAGTTGCGCTCCGCTCTCGCTTCGTGCGCGGACACCGCCCATGGTCCGGACGATGTCCCGTACGCCAAGCTTCGACACCTGGGTGAGCGAGGCATGGCCTTTCTGTTAGATTTGTTCAACAGGATCTGGGTGGAAGGTCTTCTTCCAGACTCCTGGCGAATCGCTACTGTGCTCGCCTTTTGCAAACCGGGGAGAGATCACTCTACCTTGACCGGTTTCCGTCCAATCTCTCTAACCTCTTGCGTGTGCAAGTTTATGGAGAAATTGGTAAATGTTAGATTAGCCTATTTCCTGGACAGCGGAGGCCATCTGTCTTCTGCACAGTGCGGCTTCCGTAAGTTCCACTCCACGTCGGATGCTCTGCTCCGACTGGAAAATGCCGTCTGCGAGGCTTTCCTTCGTAGACAGCACTACGCCACGGTGTTTTTTGATCTGGAGAAGGCCTATGATACCGCATGGCGATACGGTATCATGGAGACTCTCCACACAAAAGGGGCGAGGGGACGCCTCCCAATGTTTATATCTGAATTTTTGCGAGATCGTCGATTCCGCGTACGGGTGGGGGGAGCCCTCTCTGCCCCAAAGGAGCAGGAAGAGGGTGTCCCGCAGGGAAGCGTCCTCAGTGTCACACTCCTTGCCCTGAGCATCAACGGCATCACCTCGGTTCTGCCAGAAGATGTTCTCGCTACGCTCTACGTGGACGACCTTTCGATCTCTTTTGGCGCGGCCCAGATGCCAACTCTGGGGCGTCGACTCCAACAGGCATTGAACCGCGTCTCTCGCTATGCCGAAGCGCACAGGTTTCGGCTTTCTTTGGCCAAGACTAAGGGGGTGCACTTCTGCCGCCATCCACGGCTTCACCCCGACCCAGATTTGTTTCTTTATGGGGTGCGCCTGGATGTGGTTGAGTCGCACCGTTTCCTTGGTCTTGTATTCGACCGACGCCTCACCTGGGAGGCTCATATTCGCAGCCTTAGGGTCTCTTGTACCCGCGCCATTAACATTCTCCGTTCCGTGAGGTTCAGTGCCTGGGGCGCTGATAGGGCTACCGCCTTACTGTTTTATCGATCCTTTGTTCGCTCGAAGCTCGACTACGGATGCGAGTTTTATGCATCCGCAGCCAAGCGTTTATTGCGGAAGGTGGATTCAATCCACCACACCGGCCTTCGCCTTGCGACCGGTGCCTTCCGCACTTCCCCCATTGAGAGCCTGTTGGTCGATGCTGGGGAGATGCCACTCGCTCTGCGCCGCGTGCAGTGCATCACTCGCCTTTACGCGCGAGCCCGGTGCCTCCCTCATTCGCCAACAGCTCTCACTGCATCCGCAGCTGATCTCGATGGTGCCTATGCCGCCGAGAGACGCCAGTCATACCCTAAGCCCTTTGGGTTTAGGGCCAGGAAACTCCTTCGAGAGGTAGATATAGCTCTCGGGCTGGTGGCGCCCCTGGTACTGCCCAGGACGCCACCCTGGAGGGTACCACATTTGGCTATTTGTCGCCACGCCTCTGCTCCTAAAGCTTGTACTGCACCGGGATTATTGCGTTCGACCTTTTTGGAGCACACATCGTGTCACGCTGGTACCGTGCCAGTGTATACGGATGGCTCCAAGGCAGATGTCGAGATTATCTTCTGCTGGCTTCCTGGACATGTAGGAATTGCAGGGAATGAGCGCGCCGATCAGCGCGCCAAAGAGTCCGCGAGGACTCTGCGACCGGACCAGCGTTTCGCTCTTCCTCACACCGACTACATGGCAGGAATACGAGCAGCTCTTCGGACTGCTTGGCAAACAAGATGGGAGACGGTCGAAGGGAACTTAAATTTGCGTGCCATTGCGCCGCGACTGTTCCCATGGACCTATCCCCCAATGCCGCGGTGGCTTCAGGTTGCTTTCTGTCGTCTCCGAATCGGACACACTCGTGTGACGCATCGCTCTCTGATGGAGCGCTCGCCTGCGCCCTATTGCAACGACTGCGTCGTCCCCCAGACTGTTCGGCACATTCTTGTCGAATGTCCCAGTCTGGGTGATCTTCGCGCACGACACCTGTCCCGGTACCGGGATGGGCGGGGTCGCTACCGCCTGTCCCTTGTGCTCGGGACGAGTGCGTGTACTTTGACTGGTGGACTTATTGACTTTTTGGGGGAGGCCGGCCTTCTCCCTTTTATTTAACCTGATTTAATTGTTGTTGTTGTTTTTGTAATTGTTTTGTTATTTCTTTTTATTGTTTTCTGTTTAATTTTTTAAAGTAGCCTAAAACTAGGCTGTTTGTTTACGGCAACTTATGCCTTAGTCGGCAGTCGCCAGATAGCCCCTTAATTAAAAAAAAAAAAAAATCTGCTCCCAAAGCTTGTACTGCACCGGGATTATTGCGTTCGACCTTTTTGGAGCACACATTGTGTCACGCTGTTACCGTGCCAGTGTATACGGATGGCTCCAAGTTCCAAGAGGGGGTCGGCTTCCACGCCGTATCCCCTCTGTTTGAAGTCAGCCGAGAGACACCAGTCATACCCTAAGCCCTTTGGGTTTAGGGCCAGGAAACTCCTTCGAGAGGTAGATATAGCTCTTGGGCCTGTGGCGCCCCTGGTACTGCCCAGGACGCCACCCTGGAGGGTACCACATTTGGCTATTTGTCGCCACGCCTCTGATCCCAAAGCTTGTACTGCACCGGGATTATTGCGTTCGACCTTTTTGGAGCACACATCGTGTCACGCTGGTACCGTGCCAGTGTATACGGATGGCTCCAAGTCCCAAGAGGGGGTCGGCTTCCACGCCGTATCCCCTCTGTTTGAAGTCAGCGGGGCTCTACCAGGCGCTGCGTCTGTCTTCACGGCTGAGCTGGTGGCAATACACCACTCGGTACGGGAGATTACGCGACGTGCCCGGTTCGGAGACCGGATTGTGATCTATAGCGACTCACAAAGCGCCCTGAGTGCTCTCGGGGCATTGGAATCTCCGCATCCCCTGGTTCGCGATATCCGTGACGCCACGGTTTTGGCAAGCCGGGCAGATGTCGAGATTATCTTCTGCTGGCTTCCTGGACATGTAGGAATTGCGGGGAATGAGCGCGCCGATCAGCTCGCCAAAGAGTCCGCGAGGACTCGTCGACCGGACCAGCGTTTCGCTCTTCCTCACACCGACTACATGGCAGGAATACGGGTAGCTCTTCGGACTGCTTGGCAAAGAAGATCGGAGACGGTCGAAGGGAACTTAAAGTTGCGTGCCATTGCGCCGCGACTGTTCCCATGGACCTATCCCCCAATGCCACGGCGGCTTCAGGCTGCTTTCTGTCGTCTCCGAATCGGACACACTCGTGTGACGCATCGCTATCTGATGGAGCGCTCGCCTGCGCCCAATTGCAACGACTGCGTCGTCCCCCAGACTGTTCGGCACATTCTTGTCGAATGTCCCAGTCTGGGTGATCTTCGCGCACGATACCTGTCCCAGTACCGGGATGGGCGGGGTCGCTACCGCCTGTCCCTTGTGCTCGGGACAGATTCGTGCACAGTGAACTGTGGACTTGTTGACTTCTTGGGGGAGGCCGGCCTTCTCCCTATTATTTAAGCAAGGTTTGTTTGTTTTTTTGTTTTGTTTTGTTGTTTTTTTGCATTTTTTTTTTTTTTTTTACTTTAGTTGCACGCTCCTGCGCCGGGGGGACCTCTCCCTGACGCACCAGCTTGCTTCCTTTCCCCCTTTTGGGGTGTTTTTTTTTTCTCTCTTTAATTTTATCTTAAAGTAGCCTAGAACTAGGCCAGTTTTAATACGGCGACTAATGCCCAAGTAGGCCGTCGCCAGATGAGCTCTTAAAAAAAAAAAAAAAATCAAGCAATCGGAAAAACCCACGGGAAGTCGTTCAAAGAACGCCTGGAGAAATCAAGAACCTAAATGATTATGAAAGAGAACACTAGATCAAAACCAAAAAAATTAAATTTAAATTAATTACATTAAACCAGAGAAAAACGGCCGTTATACTTGTGGACTGAGAGATGTAACCTTACTCCAAGGAAGGTAAAGTCCTCGGACTGAAGATAACAACAAACGGAATCTCCTCCCATCTAAGTCAAAGAGTAACAGAAGCCAAAGCAAATCCTTCTGCTCTGTATAGGTTTAGAAATTTCTTGATGGAAAATATATGAAGAATATATAGCTCTAGTTAGACCCAAGGTTCTCTATCCGATAATACCTTTGCACACCCTCAGCGACAGGCAGATAAAAAAAGCTAACAAGGTACAGAACTAGGGCACAAGGTTCATCACTAACTCAGAAAGGCGCAAACGGTAAACTTCGGAAGAACTCCATCGGAGAACCAGACTAAAACCTATAAGCGTCATACTTCACAACCGCGCAGTGACCCTATGGGAAAATCTAAAGAACAAAATACCACGAAATGCAATAGATAAAATCACCCTACCAGAGAATGAAATGAAGCGAACTCAATATAGGCCACGTTTCAAAGGAATCAACAAAAAAGCAGCAAGAGACATTATCTCTATTTTTAATAATTATAAAATTCTACTTAAGGAGAAATACCGAAATAGACCAAAGTGTCACGGATTAAAATCAATGCCCTGTCGTTCCTGTGGTGTTGGGCTGGCAGAAAGAAGTCCATCGGGAAAAACAGGGTATCAGGCAAACTTAATATGCATGACTTTACGATTGTAGAGGGCATGGCGCGACAGAACCTGCTATCCTTTGCCTATCTGAGTGATTATACCTATCGAGCCGCACCCATCTAAACGTTCGATTCTGGGCCGCATGTTTGCTTTCCTGGCAGTCCCGTATAAAAAGAATGGGGAGACCGCCGCTGGTGCTGAGGTAGAGGCATCCAAAGACGATTCCAAAGAAGAAAGGAGAGGGGTAAACCTCTTCTCCTCTAGAAGAAGGTTGGATGGTCCCCCGAAAAAAATAGGGTGGGCCACCTCCTTTTCTAAGGTGCACCTGCCCAAAGGTGGCTCCAACTAAGCCATATATGTCGTGAGAGGGAATCTCTTCCAACGGTTAAAGAAGAGGCTCGTTTTCCTCGTCTTTCACGGTTCCTAGGGAGAGCGAGGCCGCGCTTGGATCCGCATCGCCATGCTCCTTCAGTCGGCCACTATTCTCTTCTATTGTAGTCATACTTAGATAAAAACTATAATTCATGGCAGATAGATACTATGACTTCCCAGTGCCTTGGAAAAATAAGAAAAAAGTCTCAATAGGGTCAGAATATTCCAGAATGTGATCATTTACACATACTTGGCCCAAGAGTTTGAGCTACGATGGACCTTAACAACTCGCCTTGCCATTTAGACGCATTAATTTTGAGCTTTGACCATAAAAGACGGCCCCAATGTAGCCACCTTATTAATTTATTGGAAGGAGATGAGAAGCTTCGACTTCCCTCAGCTTTCGGCCCTCGCAACATGTAGAGACCTCACCGTATAGAATGCCACCCGACTAAGGCTCATAAGAGGACAAAGGTGCACCGGTAACCACAACCTCTGTGGATAATAGAGCAAGTTTTGAAGTAGAGTAGGTGTGTATGTAATAAAGAGACGTAGAGATAGGCGGGCACACTAACGAGTAGGGTCCTTGATGACCTATTATTATCATATTCCGTTCTAGGTTATTCCAGGATGGCGTGCAATCCGCCCGGCACCATATTTAGGGAACCGAACACGGCACTCCGACGGACTGCACACCCTCTCCTGATCAGGGTATAGTCGTAAAAATGTAGCACTGAGGGGACAGGGGTAGGAAGGGCAACAACAACCTTTCCAGGCCCCAACCCAGTGACAGGGCTTCCCTAATTGGCTCTCCTGTGGGGAGGATGTGCACTTTCTCTCGTTAATAAGTGGAACAGGATACCAGGATACCCACTGTGGGGTAGCTACCAACAATGCAAAATATCTGAGCTACATTTGCAAGAAATTGCAAAGCGACGAGGTCTCAACCATCTCCACATAAAAAAAGCAAGTTTGCCCAAAATTAACTACCTAGAAAAACCAATGAGACGAACCGAATAGAGAATATAATCCAGATTAAAACAATAAAGTGAAATATAAAAATCTCCCAAAATTCACCAAACAAATCCTAAAAATGAGTGAATAACACCCAACAAAGAAAGAAATCAGATCTAAACATGACTTACACCATAAACAAGTGATAAATTGATCACTAACATAAAGAGACAAAAAAAAAACAGGAGCAAAGTTTTAAAAAATACGCTAAATATCAGGAAGAGGACAGTGCAAGTATAAAAATACCCAAATACAGTTACAATGAATACAACGGTTTGAACGTCATGTATATAAGCCATACACAAATCAAAGACAACGATTAGCCTGATTTCTAGGTATATTGTTACTCTATGTTTACTTTCTATTTCTTTTCTCACTTTTTCACTATATGTCTTATTTCTTACATCATATCACTTTTCTCTCACACAAATTCATAACCTTTTACTCAGATTCAGAATCAGAATCAAACTCTCAGTATGGATATTATCTGCATAAGATACTTCAAAATCAAGTATCTTGAGTGAGCCAACCTAAGTTTACAAGTGCTAATAGACCATTTTTAGCTAAGGACTTTTTACTTTGACTTTTCATAGAACGTGTTATTTTTCTATTACAGTATATAATAAACCATGGAAGTAATATTCAATTACTAGATTCTTATTCATCTCTCTCATTACTTTAATAACATTTTCCAATAACTCTTCTAATAAACTATCATTCAAACTGGGAGATCCTCCCAAAGAGTCCTCAGTCTTATATAAGAAAGAACTACAGAAATTAGACATATAAACACTGTTATACTTTAACCTTAAAGAGGACGATACAACAGACAATCAAAAGCAATTTATAACCAGCAGATTTAATTTTGAAATAATCTCAAATTTGGAATAATGAGAAATGTTCAGATGAAGCAAACACTACCTCCCAAATTATAGTCAATGAATCAACGAGCCAAAAGGGAACATTATTCCTTCCGTTCACTCTCTTCGGGCATCATATAGAAATTAAAGAAGTGAGCTCATCTTAAAAATTAGCTTTCACGATCTTTATATTCAAGTGGATAGGTTGCTTTAAACTTTTGTCACCTTAGAGTCAAAGACTTCGCGGCATTACAAGGCTGAAGATTTTTGGTTTTTGCCTTCTAGTAAGACTACTATTTATAACTATTAGTTACTGCTTATTAAATCTTGCTATTAACTAATAGTAAGTCTTGAGTCTATATTGATCCTAAGCAATGCATACACATTTAAGGAATACATGAATAATTAACTTATAAATATTTGAGGAGCCTAAGTTTTTTTCGTATTTCATTTCCAGTCCTAGAAAAAAATCGCTTAAATCATATTGTTGTTTTAAAATTGTCGACTCCAATATACCTTAATATGAGGTTATGCCAGAATTAGTGAGTTTTTTTCATGTTTAGCAACATTTTATTGATAAAAATTAAATAATCCTTTGAAGTTATTTATATTTAAATAAGTATTTATCTCTTAATTTAATAAGTAATATAATGTCCAGTTTTTTATCAATAGTCTCCAACCTTCTACTAACTTTTCAATAACGTGTTTGAAAGAATCGTTGACTTTGATTTAACAAAGTTGTTTATGGTTGTTTCGACCTCTCCTTCTATCTTCAGTTTCTTCAGTTCATCCGCTAAACGTGTAAAAGGCTAGGAATCTGAATGCGCTAAGGTGGTTGAGTATGTTGGATGAGTGAATAGTTGTCAATTTAAATTATCGAAGTTTATGTATTGCAGCCCTTGCGATATGAGATGGCGCGTCGTCTCGATGAAAGAGAATTCTTCTTTCCTTGCTTATTGCTGCCTGTTTTCTTCAAGCATTGCATGTAAACGGTCCAACTGAGTACAATAGACATCCTTAGTGATAGTCTGATTTGAGTTATGAAGTTATAAATAGTTGTGCCATTCTTATACCACCAAACGCACTAGTAAATCTATTGTTGATGAGGTCCCGGTTTTGGGTGGTATATTGTGTTTTCCTTGGGATTCATCCATTGTTTAGAACGTTTAATATTATTGTACATAATCCACTTTTCATCTCCTGTAAGAATCCTACTTAAAAATTGTTTTATCTTTATTTAAGAAAGGAAAGATGAACAAATGTTGATTCTTTTTACAAGTGTAGATGGGACGGGTAGTGAGAAATCCACCCTAATCCTAAAATCTTGGTTATCTCCTATAAATGTTGATGCGAAGGGAATTGATTAAATGGAATTTTTCAGACAATTGTTCAAAAGTTACAATTAGATTTTCTTCCCTTCTTATTTTTAAAAGATCTTCATTAAATTCAAATGTTCATTTATCTTTGAGACACGTTTCCCAGCGAACATTCTGAAAGCATCTTTGACTCAAATTCACACAAATTGCTCATTCAACGTATTCTTGACACAAACTTTCTACTGATAACGTATTATTGTTGTCTTTCTAAACACCTAAAGCATACGGGTACGAATGTGCTCTTATAACGCCTAAATTTTAATCATATAACGATAAACAAATTTAATTGCCAATAATGATTCAAATTTAATACCCCAGAAAATGACGACGAAGGTATATCGAAAAGTAAGCCTTAAGTTAGGCGAAGACATACAGGTACCAAGCCTTATAGTTTAACGTACTAGGCTAGTATAAAAAAAGCTACTTCCGAATATTTCAATCCATAAAATAATGGTAAACATAAAAAAATACCTCATTACATATGGGATGACCTTATATATTTGAATGGAAGTATAGAGGAAACTTTTTCGGAGTGCAATGCCCTTTTCAGCCTCGTTTTAGTCTATTCAGGGGTAAATTATCAACGATGGGCCCCATGCCTTAAGTTTATTCTTTTATTCAACATTAAGATAGATTATCATTTACCGTATTTAATATATCAATGGATTAAAATTACGATTACATCTAAATAAGTATTTTCGGGGCTCCTAGCACATAAATGGCCTCTTCTCCACTTACTGCCACAAACCACTTCCCTTTTACTCCTCTGCGAGCTTTCTAAAATACCGAGGTATTCAATATAGCATAGACCCTGCTTTTAGATTAGGTAAGACTATTTAGTTGCCCCTTTTCCAGAAGGATAAAAGTTCCTTTTCGTTCCGGCAACTTCACAGTGTGTTGGTGGCGTTAGCTAAATAATTGCTTCCTCCGGGACTTCTCTCCTCTTTCGATCAATTTTCCTACGAGTTTGATTATTTACTTCCCTTGGCAATGAAGTATCGCAAATTTACCGATAGCATGGTCACCTCTTTATATAATATTTATATAAGAGTTCCGAACATTTTTCGAAATTAACTTCCTCAAACAACTTTTATCCTACTCCAGTTATACATATAAATATGTTTATCTTTTTGTATTGTTATTCCCCATTCCTAGATTTACAAGAAAGCTCCTCTGCAACAATTTAAACCCAGTTCCAAATCCAGTTCGCTTTCACTTTTTCACTTATACCCAACCTTCTTTTAACACCTTTCACCCCGTAGTGTAATCATCGGTTCGCTATCATATGACTAGGAACAAATGATCTAGGATCTTCCCTCCCTATAATATAATGTGATCTACCACTCCCTTCCTATCATTAGTGACTCTGTTTACACTTTTTTCCAGAGCATTCTTTATGCCTTGTTGTCATTGCGTGCCTTTCCACTATTTCCTTTGCTGACGGCATATCACTTGCTTCTTCGACGCTGATCGTAGAGCAAAGAAGATCAGGTGCGCCTGCGAGATACGGCTTTAGATTGCCTATGTTCTTGGTACCGAGAAGTTTTCAGCCTTCCTTGCTGCTTTCACTCTTGCTATTCACTTCTACTGTGCCCTTCTTTAATCTCTTTGTGTATCCCAGTACTTCCCACCTCTCTTAAAAGGTGAAGTGGTTCTTTCTTCACCAACTCTTGTTCTGCCTACAAGCAGCTCGCCCTCTAGAGTCGAGGTTGCACCCAATGTGTCTTTACCACGTCCCCTCCCATACTCTTTCGAGGGCGAGTGTAATGCTATGCTTTCTAAGTGGTGTCGCAGGAGAACTAAAACTTATTCTAGGAGTCTCACTTACTCCCGATGGAAGCAAAGAGCAAGCAGAGACAATTTATGGATACCATGGACGATAAATCCTACGTGGCTTGCTCCTTCTTTTTGATCCTCTGATAGTGGGGGTTTGGGGAACCAGCGCTTTGCCAAAACATGTTTCCCATATATAGTCGGCGGGACGTCTCCTCAGATCTCTGACATAGGATCAGGTAGACACATACTGTACAAGTCCATATATTCCTCACGGCAGTTAAACCAGGGAAATATATGCCGGTAAGATTCTCTCTGACCTCGGCTGTGAGATTACCAGGAGCCTCATCTGCTCCAAGATGAGCTTTGACCTCGAGAACGAGTCTAAGGTGACCCAGACTCAAGATTGTTAGCCTTCTCCGTGGTAGCGTAGGTTTCGATGAGAAATTGGCTTGAGCCACTCTTCAGCTCTTTCCCACACATATAACAAGAACTAGCCGAGGACAGCGGGTAGCCTTCTCCCCCTCCGAAACGAGAAAAATATTGTGTCTCCCGTTTCCGAGGTGTAGGCGAGCCCCTCGTTGTTTTGACGACGTATCAGACTAACAAATTGTAACAAAAAAATTGTCAAATGGGTATTCAATCTAAGAAAATTGTTTCACAACTCTCTGGAAGACTATTGATAAGCTCTCTGACATGGGGAAGTCAAGGTTAAGCGTCTGATGAAGTAAGAATGGAAGAGGCTCGCTGCCCACTCCTACCATTTTCCTCACTTTGTACTTAGCAAGTTTTCTGAGTTGGTGAGTGGTGGATGAAATCACTACCATATAGGACATTCGTACCACTGACACGAAGATGTTACCTTAGCCTCCGGTTGGCCACTTGAATAATTGTCGATCTGCAAAGTAGGGTCAACTCAAAATTTTACTAACCTAAGAAAAAGGCTGTATATGCACAACTATTTCGTACACAGCCATTTGTTTGCTTTTGGCAGATCGACCCCCTCCCCCTCTTCTTCCTTCAAGCAATGTCATCCCTTTTTAAACTATATACCGTATTTCGTATAGAGAAGTTATGTAAATAGTCTTATCGCTGCATGCATTTTGCATTAATTGGATTACAGTGAACTCCGATGTAATTAGGAGGATCTAAGGCAAGCTTGTATTCTTTCAATCACCACTAACTGGTTACCTTCAGGAGCCCAAGTTTGGTGCACCCCTCTTGCCAATCTTCCAGGGTTATAAGGGTTTTGCGTTGACCCAACTCTGGATGCAGGCCTGGCCGGAAGGTCTGTACTATAGATCCAAAGTAATGTCTCTGTTCTTTTTTTGGCTATTAATATCTCCTGTCAGTCTGTAGAATTTCGGCTGCCCTTGGATGCTGGGTATTCTTTAGTTTTATGTATATTCCACCTGCAGTTTATTAATATGTGGTGGAGTACTGTCCCAATGCGGTTGCCGAGGCCCTTTCTTCTACTAAGGGACATAAGGGGCAGACACTGATTCTGGGTAGAATATAATATGAGTTCTAGGGGCGACGTCCTAGCGGATCTGGTCAAAAGCTAAAGATTGATATCCTTATTGAGGAAGAGTTCTTTCACTATGACCTAATCCTGCTGTATTGTATTGCCTTGAGTTGGCCGGTGTTCCCCTAAATTACGAGTAGACATTGGTTATGAAATGATTGGTGACGTCCACTGAACGATCGCCTAACGATTCAATCTCTTTCACTTAGCTGCCAAAACTCAAGAGGGTAGCTGGATGGTGCTTATATCGAGCATGATGTTCTGCCTTCGACCAAATGACTTATATTTCTATCTAGATAGAAGAGTTTATGCCCTTAGATGAGCCCGTTGAGTTCTTCTTCGCTACCATAATCGCTGCGGGGTTGGTTTCTCTTCCTCGAGCGGCTGGCCGATTTACACACTGACTGCTCCTATAGTGGTTGAGAGAGTGTGAAACAGACCTCTAAGGGAAGCGATACACCTTTATGAGATACAAGGGGCGTTCTTGAACATTGGCTTTGCATGAAATTTTGCGAATGAGGTACACATTCCCTTTTTTGTGAAGAACACTCACCACTCTTCTTGCTTGCCAGACGCGTCTTCAATCAATGGGAAGACGGTTCATTCAGAAATGTTCAAGCAAGACCCGCTTTCCATCTACTAGAAAGACCTGACTGACTACGATATCAGATGCTGTATCCGTAGCTTAGTTCTTGGCGAACTCTTTTTACATATTATCTTGTTGGAGTTCCAAGTATGTCGCAGGAACATTGAAGACTGCTGAGTTACCTTTGCCTTGAGAGGCGGAGAACTCTTCAATGAGTTGTTTCCGCCAAGTGAGTTTCATTTAGCTTTCACTCCGTTCGCAGTTACAGCTTCCAGTCCTGACTTTGTATATCAGATGCCGTTCGCAGGGTATGGTCCAATATTCAGTAGCTCCCTTTCATTAACTGATAAGCTATCACTCCTTGGCTGGTTTTTGCCCAATTTCTCTATTTTTTTTGCTTGAGAAAGTTGATGAAGAAATTAGTAAATATTTGGTTAGCTTATTTTCTAAGTAACGGAGGTCAATTTTCTTCCACTCGATATAGGATATCCTGCTTCAACTGGAGAGTGCGATCTGCGATGCTTCCTTTTGAAGGAAGAAGCTTCTTACTGTAATTTTGGATTAGAAAAAGGCTTATGATTACCGGTTGCGATAAGATATCAAGGATTACGAAAGGGGTATTGTTGGATGTGTTTGAATTCATACAAGTTAGCCTTTTCTGCGTTAGGCAGGTGGGCGTGAAACTCTCATGGGGCACAAAGGGAAGGAGAAATTGTTTTCCGTTTCGATTTCTTTGCCGTGACCTTCAATGCTATCTAATTGTTGGAATCTAAAGATGTTCTAGCTACGCTTTATGTGAACAGATTATTGATCAGCTTTAAAGTGGCCTAGAATCCTACCTTGAACCTCCAAATTCAGCACCATTTCAACCATGTCTTTTATTATACCGAACTGTAGGGGTTTCAATTTTCTTAAATTATTAACATGGCTGTGAGTTTTACTGATTCGCATACAAGAGCCTGTGCAGAATGTATATTCGGTCCACCACATTGCTTTCCGCATGTCTCCGAATTGGACATACTCGCAGGACGCACCACTAACTGAAGGAGCGCTACCATGAACCTCTCTGCGAATACTGCTTGATCCCTTTGGTTTTCCACATTTAAATTTGATATTTTAGTCTGGTAGATCTTCGTAAAACGGACTCTTTACTACTTGGCTGTCTTGCTGGGATCACACCATTATATTATGGTGTGATAAATTGTACTTTAAAAAAAAATGTCAGCTCGCTTAGTTCCTTAAATGAAGCAAGGCTTCCCGTTAACTACTATTTTCAATCGACTACTTAACATTTTTTTATTAGTTCAAATCATTCCCCCAAATCTAAACACGATAGCTTCGATAACTGTTGCATTTAGCCACATGTTTGTAAAATGCAACAACAGTGGCCATTACGTGCTTAGCTCCCTTATGTAGAAGCGATTTGTCTGGTATTGTTTGTAGCATGTAACCAGACTCTCATGATCTGTAAGCTACGTTATTTTTAAAGATCTTATCATAATGCTTTGGCAAGTCCATCGAGGTCGATGATGACGGATGCCCTCAGTTGAGGGCATCAAATCTGCACAAGGTGCAAACGGGTAGGAATGTGTGCATTCTTCGGACCCGTATCTTGATCAAGGGTATATGGAACCTGGTTGCAGGAGAGGTTTAAGACGACCAAGGTTCATCCTTCGCTGCAGTGAGCTGCCGAGACACCGGTTGTTAGTGCTCGCATATAGGCATTCCTGATCCTGTTTTGTGATCAAGGTATCCTTCCTCTAGCCTATCACCAACCATGAAAACAAAATGCATCTTCCAATGCGTAAAACTATTCTTTTTATGATATTTTCTAGAAAATTAGGGAAAATTAATTAATTAGACTTTACTTAAGAAATAGTAGATGATTTTGGGAAACGTGGAAATATTTACAGTTAAGGTTCAAAAAAGGTGATATCCTCATTTGCTATCTAAATTTAGTTAATCCGTGAATTGTGGTATGAATTGATTTAAGAGAAGTGTCTGGTGAAACTTTCATCTTATTGCAGAAATATGTGTAAGCATATTAAATATTCAAGTTAATGCCATTACATGTCTGACATGAAAACATTGGCAAATTATAATAAATGTTTTCGAAAAATTAGTTAGGAATCTGTTTTTTAAGCTGTGGCTATTGAAAGTAAAGCATGATATTAGGAAGGCATATTGTTGTGTTGAACAGAGCTTCGAGATTACAAAATTGCATTGAAAAATATGCTGAATTTATTAAGCCAAAACAAATTTTGTCTACGGTTAGTGACAAGAAAATGGGTTTGTAATCAGTTTTTGTCTCAGAAGTCGAATGATATTGCTAAATTAGAAATACACCAGCGCTAAGTATCCATTGTGTGCCATTCTTCTGAAAGAGACATTAACCACTTAAATAATCTCAAACAAAAAATGACTTCCACATCCACTGCGAGTTTTGAGAGATACGGTAATGTAGACTGAAATGCAGATATTGCGTGCAAGAAACATGTAGTTCGAAACCTAAGAATAATATTTCTCTCTTTTTAGACTAATCTCAGCAACCAATACGACAGCAAATCCCTTATATAAACACGTTAACAATATTTTCGCGAAATTGGTTTACATTTAAACCTTTATTTTTCGTTACGAACAGATAGAGCTTGAAATCTATCTGGTAGTCATCATTCAGTGTATCTGTTGATGAAGAATAATAAGACTTCATTTACTTTTAAAAACCTGTACGGGCTACTTACTTCATTTCATGAGTTCAAATGCTTCATATGAACTACCGTCAAAAATATATTTCATGCTAACAGAGGCAAAATTTGATTCGCAGAGCAAAGACGTATTTAGGTATCTACAAAATGATTAACGATGGAAAAGAAACTATAACTTGTATATGTCAGGTAAACGTTGGCTAGCAAGAAATTATAGCGTGAACAGAGATCTTGACAAAAGGGTTACGCTGAAAACTCATTTTGTTCTTGCAACTTTCTCTTGCAATGAATATTAATCAAGAGAACTAACTGTATTTCATGTACTCCAGTCATACCAACGCATTATATTCCCAAATTAAAGACCAGTAGTGAATGGTTAAAAAAATTAATTTATTTTCCCAATTGGAAGATTTCTTGCTATTGCGTTATTCTTTAGTATAAAGGATCCGGTCCTAAAAGGCTCGAAGCAGCTCCTCCTGGCTCTTAATAATAGGTTCTGTTCCCATATGGGCAATAGTAATAGAACGAGCAACATACTTTACACAAAAGAAAATTCTTCAATTAAAGACTATATACTATTTAGTGTGAAGCTTATATTTCCATAGATAATTTTGCCATTTTCAATTCACTCAAATGCCCCAAACAGCTAAAATTCTAGACAATTTATATATAAAAACACATCTCCCCAAGTTTAAATACTGCTTTATCGCCGGTCATCCTTCTTCTTTCTTGATTTCAATCTGATAGCAATTACAATGGCAGTAAGTTCATTGATAGAAAAGTGATAACATACTTACATACTGTTTTATCCGGCTTTACAAAAAAACTTGCTCAAATTCAATTCTAATCCATTTTTAACATTTTTAGCTTGCTTGTAATTGATTGTAAATCTTTTTGACACGCACAACATTTTTACAGCTTCAAATTTGATTGGTATTTATATTCATTATTCAGAGTACAAATATTCTTATTCCTTTATTTTAAATATTGATGTAGAGTTACTGTGTATTATCATTTACAGTGAGTTTTAACAGTTTCACTCTGCCATTTATTTTCTTTCCTCGCATTTAAAACCTAATTTTTCTTTATTACTTAATCTGTGAAATAGACCAAAGTGTATGACCATATCAAAAGAAAAATGTGCCTGGAAAGAAAAGGTATACAGACAAAACATAATCCCAACTATGAGCAATAGGGCAGAAACATAGAACCTGACCAAAAAGAATTTACAGTAAATCTTAGAAAAACATAAAGAGACCATGAACGCAGTATGAGGATGATAACATGGCGTGACAGAAAATTAGCTAGTCACATACGTGGACAAATCAAACGTCAGAATAAAGTGGAAGCTTTAAGAAACCTGAAATGGAACTAGACAGACCGTTGAGCAAGATTCCAAGACGATAGGTGGACTCGATTTTATAAAAGACGACCGAAAAGAAAGCAAAAAACAAGAAGGAAAGATGATTTCCAAACATATGCTAAAAATTGGAGGCAAATTGTACAATATCGATAAAAATTCAGAAAGAGGATTTCTGACCAGTGGTAGGAAAATGCTAGAAATGAGGATGATTGCTAGTTTATCTTCTTATGGGGCTTCATGTGAGATTTTCTAGTTTTTGCATGTATATCATTTCCTTTTAGTACAGTTTCTTTTACGGTGGTTCTCTTTTTAAATGTGTTCTCGCATCTTGCTCGGTTTGGATCAATGTTATTTTGCGTGTCTTTCAAGGTAAAATTAAAGTATGAAAATGCAAAATTGTCATCGGGACGTAAAAATTGGTAAACCACAGGATTATTTCCTTGATATTATTGACCACGTTGCGTATTTGTAACCAACTTGACCTCCTTCAGTAAACATACAGTTATAAATTTGCTCATTTTTGCGTGCAACCAGATTTTCTCTAGGATGCTTTTTAATAATTTAATAATTTCACTTTGAATTTTGACATTGAAGTAAAATAAACAGGCTTTTCTCGCTGGTGGTATTAACTTTTACTTTGGTGTAGAGGTTATTTATTGTTTGAAAATTGGTTCTTTCAGTTAGACGGTTATTCTCATGGTGCCTAGGTGGTACTTTGAATTTAAAGGTACCGAGGGCACTAGTGTGCTCTTTTCGTAGGCATGACTCGAATTAGCGGCCGCCATTCAACTGATATTGAAAAGCTGGGCGATGGATGGGCAGACATGGTTACCATAGAAACAGCTTACACCCTAAAAAATAAAACGATCCACAATCGTTAATAAATATTCTTGGCCCTGATAGCAAGATATTGGGCACAAGACATTTAGGTAGATTTTTTCAAATCATTTGGAGACAGGGACCCAGGGTTTTCCCCGGGTTACGGTGTCTCGCTGTAATTCTGTGCTTTGGCATCGTATGCAGGTGTGTGTCTTTCGACAAACGTTCTATTAATATAGAACCAGTTAAAACGCTATACATGCACCATTTTTGAAACTTTAATGCCTAGATGAGAAGAGCAACGCATAACAGAAAAAAAGCCCTCCGAAAATACTTAGGGGATATACAGTCGTTGCTTTCCCGTTGCTAAAAATATGGGAATCCTCTCGAGTCGAATATAGGTTTGAGTCCTCTGAGACGCTCAATAGTCACACAGGGCTGGCCATTATTGCTCTCGTATTGTATGGAAATTTAACTATGTTGAATGTAACGGCATTTATGTAGATGAAGGCTAGAGAAGATATAATTTTGGTTAAGCCGTTGTTCTGCCACTTAATGTGTCTGTTATCACTGAGTAATTGAGAGATCTATTCTGACTAGCGACATTTCTGTCGGGAATAGCTAGCAAATGTGGCCTGGGTCGCGAACGAAGTCGATTTTCTTTATAAATGGTGAAATTTTTTATTTTAAATTGATGAATTATTCAGGCAAATAATTCATATAGACTAACCGTCTATGAGCAATGAAATCATTTCTGATATCGATGAAAGTATAGACTACATTGTCCGTCCCCAATGTGAGGAGAGTTGTTCTTATTACTCGTATTGTCTCTTCTTGCAAGTGCGTTTAAAAGGGTATAAAACATGAGCACAGCTTGGGATAAAAGGAGCTTAGAAGTTTACCATCCCTTTTATTGTGTCCACGAAAGTATTAGAATGTTTTATGCCAAAAATACGCTGTCTTTACATTATAACAAAGTTTTCGATAGAATCCTCGTCTCCCCCAACTGGTAGAAAATAAATATCATATTTAAATATGAGCCATCGCTACTTCGCCTCCTTGTCTCCTTGTCATGAAATTTCCCACCCGCTCAGGTACGGTTTATTCTATAGAGCAGTAGTTCCCAAACCAATAGACGCGACCAAAATGGGGGTCGCAATAGTGCTCTTGTGGGCCTCGGGATGGCTAAAATATAAAATAACTAAATAAAAGAGAGAAAGAGAAATATTAGAAGTAAAAATAGTTTATAACATAATGATTAACATCAAAATTGTGGAACATAAATTGTCATTCAAACAGATGTAGAAAAATATTTGTGAGTAATTAATAAAGTACGATAAATGAAGGTAGAACAAAACATATACGAGTATGATCAGGTCCAATACTTGTAATGTAGGCAAAAGCGGCTAGAGCTTGAGTCGATATGTTTCTTTGGAATCTTCAGTTACGATGTAGCTGTGTTATTTGACAGACGTGAGTATCACGTAAAGTTTTATTTGCATGTTACTTTTTTACTTACTGTGATTGTCAAGCTAATTCAGTATTAGAATATTTACTTGTCTAATATAGAGGAAACAGCAGGAACGATGGCCCAGCCTAAACAATAATTGTCGTATTGTTGTATAAACCTGATTTTCTGAAATACGGATTCACCAATCTGAGAGATAAATATGTAGATCAGGGAATGTCCGCCCTCAGTCAGTGTGTTCAATGTCTGCAAGTCCTTGCTAATAAATCAATGAAGGAAAACAAATTAAAACGACACCTGTGCTCAGTTCATCCAAACTTTTTTGAAAATCCACTATGTTACTGGAATGGAGATGGAGAAGAGGTAAAACGAATTGGATCGATGCTCCTTTAGGCTCAGCCTTTTATTTAGAGAAATCTTCCTTAGAATCCTTTGAAGTCACATGATATATTTATTGAACGATCCAAAAAGTCGCAAAAATTGAGAGGAGCTGGCGAAACCAGGAACAGTCGTTATTGTGAAAACTACTTGTGAAGCAGATGTAGTTAAGAAAATTGAGCCTATACCACTTTCTCACAACAGCATCAAACGTCGAATTGATCTTATACCATTAGAGATTTTGGATCAATAAATTGTAGCACTGAAAAAAAACAGGTAAATTTTCTTTGCAGACAGATGAATCCGAGGATATTGCTGGCGAAATCTCGACTCATGGTTTTTGTGAGGTACAGAGGAGGAGAGAGAATTCTGGAAGAATTTCTGTTCTGTAATGCCCTGTCAACAACTACCACAGAAGAAGATATATTTTTATGGTAGACAGTTTTTTTAAACAATCATAACATAGACTAGCTAAACTGTTTGGCTCTGTATACTGATGAATCGCCATCGGTAATGGGAAGAGAAGGTTTTGTCTCTCCGATAAATAAGAAAATCCTGATGTTATAATAATTTACTGTTTTTTAAATCGGGAAATCTTAGCCTCTCAATGTCTCCAGCTAGAACTCCTTGTTGTGCTTAATAATGTTGTCCAAATTGTGAATTTTTAAAAAGTCAGAGCTTTGAACTTGCGGATTTTCCGTTTAATGTGTGAAGAGATGGTATCATATCACCAGGATTTATTTTACAATCTGATGTCAGTTGCGGGTCAAGAGGCCGCATCCTTAGAGGAGTTATTTAACTTAAAACTGAAATAGAAGTTTTTCTCCAAGAGTAGAAGCATAAAATGTTCGACTGTTTCCAAGATGCTGCTTGAATGGCAAACTATGATATTTAGGCAACATCTTTAGGCTCTTGAATGAATTAAACTTAGAGATGCAAGGCCAAACTCAAACTATGGGAGACATCATTGAACAAATTACATCATTCGAGAAGAAACTTACACCTTGGAGAGAAATACTAACCACCGGGTAAAACAGCTGTTTCCGGAGTTGAGTGCAGTGCTGGAAAATTTAGCAAAAATAGAGCTTACTGACATTAAATTAATTTTTCTAAGATCATTTTCAGAAGCTTCAGGAGGAATGGATAAATATTTGACAGAAAATGATGATGTATGCCAAAACAGCTGGGTCAGGAATATGTTTGGTGTGAACGTTAGTGATGTTGGAGAAGATATCCTAGGATTCTAAAAGAACTTTTAGAGCTCCAGGAAAATGAAATTTTCGGAAGCAGCGTTTTGTAAGTCTCTCATACTCTGATTTCTGGGCTCAACTGAAAGATAAGCCTATTATGCTTCATGAGACTGAAAAAGTTCTTATTCCATTTCCCACCACATACCTCCGTGAACAACAATTTTCAGCTTTTGTGACGATCAAGACTAAAACAGGGAACCTTCTGGATCCTCAACATGATCTGCTCTATCCATCAACATTAAGCCAAATCTGGAGAAATTGTCCATCATATGAAGGAACATCACTATAATCACTAAAAATTTTGTTTTCAAATTTTCAATGAAGTCTACTTGAAGAACCAGAAAAAGTTGTCAGCCAAAAGTTTATTCTCTTTGCTTGCTTTTTGTTTCAATAAATTACATTAATATGAAATATACCTTTAATATCCCTTAATCAACATAGAAATATAAAACATATTGTTTATTAAAAAAGATTAAATGTCTTTTAAATAAAATTGGATAAAAATAAATGTGGAAACACTGAAGAAATTTTTATATTTATAAGCAGTCAATAGTAGTTGAATAGTCCGCAGGGCTAATCATGCAACAGTATTATAGCTGGTAGTCAAAGGTTTGTTTATCTTAGCTTGAGCATGAAGGTTTGCCTCCAATTATCTTCAATCAATATTATGTTATATTTATTAATTACTAACTTATAGTAAACTTTAGTAAACTTTATTCAATTGGATAAAACTAAAATAATACTGAAGTAGCCAGGCCAAAATTAATTTGTGTTCGGGGTCATGACAAAAAAAGTTTGGGAAACATTGCTATAGTGTGTAATAATTATACTAAAAGTTATTAGAGACAAACCAAGAAAGAACTCCAAGTATGTTTTAAACAACACTAGCTCAATATAAGCAACCATAGTGAGTAATTGGCTTTATTTTTATAGATTTGCAATTGTAATCACGCAATCAAGTGGGGTATTGCATTAATTACGTTTCCAGAAGTATTTAGAATATACTTACATGCATTGAGATTTTCTCCAATTTTAATTTTAACCCAGAGTTATTTTGATTACACCCAAATATCACTTCGTACATCAGATCTCAAATTAAGATGTACCATGATTTTGTCTCGTTTACTTGAAAAGGCACTCATAAATATGGAGAAAATCTCTCGGAATCTCCATAATTTTTTCTTGTTTTTTACACACACATAGATATATATATATATATATATATATATATATATATATATATATATATATATATATGGTTAGGTAAGTGTAATAATAAGAATTCCTTAATCCACTAGAAAAGTCTCCCAGATTTCCTCAACCCTCTAGAGAAGCGTTACATATACGACTAGGCAACCATCCATTTCTCTAGAAAGAGTAATTTCAAAAAGCATTTTGTATAAGCTAACGTTTAAATTTAACAGAAAACGTGAAATAATAATTTCCCCGCGGAACTTCGCCCTTCTTATTTTTGATGAATAAATAATATATAATGAAATTCGCTGACTGGAAAGAGCAACGTTGCAGACAGTAGATCAGTGGAAGCCTCTTGGGTAGGCTTTCTCCCGGAAGTAATGAAGCTGTACTGATGTATATACATATTCCAGGATTTGCAAAGGTTCGGTTACACTCATTTTTTTGTCTTCCTTTCGAGAAGTTTACGTGTGTGATAGAAAAGAAGTTCCGTCAAACAAACTTAAAGTTATACTTTCCAGCACGTCTCATTTAAACGTCTTTTGCATTGTGTGAAAGTGAGTCGAGATGTCAGTGAAAATAATGGAGCTCTCTGATCTCCTGCGTGCGGAAAATACCAAGTCCGAAATTATCAAGAGGTTCAACGTCAGCCCGATGACTGTGTACCCAGGTGCCGGCAAACCTTTTGGTCTTGCGTGCCAATTCTATTTTTTTTTAAATAATTTCTGGTCTTGAGTGACAACCTACTATATTGCCCAATGTACATAATCTGAAAATATAGATACGAAAACGATCAACCATCGATATGCCGAAAGATACAGTAAATATTCCATTAAAGGAAATATATTAAATTTTATCATTAAAAAATATTTAATTTTAATATATACTTACTTTTTAATGTGATCCATGTCCTTGCTTATCTTGTATAAATTTGGGGAATCACGGGAGTATTTTGATACTTTAAGTTGCACACATGCTTCAGAGTGATCTGTAGTTAGTTGACTGCGATTGGGACTAATGACCTACTTCATATTCGAAAATATCTGTTCACATAAATATGTTGAACCAAATGCTGAAAGGATTGCAAAAGCTACCTTCTTCAAACAGTTATTTTTTTATAGCAGAGATGTCCAGCATGTTAGGATAGAAGCTCCATAATTGGTTTTAGAAGTTTCCAATTTTTTCCGTAACTCTTGCAATTTATTTTTCCATAATGAAGATGCTCTAAAATCGATTAACTGCAGCTAGAATTCTTAAAAGTTGGCAATATTATCAGGTTTGATTAAAAAGGAAATTATTGGCCAAAATTGTTGAAATCATTGAATCTATTGGAAAATTCTAGCTTTAGTTCTTGCATATACTCTTCAATATCATAGAGTTACATCATGATCATGGTGTTTAAAGAAACTTTACATATGTCTGAAGTAAAGAAAAGTCTCAGATTTAATATCCTACATAAGAGTATGTGTAGATATCAATCTTGGACAGAAATGCCTTTCACGCAGCATAAAGCAACATTACTGTTTGGCCAGCACTCTGCAGGCGTAAGTTGAGCTCGTTGAGATGAGCTGTGATGTCTGATAGGAACATAACTTTCGTAAGCCATTGTGTCTCTTCCAGTTCAAGATATCTTTGGCCGTTTTCTTTTAAAAAAAACTTTGATTACATGCAGAAATGCAACAAACCTTTTACTAGAACTTTACCACAACTTAGCCATCTAACATTGCAGTAAAGAGGTATGTGCTGAAATTCATACTCCATCTCTTCAAGTAAAGTTCCAAACTGTCTTTTTGTTAGAGAAGAGCGTGCCACAAGAAAATTAACAATATTAGTTATTTTAGACATCACATTATTTAGAATTCTTTGAAATCTTTGCACAAAGATTTTGTGCTAAATAATGCAGTGAAACTTTAAAATATCGTGCTCGATCTTATCTTCAAGTAGACGGACAAATCCATTGTGTTTCCTATTATGGAGGGAGCACCGTCTGTCACAACGGCAGATATCTTTTTAATATCATTCCTCTCTTCTCAAAATGATAAATGAAGGTTTCTAAAATATTGTTTCCCTGGGTAGTAGCATGCATAAGGTCAAGACAAAACAGTTCCTCACGTATCTCGGTGTCGCTGTGTCTAGCCACAATTGAAAAACGTGAAATACCTTTTATATCAACTCTCTCATCAAGAGCCGCACTGAAGACAACAGTAGATCTTAACGCTTCAGTATTTTCTTCTTTTATATCTGCATCCATCTCTGAAATGCTCCTATCAACCGTCCTAGCAGAAGCAGGCATATCCTTTATTCTTGAAATAATGGTGTCTTTATTTGGAAGACCATCAAAACCACATCTGAGTAACTAACGAAAGCGCTTTTTATATAATCCCCATCGGTAAATGGCTTTTCAGGTTAACAATGCATTGTGCAATTTTGAAGCTCCTTTTAGTTGATTTGGTTTTGCTACCAACCGCTTTTTAGAGAAAGGTTGTTTGCTTCTCAATTGAGGACGCCGGTATTTGATTGCTTCAGCCTTATCTGTATCACACTTGAAAGATTCGACATGTTTCGTTTCAAATTAAAGTTTACACCTTGTAGGGAAATCGATACCCTATCCTCACAATTGAGCCACTAGTCTTTAACCACAACGTCCTGGCATTGGAGGCTACGTAGCCAGACCGCTTAACCTCCCCCTTCTCTTCCCTCGTCTCGAAGAGAAGCTGAAAAGCCGCCCAAGACCACATAAAAGTTGATATTCAATTTCACCACATATGCTCCCCTTTAGGGTTAACTGTAAGACACCATGAGAAAAACCGTTAGAGAAGGAGACTTAATGCCGCTCTCAGCACCCCCTCTCTACTTCCTCTACCCCTAGTCGGGTGGCGAAGGATATATGCCAATAACTTTGGAAAAAAGAGGTAGATTACGTTAGTCATCAGGTCGACTAAGACTAGCAAGAGGCCCGGCTACCGACAAAAGGGATTAGAAAAGCTCATCCGGAGCCAGTTCCTGATGGTCATACCGAATTTAGAAGCCTGTCAGAGGTAGATCGTTAGAGAGTTCTAGACAGCGAAGACCGGCATAGGTGCCCGGCAAATCAACGAGAGGAACTTAGAAGAACCTCACCCTCGAGCCAGTTCCTGGTGGTCACACCGAACTTTAAGTTAACTTTATTTAAGAAGCAAGTTTAACCAACTCTCGTCAGAGAAACCCCATATCCTGGTGTATCCCAAAACACAGAGGTAGTCCTCGCCCTTGAGGAATACCACCAAAGTAAACTCCCTCAAACACTTCCCTGCGTCAAAGGATTCATGCTTTGGCTCATCGCTTGCCAGTACGAATTATTCCCAGAGTAACCCGAAGAGTAGAAGAAACATTCTTTCCCTGTCCCGTGGTGAGATCATTTCATCCAAAAGACATGCGTAACCCCATCTGCCACACGCGCGGAGGTCCTCTGCGGCTTTAAAGCATTTCTCCCTTCAGAACACAGTTGTAACCACTGATCCACGCGTCTACCCGGAAACAAGATTCTTGAGGTGAGATAAAAATTGAGTTCAAGGTCAGACTCAAACCCCATTCTAGTAGGAATCTCTAATGGTATTTAAACCCCGGTATCCGTTCCGTTGAAGGTCAGTTTGCATTTAATATTAAAGTGAACTGTGGGTCAACCATTACTGTAAATTCTTTTGTCTAATTTAGTAAGCTTTACTTAAATTTGTTTAATTCATTTCGGTGTAGTTTGTGCGTTAAAGTTCAATCTTGGTTCATGTTTTTAGTTAAAGGTCTAGTTTTCTTAGAAACATTTTTTATTCAATCCTCAAAACGCTGAGCAAGGCACTAAGATCCCTCAAAGATAAAAGATTAACGTAATAATAATCATAATCATAATCAAATATAGCACTCTTAGCAATAAAACTTAATCACGAAGTTTTGTAGTACGTAACCAACCCATAGGTACGAACAACATTACTCGGTCCTTCCTATACCACAACACACCTGATGTTCTATTAACAACAGTTTCCAAGCAGAAAACAAATATAGCTCGATTTCTTTTAAATAAAGCTCAAAAGCTGTTGTCCATGATAATTTAAAGGGACGATTACATAACCTAGATTTATAAGAAAATGCCATTAATTGGCACTTTAAAGAAAAACTTTATAAACCGAAAACATTTTAAATTAAAATTAATTCACCACCACACGTGTGCGCACAAATATAACTACATATTTGTAAAATAAAACCCCAAATCTATTATCCACGATGACTAAAATGGACGATTATTCAACTCTAACTTAATTTTTCCAATATGCCATTAATACGCACTTAAAGAAAATTATAATTTGAATAAAATATCATATTAAAATGAATTCACCACGGAACGTGTGTACTTGTTAAATAATCCCCGATAACTATCGAAATCTTATATTTTCCAGAGGAACCACGCAAAAAACGCTTCTGACGTACGATGCTCTTTGAGATTTTTACACTTCTACACATTTGGCATTTTTAGCATAATTTTTAGAATTTTTGCAATAAAAGAACTAAAATTAAATGAGAAGAAAAAAATCTTTTCGCGTGCCAGGGTTCGCTGACGCCTGGTGTACAGATTCACAGAGAGGCTCAAGAAAGGAAAGACCTGAAAGATCTA